>RQTK01000149.1:423494-493494 GCA_003991915.1 Elysia chlorotica | reverse complement strand
GATATGCAGCGGTCCTGTGGTGATATATACTCGATTATTAAAGTGTTCGTGCTGATTTTTTTCGATAATTAAGTCTATATAAGTATACCTTTCTAGTTGATCATTATCTTGATGTACCCACACCATTCTCTGCTGATTCATGTGATGTGTGCAAACAATAACAAGCTTAGTGGAAGATTCACATGTAGTGTTTATTTAGGGTAAACGTTTGCTCCATCCTTTCTTTGTTATGGACGGTTAGTTTGTTAGATTATTAGTTAGTTAATTAGTTGTGTGCATACCTTATTCCACCGTAGTAAGTGAAATCAAAGTGTTATGGATTTTATTGGGCATCAGCTGTTTTTTGTTTATCTCGCCTTGTATTGGGTGACCAAGATTATTTACAGCCTTTTTGTTACACTCTTTTCCCATAAAACAAAGTTAATACAACATATTTATGTATAGTTTTGGTTTTTCGGTTGGCTAATGATAATTGAGGTCTAAACCAGCATGAGAGATCACCCAAATCGCTAGGGCCAATATTTAGAGCTCTAATACCTTTCCCTAGCCACCGGTCCTAAGAAGAATGGATAAAGAAGTTAAGGCGTTTTGAGTTATCACTCCTGTTGGTATAGAAGTCGATTATAAAAGAGTATAGGATAAGCAAAATTAATCATTCAGATCCAAATACATTTACTTATATAAACTTCCATGGAGACGAGTGTTGACTAAGTTGTGTTTATTGGTACCAGAGTTTCTCATTCTTCAAATGATTTTTATTTGATTTGGATATTATTATATTTCATTACTCCGACTTTTAGGATTTTCCTGCCAAGATTTTCCTGATTATATAAAATTCAGGTATTTCATAATATTCACAGTGAATCAGTTTTTAAGTAAGAATTCAATGAATCGTGTGCCCAAAAGTAAACAACTCTAGGGAATCGTAGTATTCTGTAGTCGGAGAAAGCGGGTCTGTGTCCTATTCCTATTGTTTCTTTGGATTTCAAGAGATTCTTGTCCGGCATCAACAGGTTAAACGGTTAAATGGTTACACTTAAATGACGATCTTGTGTTTGAATCAGATCTCGAAAGTGGATCAAAAGTTAGTTTGGAATGATTTTAAAACTCTCATAGACCTTGTGTAGAAATGTTGCCTTCCATTAGACCAAACATGAGACACTTGTTTCACAGCCAGCCATCGGCTGTTCTTGTCTTAGTCCTGTTTGTCTTGGCTGTAGGTCATACTACTGCTGCAATAGATGCCCAAGGCATAGGGGACATACACGCACCCGATTCTAACACGCGCGATGTTAGTAAAACTGATTCAAGAGTCGCGGATTTCAGTCCTGTCATGGCCAAACCTAGGCCTGATTCTGTGGTGACTGAGCTCTCAACTGACGCCTGGTATGGGTTCCCTAGTTCTATTCTCACAGAAATCGTCCACGCAGCTCGCCAGAAGAGTGGAGCTAGATCTAAATCAAGATTCACGGCCGAGGCGGCACTTAGCGCCTTCCTACCGCTGCTGAAGACTCTTGCCCACAGAGGCGACTTCCTGCACCCTGACAGAGCCTCAAACATCACCGGAAACGCCAGCAAGCAGTGCATCCACCATCTTGCTCTCTCCTTGGAGGCTTTGCTGAGAGCACGTCCCTGGGCTGTGAAAAGTGAGAGAAAAATAGAAAGTACAAAGAAAGAAAGAAAGAAAGAAATATACATCCACTAAATTGTTTAACTCTGTGACCAAACGATTCAAATATGATGTAATAATTATTAGCTTCCTTTTTATACACTTCCTTCCTTTCTTCTACGTTTGTTTGTTGTTGTATTTTTGTTTTGGTTTGTTTTTTGCTTTTGCCTTTTTTCTTTACTAAAACTTCTAAATTGTTTCTAATCGATAACTTTAAACATTACCAGCTTCCAACTAACCACAATCAATAAAAGTAAATTAATCCTAACTATCGATGATGAGAGATCGATCACCTGACCAATACTCGATCCTCAGTGTTCGATGCGTGGGGCAAGCCGGGCCCTGGCCTGGTGCAGCTGTACGGGATTTTCAGGGGAGAGTACCTCGAGTGTCGGGACGTGCAGGGCGAGGTCACCGGTGTCGCCTGGGAGCATGCGCAGCGAGCAGAGACACTGGGCGGCAGGAAGGTCAAGGACGCAGGCACGTCAGCCCCGCCAGCCACGCCCGTCATCCGGGGCAAATATTGCCACTTCGGCGTGAGCTCTAACGAGCTGCCGGGAGAGCGGACACAGATTGTGAGTGAGGGTTGGTGGAGTGTCTTGGTTTGATCGTTGGTTGGTTGGTTGGTTGGTGGGTGGTTGGTTGGTTGCTTGTTTAGTTGGTTGGTTGATTGGTTGGTTGGTTGGTGAGTTGGTTGGTTGGTTAGTTGGTTCGTTGGTTGGTTGGTTTGTTGGTTGGTTGGTTGGTTGGTTTGTTGGTTTGTTGGTTAGTTGGTTTGTTGGTTTTTTTGTTGGTTGTTTTGTTGGTTTGTTGGTTTGTTGGTTGGTTGGTTGGTTGGTTGGTTGGTTCTTAGCGAACAACGTTAATAACTAAGCTCTCTGATAAGTTGAATGGTTTGTTTCTTGAGTTGGTTTCTTATCGAGTAACGCTGAGCGTCAGCAGCTAGACTGTATCGTGAACGAATCCCAAGACTTACACAGTCTGTTCGGTGTGAGCTCCAACGAGCTGCCGGGAGAGCGCACACAGATTGTGAGTGAGGGTTGGTGGCGTGTCTAGGTTTGATCGTTGGTTGGTCAGTTGGTTTGTTGGTTGGTTGATTGGTTGGCTGGTTGGTTGGTTGGTTGGTTCTTAACGTCCAACGTTAATAACTAAGCTCCCTGATAAGTTGAATGGTTTGTTTCTTGAGTTGGTTTCTTATCGAGTAACGCTGAGCGTCAGCAGCTAGACTGTATCGTGAACGAATCCCAAGACTTACACAGTCTGACAGTTTTACCAGCTGCAAACAGACACAGAGTCTCTATAACTATATATCTATTTACCCAGTCACTTTAAACTGACACCAAATCAAGAAAAAAATGGGGGGGGGAGGTGGGGATTCGCGCGTTCCACCGACTAAACTACCTCACCTGCACCCACCCACCCCACCCACTGTGTTCATGTCAAATGCAAGTCCTAAACACGCCAGGCCCCGTTACGATAAAAATTGCGTACATTTAAATGAAGCTTCGTATCCAAATCCCAGTCTATGATTCACCATCAGAGATGGAAATTAAAAAACAAAGAGTAAAATCTGTGAATACTGATTTACTTTCCTTGATTTCAAGAGAAAACAGTGGATATAATAACATTAGAAGTTTTATGTTGATTCTTTGCTTGGTTTCTTACGGCCAACGTCAGGCTATTCCGTGCAAGGGTTCCAGGACTGAAGTCTGACCTTTTCACGTGTTACCATCTTTAAATTGATTCCGTTCTCCCAGAAAGTTCCTCCCATCACTCTCGGGCTGATCATGGACGTGTGTGTGCCGGACAGCTGCTCAGCCGAGGACCTCACCTCGCTGGTGCGATCAGGTTGGTTGCTTAATCAAAGCTTTATGTCGGTGCTATATAGGCTATACTGATGCGACCAGGTGTGGGGCTTTAGATGTCGTCCTCATTACAGTTATCGAAGCTTTAAATAGCATCGGTTTAATATTCCCTTAATGCCGTTCTTCTTATTGTTATTTTTATGGCGACAATTATCATCTTACGTTCGTTGTTGTTGTTGTTGTTGTTGTTGTTGTTGTTGTTGTTGTTGTTGTTGTTGTTGTTGTTGTTGTTATTGTTGCTTTTGGTGGTACTGGTGGTATAGGTGGTGGTTGTGGTAGTGCTAAAGTTATTGCTGTCGTTATTGCTATTGTTGTTGCTTTTATCATCATCATCATCATCATCATCATCATCATCATCATCATCATCATCATCATCATCATTACTATTATCACATCATGAGCACTATCTCCGCAGTGTACGAGGTGGCGACCTTGCACAGAGACCCGCTGGAGATCGACATCCTGCCTGCACAGTGCCAGGAGAAGGAGGGATGGAGAGCCAGCACTGTGGTCGTTTTGTGAGTTCAGACACTTTACTGGAGCCTCGTCAACTTAATGAAGTTATCACATGCTTTGCGATTTACACGGTGTTAATGTATGCTCTAATCACACCACTTGGGTATGGTCGCTCATTGGCTCCGTAAGTCTAGGATGGACACACTTACCTATAGTATTCGTTTTAGCTCTGGTTTCTATTCACTAGAGTTTGAGAGCTCTCGGTAGAATAATTATTATTCTAAGATTGACGAAACAAGGTCTATTATTCCTAACGTGTACTTGGTGTAATCGGAGTCTGGAGACAAACGACCATATAACCCTACACTGCCCTATAGAAATAAGATGAAGGAAGGATAAGCCTGTCGATTACAGGATAGCATCAAAATTAGCCATTGTTTTCAGACAGGATATTTTTCATTAAATACCACTTGTTAAATGCCCTATCTTTTGAAAATTCTATATTGACATAATTAAGTTTTGCAGGTATAAGGCTCATTATTTTGTGATATCCTTAGCCACTCATATATTATTGGAAGCTCTGTACCCTTGTCTCTGTGTGGCAGCACATATAATTGTCAGACGCTAGTCTAAAGACCCACCCACGATATAACCTAGTTGTTAGGACGCTACAAATCAACAAACTAAGCCGTCAATCAGTGTAATCTTTCTTCACAGATGCCTAATGGCCCTTCTTATGACGCTACAGAAGCTGTGTACCGCATATGACGTCATCTTTATCCAGAGAGCTCGGTGGAGGCGGCAGGGGCTACGGGAGAAACAGAGAGCGAAGAGTGAGTCCGTTGGGAGAAGGAAATGGGTGGGGGTGTATTGGAAGGATGTTATCAGTGTTAAAACTGCGAGTTGGTCGTGTAAAGGTTGTAAGTAGGTCGCTTGGAGTGATGGGTTCTAGAGAAAAAATACCTTATTGCGTTACACAAGTGGATGTCCATTTATTGTGAAAACAATTTAAAACATATGACTTAAAGTTCTCAAGATGTATTCTTTGCTGTTTTCCCAAATTTGTATCAACTTAAGAGATCTTTTAAATACGATCACAGGATTTCGAAATTACCCAAAACTTTTTTTTATATAATTTATCTAAGTTGAAATAATCACAATTGGAATTTTTTTTGCATTTGTGTATTTCCCTTTAAAAATTTTATTTAATCCTCGAATTTCTATTTTATGGACCCCAAAGACCCTACAACGTCTGGATAAGGCACAGAAGACGATGCATGATCAGAGTCGAAAAAACAGTCTGTATTGACAAACACACACACACACACAATGCCTAAGCAATTCTCAGACAGGCAACAAAATAACAACCCATGGTGTTCTCTCGCCAGGTTTTGACCCCGGCACAGTCCAGGCCCACCCCTCACACGGCTCCAGGGTAGATCTTCTGTCTCAGGAGTTTGAAGAGTCGGGAGAGGAGCAAGATGGCGGCGGGCCGGAAGATGCAAGAGTGGACATGATGGGAGATCAACGTCCCCATGGCAACAAAGCGCGTCCATCGGAACCCAAGCTCAGTTAGTGCAGTTTTAGAATTGTATGGCTTTCCTTGAGCGGGGTAGAGTTAGGTTGAATTATGTTGAGTTGTTTGCTGAACGTCCAACGTCAGCACTATATAGGCCAAGGTCCGGCGATTTCACGTGCTGCCACACAAGGACAGTGCGGGGAGACCTGGACAAGGTATAGCGTACAGTTCCTGTCGGAAGGTTGTGGGTTTGATCCCACTTCAGTCTGCCTTGTTGCTTTCCTTAACCTGGGTCGGTGTCACCATTGCGTCATGGGTATCCGGATTTGGGGTCAGATAGCCGTTAGGGATTTGCCTAAAGAACTTAGGGTATGTCAGGCTAATAAAGAACTTTGCTTTCCCAGAGTAAAAAATTTTTTTCAGGAACGTCTTCAGACAGGGAAGAGGTTGGTTGGTGTGTGTATGTGTGTATGAAAAGAGGACGCTGCTTCCGATATTCCTCGGTTCAGACCCCGATGGGGACATTTTATTTTTTTCTGATTGGGTGATTTCACTTGGGATTTTTCTTACATAAAACGAAGAACGTTAAGTGGGTTTTTTATTACAAATGGAGTATTAATTTTTTAAATCTACAAATAATCAAAAGAAGTGTTTTATATAATGTTTAGTTTTAACCGTACTGATTTTATTTAATGCATCTCAAAACTCATTGGAGTCACAAATAGAGAGAGATGGTGAGCATGGTGTTAATGCTTATACTTTTTAATTCATTGATGTTGTCAAGACAATGTCAAGATTATTGCTTTTGCTGGAATATCCAACCGAATTTTCCCTTGTAAATGAGAAAAATTTATCTTATCTTAACTTATCCTCCTCCCCTCCACCTCCACCCCCATCCAACCCTCGCCAACCCCACCCCGCCAGGTCGGTTCCAGCAAGTCGCCCAGACGCTATCCATCTACTCCAACAGCGAGTTACTGATGAAAAGCGACCTTGAACCCTCGACCTTGACCTGTCTGCACGGGATCAGGGTCCTCAGCACTGCTTGGATCGTCATGGGGGATCTGCTCGTCTTCCAGATGGTCGTGGTCGGTAGGTGGCGGGCTAGTGTCTTCTAGAGATCCTATACAAACTGGCTAGTTTATGTCCGAGACATTTGACTCTTATATCAGCAATACTCATAGCCCAAAGCTAAGAGCATATGGAACTATACGCTATTTTCGAATAATCGCCGGTCCTAATAGTAAGGGATCAAAGCTGGGTTGAAGATATTTGTAGAGCAAATAAAAAGACAAGTGAGCGAGCATTTGTGCACTATGCACCTTCTTGAACCCTCGACCTTGAACTGTCTGCACGGGATCAGGGTCCTCAGCACTGCTTGGATCGTCATGGGGGATCTGCTCGTCTTCCAGATGGTCGTGGTCGGTAGGTGGCGGGCTAGTGTCTTCTAGGTTCCCCTGAGGGATCATAATACAAACTGGCTAGTTTATGTCCGATACTTATATCAGCAATACTCATAGCCCACGGCTAAGAGCATATAGAGCCGTACACTATTTTTGCATAATCGCCGATCCTAATAGTAAGGGATCAAAGCTGGGTTGAAGATTTGAGCGGACAGTTCTGATGGCAAGGAAGTCGGTGATTTTGGGTAAAGTAAGACGCTAAGTAACTGATGGATGAACTATTATGTTCAATATATTTACTGCCCTTTTTCGGGGGGGGGGGTATTCTGGGAGAATAGTGAGTCTCTGTTTCATATAAGAAAAAAAATCGTAAAGGATTTTTTTTTAGAAAATAAAATCTCTGTTCTCTTTGTTTAGTTTTAGGAATGTGGAATGAAACTTCACGAAACATTGTCTTCTACCATTCAGAGAACTCGGCTGACTTTTACTTCCGAGAGCGGGAGAAGATGTTTACACTAATCATCGGGAACTACCTGCTGTCTGTCAACGCTTTCTTCGTCATGAGGTGAGTAAGGTTTGGAGCAGACAGTTTTTCAGCCTATAAAATATCCAGCCACATGATGCAAAATTGGTGATTTTGTTGCAGAGAGAGAGAGAGAGAGAGAGATAGAGAGAGAGAGAGTGAGAGAGAGAGAGAGAGAGAGAGAGAAGCGTCGCTTTCACCGCATCCTTTCCCGTTCTGACTGCGTGTATGGAAGCGTCAGATTCCATTCACCAAGAGACGCGTTGCGTGCAACGGACTGGAGTCGCTTGTGTCTCACCTCCTAAACCACGTTCAGGTCCTCATACACCCCTGCAAAAAGTTCCTGCTAATTTATGTGACGATGGGGGCTCGAACTAAGTTGATTGCGTGGTGTCCAACGTCAACACGTTATAGGCTTTATTGTGGACTATCGTCTGACAATTTAACGTACTTTTATACAAAGACATTACTGGGAGACTTGGAATAGAATGCACAAACAAGACGTAGCTTACGTCTCGTCGTAACAATATAAGAATAAGAAAACTACGTCATGTTTGTGCATTCTGATATTTGAGACCTGTCTTAGCCGGTAACATTTACTGACACCAGTCCAACAAGTAGTGAACGAAATCGGACAAATAAATTTTTACCTCTCGATTGTGAGACCAACGCTCTACCGAGTGATCCAGTTCGCTCCACCGCCTACTTTTTTCTACAAACAAGTATTGAGAAAGCCTTAAAGTCTTGCTTTCAGTCTTTTAACACGTTTACCATTAGGCTGGTCTTGGTGAAGTGATCTGTAGTAAACATCCGCAGTTTTAGGTTCAGTATTTCAAGACAAAAACAATACTTTACCTGGGATGATAATCCGCATAGGCCTTCTATGTACGATTTTAATATCTGCCAGTGAATCAATCTTTAAGAGTGGTTCTCGTAGATACTTTCTCAACTGTAAGTTTCTGCACTATTCGAAGCACTGATATTAAGTGCAATGAGGAAGAAAATTAAGGCGCCCTACTTACCATGTACTTAGACAGGTGCATTAGTCGGGAGTCTAACCCCACTTCCCTCTTGCCCATGCTACCACATAGTCTTATTTTCTCATTCACTTTTTTGAACCAGTTCTCATATTTCTTTTTCAATTCTAAGTTTTCGTGCTATTTAAAGTGTAGGATAAATCCGTATAGTTGAACGTCGAGTATAGACGTTACTTTTGTTACCACTTTCTTGTATTTCCAACCCACCCCGGCTTGTGTTGTGTGTTTGGCCCCTTGGCCGATGCCAGCGGTGTGCTGGTCGGGTCATCCTTCCAGCAGATCTGTGCTCAAACCTCCAGACTCAAGTGGCTGGGCTATGTGCTCAAGCGATACCTCAGGCAAGTACTGCTGTGTCCATCTTGCCTATGTTCTTCACCATTTTATCTACCTTCTCAGTCTGCTTTCAACATGAGGGTAATAATAAAAAATAACATAGGTAAATGGATGGATAAAGATAAAAATATAGATAGGCAGATAGAGAGCTGGGCGGGTGGATGGATATATAGATAGATAGATAGATAGATAGATAGATAGTAAGATAGATAGATAGATAGATAGATAGATAGATAGATAGATAGATAGATAGATAGATAGATAGATAGATAGATATATAGATAGATAGATAGATAGATAGATAGATAGATAGATAGATAGATAGATAGATAGATAGATAGATAGATAGATAGATAGATAGATAGATAGATAGATAGATAGATAGATAGATAGATAGAACGATAGAACGATAGATAGATAGATAGATAGATAGATAGATAGATAGATAGATAGAAAGATAGAGATGCACATACTTATTAACAACTCTCATCTATGTATATTTATGTTCTCTTTTTCACGCTATAATCAGCAGGTCTATGATGTTACATGAATTAGCCAACATTGTGATTTATCTTCCTTCAGACTGGCCCCAGTAATGTTGGTGGTCGGGGCTCTCTATCTGGGGCTGTGGCCGCTACTGGGCAAGGGGCCCGTCTACCCGAGAAACGCCCCAGATCAGCAAGCGTGTGAGAACCACTGGTTTTTAACCACACTGCTGTTCAACAACTACATAGACATAGGGGACATGGTGAGTGTGAGAGTGTGAGAACCACTGGTTCTTAACCACACTACTGTTCAACAACTACATAGACATAGGGGACATGGTGAGTGTGAGAGTGTGAGAACCACTGGTTCTTTACCACACTGCTGTTCAACAACTACATAGACATAGGGGACATGGTGAGTGTGGGAGTGTGGTAAACACTGGTTATTTACCACACTGCTGGTTAACAACTACATAGACATAGGGGACATGGTGAGTGTGAGAGTGTGAGAACCACTGGTTCTTTACCACTCTACTGGTTAACAACTACATAGACATAGGGGACATGGTGAGTGTGAGAGTGTGAGAACCACTGGTTCTTTACCACACTGCTAGTCAAAAACTACATAGACATAGGGGACATGGTGAGGTGAGGGGCTTGTGTTGTTTGGTTTCAGATTAAAAGAGTGAATGTAATAACACATGTATAATTATGCGAAGTCATCGGCAGCAGAGCACGTTATTTAGCCTTGCTAATCTTGGGGGGGGGGGGGTGTTCGACAGGCCTAAACCTACCACTGCAATTCTCATTTTTTTTTAACGGAGCTTCCCAAACTTACTGGTACTTGTATTACGTTCTCAAGGTTCTTAAGGCAAATCCAAGTCAGCGGCGGTACTCTATTGCGGGTTACCCAGGACTTTGTCGATAATGCTATATTGATACTGACCCATTCAGAATGACAAATTGAGGCTGCCATAAAACTGAATTACGATATGGCATCATTATGTGAAGTGTCAAATACTTCGTACTGTTTTATTTGTTTGCCTATGTCCTCTCAATTTGCCTGTCTCTCTCTCTCTCCCGCTTGGTGAGTGTGGGAACCACTGGCTCTTTAGCATACTACTAAACAGTAACTAGATAGACATAGGGGGCATGGTGAGTGTAGGAGTGTGAGAACCACTGGTTATTTACCACTCTACTGTTCAACAGCTACATAGACATAGGGGACATGGTGAGTGTGAGAACCACTGGTTATTTACCACTCGGAAATATGGGAGTGTGGAAATATTGGAGTGTGGGAATATGGGAGTGTGGGAATACGGGAGTGTGGGAATATGGGAGTGTGGGAATATGGGAGTGTGGGAATATGGGAGTGTGGGATTATGGGAGTGTGGGAATATGGGAGTGTGGGAATATGGGAGTGTGGGATTATGGGCGTGTGGAAATATGGGAGTGTGGACTGTGTTATGAGGGGGTTGTGTTGTTTGGTTTCAGATTAAAAGAGTTACTGGTTAACAACAACTACGTAGACATAGGCGACATGGTGAGTGTGACATGAGGGGCTTGTGTTGTTTGGTTTCAGATTAAAAGAGTGAATGTAATAACACATGTATAATTATGCGAAGTCATCGGCAGCAGAGCACGTAATCTACCCCTGCTAATCTTGGGGGGGGGGGGGGTGTTCGACAGGCCTAAACCTACCACTGCAATTCTCATTTTTTTTTAACGGAGCTTCCCAAACTTACTGGTACTTGTATTACGTTCTCAAGGTTCTTAAGGCAAATCCGAGTCAGCGGCGGTACTCTATTGCGGGTTACCCAGGACTTTGTCGATAATACTATATTGATACCGACCCATTCAGAATGACAAATTGAGGCTGCCACAAAACTGAATTACGATATGGCATCATTATGTGAAGGGTCCAAGACTTCGTAATGTTTTATTTGTTTGCCTATGTCCTCTCAGTTTGCCTGTCTCTCTCCCTTTTTCTCCCCAGTGCCTCCCATGGACGTGGTACATCTCCGCCGAGTTCCAGCTTTATCTGCTCTGTCCGATATTTATGATTCCTTTAGTCAAGTAAGCATTCTCGATTCTCAATGTAATTGTGTTCTTGTTGTTGTTGTTGTTGTTGTTGTTGTTATTTTTGTTGTTGCTGCTGTTTTTGTTGTTTTTGATGTTGTTGTTGTTGTTGTTGTTGTATTTTGCTTGTTGTTAATATTGTGGTTATTTTTGTTCCTGTCGTTAATTTGTTCTATAATTTTTTAACGTATCATAATATTATAGGGTGAGTCGTTGTAGACATGAATCTTGTTTAGTACAATATTGTAGAGACGTACATTAGTTCTATATTGGCTGCTGTTATAATTATAGCATTTCTTTCTGAAGGTTTTATGGAATATTCATAAAGAATTGTAACTGTTGTCAGGCTGTCTTTTTAACCGGTTTTAGAAATAGTCGTGATTATGGTGGTTAGGTTGAATCAATAGCTTATGAATAAGAATGGAGGAAAGATCAATTGATTAATCGTGTATGCAACGTTTTAAGATTGTTGAAATAGCTTTTATTGTATCTTATACACTTGGGTTTCTTTTCTGAATCCTTTTTTTTTGTTTTTAATTTCAAATTAACGACTATTTTATAATATATAGAGCTGCCAACCACACGACAAAAAAGTATTTTTAAGCGTTTTCTCACAACATTTTCTCTAATATACAATAAAATATTATATGTGTACACAATAATAACCTGTCAAGTCGGCAGGTAACATTTCATAAGATTTTATCAAGGTATCACTATTATAAAAGTAACAGAGTATTGTTTGAAAACTTGCGACCTCCGTATTATTATTCCTTCCCCAGGGGGTGGAGGAGGCTCGGTTCGCTAGCGGCGTCTGCTCTTGTTGTCGCTGCCATGGTAACCACAGGCGTCATATCCAAGCTGAAGCAGCTTCCGGAGATGGAGCTCCAGTACGAACTGGCGGACGCGGGAATCAGGCAAGGATGGAACTCTGGGATGGTTTAGTCTATGGTTCTCAGATTCTTAAGATTTTGTGTCTCGCATTTCTTAGGGTCAAAAAATGTGGGAACTACAATTCCTTTGTTGGTATTTTAATGTGTTCTGGTTTCTGTCACGGCCATTGTTTGCATAGACCGTTTATCGTTGAGCGTATCTCTCCGACCAATCTCCCTGCCTTTCTCTATCTCTCTCTATCTCTCTCTCTCTCTCTCTCTCACTCACTCTCTCTCTCTCAAAATGTTTATAATAATTATTATTCTAATTATTAATCTGACGATTTACCCAGAAATCTGACTGACGTGCAGAACTACATCCTGACCAAGCCGTACTGTCGCATGGCTCCGTACATCTTTGGTCTGTTGTTAGGGCATGCGATGAGGAGCAACAGGGTTCCCCGACTTTCCAAGGTAGGCTGAGCGCCGGCTTCACGTGGAAGATGGTCACACAATATCATGCTGTAGCCATCGACTGCAGTACTGGCATGACTATTAGCCAAAATTGCGCCATTATAGATTGTATGTGCTGCAATTTAGTATGACTTAAAGCAAAGCGATTGTGTTCTTTATTTGTTGTTGTTGTTGTTGTTGTTGTTGTTGTTGTTGTTGTTGTTGTTGTTGTTGCTGTTGTTGTTGTTGTTCTTGTTGATATTTTTGTTGTTGCTGTTGTTGTTATTGTTGCTGTTGCTGTTGTTTTTTTAATCTGAAAGGGAATCTATAACTCGTCTGGGTGTAATTGTAAAGGCAAGTTTTAACATGGCCTTTCACCCGGAAACTGATGGGTTGGTTATTTTGTTACATTTTTTACATCCAACATTAGCAATAATGCTATATTGCTGACGAGTCCCAATATTAACGTCTCACAACTGTACGTCATGTCACAGAAAAGCAAGTTTACCATGATTCTGTATCAGGTGGTCATTTTATACTAATACTGACTTAACTAACAAGGAACGAAATCCGCCGACAAACTTGCCTTCATGGATAAAACCGGGACCTCCGGAAAAGAAGGCCAACCCCCTGCTACTTGCCTCAGCTTCCCCCCCCCCCTCCCCCACCCCCAAACCTCCAATTTGTCTCGTAGGCCTACCTTAGAATGAGGTAAGTCAGTAACTGTTTCTCAAGAAGCTGCAAATAGTTCATGGCTGGATACATGGGTTTTCAGTACATGTATTATCATATAATCGTACATTAATCGAATTTCACCATACAAATCATGAACCGGTTTTGGTCTTAAGCTTAAACCGGAAAATCGGCTTCTTTACATGAATCGGTGAAAGGGAGGAGATGATATTTATTTTTTATAGCTGAGGTGGCTGTTTGTTTCGTGTGACCCAGATTGGGGTGGCGCTGGGCTGGTTGCTGTGTGTGACGTCTGTCATGGCGACCATCTTTGGCGTGTACCGCAGCTACTCTCACCACCACCTCACAACCGTGGACGCCGCGGCGGTCTATAACTCGGTCAAGGACGTGACCTTTGGCCTTGCAGTCGCATGGGTTATCTTCGCCTGTGTCTCTGGAAATGGAGGTTGGTGGTAGATATGATATTTCGTCAGTATCGTCACCTCAGAAATCCTTTATATGATTAAAAACATATAGTACTTCATAAACGGTTTATATCATTTGATAACTGGGGTGACGATTTTTAAAGAAGCTTGAGAAAAAAGTCCCTAAGGAGCGTGTTAAATTTTAAAATAAATAAGTTGATCTATTCATCCCTTGATGCTCAAAATCTGTTCGTCATTCTATGCACAAAGATGGAGAGGGAAATTCGAGGCACGGAGAGTTTGACAGCGGTTAAATGAGGTTGGGAAATATTGATCTTTAAAGATAGATCCCTTTTATTATTTTTTGTTGTTGTTGTTGTAGGCCTACTAGTCTACACTCCTGAGATCACCGTTTACATAGGAGACGGTATAATTAACTCACTCATGTTGTACTTGCGCAGGTATCGTGAACACGTTCCTGTCGTGGCGGGCATGGGTCCCGCTGAGTCGGCTGTCCTACTGCGTCTACCTGGTACACATCCCCGTCATCTACGTGTTCATCTTCAACCTGGAGGGGGCCGTCACCATGTCCGAGTGGGCGCTGGTCAGTCTGTCAGTCTAAAAATATTGTTTGTCGTTGTTATTGTTGTTGTTGTTGTTGTTGATGATGATGATGATGATGATGTTGATGATGATGATGATGATGATGATGATGATGATGATGATGATGATGATGATGATGATGATGATGTTGTTGTTGTTGTTGTTGTTGTTGTTGTTGTTGTTGTTGTTGTTGTTGTTGTTGTGTCAGATAATGTGTTAATGATAATATGTCTAACAAAACTGTTTCTCTAGCTAATTTCAACTTCCGGTAATGAAATAACTTTTTAACCTAAGGCTCTTAGGCAGAAGAATCTCCTTTCTTAAACCAAGTTTCTTTGGGTTTTTTTCCCGATCAGGTTGTCAACTTCTGCGGCGTGTTCGCCATCTCCTGTGCCGTGTCTGTCGTCCTTCACCTTGTGGTGGAGAGACCGCTACTTGCACTGCAGAGAGCCGTTGTGGGTAGGATGGTCTCGCGGGAAGTCGCGGCGGGAGGACAGAGAGACGAGAGTTAAATTAGAGAGTGTCACTAAATCTATGATCTATGGCTAAGCCATGAAGCGACCACAGCGAGATCAACAGAGAGAGACGAGAATAAGAGCATCGTGGTTCATAATCTAAGGAGGTTCGTCTACTGAGAAGCCATTATTAGCTTGTCACAGGCTAAGCTCGGATGTCATGTGACCGTCATACCAAGTCCATACTTTGGAAGTTCAGCCTGCGCGCGAGGGGCTCACACTACCCTTTACTTTTTTTCTTCTAACTTGTAAAAAGTATTTAACTTGTAATAATTCAATTCATTATTTTCTAATGAAACGATTTACACAATAACATTCCAATGATAATGGTATTAGTTATTGTAATTATCCAAAATAAAAAACTCATTTAGTCTATGATTAAATGTGTTCTCTTTTTTTTAATGATAAAAGTATAAACGATATGCTTGTTGCGTGTTTATTTTAAAAAAATGATGATGATGATGATGATGATGATGATGATGATGATGATGATGATGATGATGATGGTGGTGGTGTGGTGATATTTTTGTTGTTGTTGTTGTTGTTATTGTTGTTGTTGTTGTTGTTGTTGTTGTTGTTTTAATCTTTATTACTCAATAAAGCAATAACAAAGAGGTTTGTAGAGTATCGTAAATTTCTTTTATTCCTCTGAAGTTGGATGAGAGTGACAGAAAAGACAATCACAAATTTCTACAATAATTTCTTCTTGGAGTCAACACTGTAACAGGCAATCAACAGTGCTCAGAATCTACAGAATACTCAGCTCATTTTTGGTTGTTCAACGGTGCTAACACAGTACTGAGTATTCAACTCTCAAAACAGTGCTCTGTATTTTCGAAGTTTATAGGAACAGTTGAATCTAATTTTCATCCTTTCCCTTATGTATATGACAGCTTTATTTAAAAAAACACATTTAAACAGATACCAGCAGTAACTGTTGATTCATATTATATGTATATGGCAAATTCAATTTCTTTCATCCTGTAAGTGAACGGTCATTCCAAAAAGAATTAAACTCAAACTAAGGTTTACGTTTGGACAGTTCAAATTCTTTCAAAATTTTTCTCAACTTATACTTATGAGGAAAAAAATGTATATTGTTTGTGCATTTAAATTCCTTTTAAAACATATTGAAAATGTGTATAATGATCAAATTATTATATATATCATGGATAAATTCTCTAAAATTATGCTAAATAAAAAAATATTATTAACAAATTCTTTACATGTAAATATCAATTACTAATAAAGGCAGGGTGTCAGCAGTCAGATTTTATCACAGATTTTAACGCTTGGTGCCTTCAAAGTTTTTATTTTTTCTTGGAGGACTTGCTGCTGGATCGGCCGGACTTCCTGCCGCTTTTCTCTTCCTTGCCCTCGGTGGCCGTGCGAGGCGACTCCGTCTTTGCCGGGCTGGGGGCGGTGGTGGCTGGCTCTGTCGCAGGGGCTGGTGTGGCCTGCTGGGAAGGATTGGCCGTGTCTCCAGTAGACTGATCAATAAAGAGAGACATGGGGAAACAGAGGTTTAATGGACATCAGAGAAACAAAGTGGGGATCATTTAAAAGATTCTCCTTCACAAAACAAAACAAGACACTATGACCTGAGATAAAGATCATTCCAGGGTAGTTTTGATTCAATGAAAAAAGATTTGACTCATGGCCTGTCTGCTGAGGTGTATACAGGCTTGCTTGCCTGGGCTGATCCGTAAATTGTTGATTGTTGTAGGGCGATCGTGTCTAGACTTTCAAGAACCCTCATGATTTATGTGACTAGTGCATGTTGTTTAGTCTTAAGACGTCCTATATAAGTATTATAAAGATAATCTTTCTGGTCTCACTTTTTTTAATGGCCAGTGTATTGCTAACTTCTAGTGAAGGTTTTTTTTAATTATTACCACTAAAGAAACTTTATCCTAATTTTAACAATAAAAGCTCATAAATTTATAGCACAAAAAAAATTCAATCTTTGTGTATATATTGCTAAGGGTATAGCTAGAAATTAAGATAACCCTAGCATACGATCCAATGCTATAAGATAGTGGATGTACTTGTAAGAAAGTGTCTAAAAACCTGTAGCAAACCAGTACCTTAAACTGCTGAAGTTCTTTCTGTAGAGCCCGAATTGTCTCCTCCAGCTGGACCACTGATTCTTCTGCTTCAAAGGCGCGTTCCTCAGCCACCACAGCCCGTTCCTCTGTAGCACTGATGATGAGATAGATTGGCGTTTTTTTTTTAATTTCTATTAATAATGCTTATGTATTACCATTCTTATCTTTTTAGCTATAGATAAAGGTTTTTGAGCATGAATTTCTTAATGCAATTACTAACCTTTTGTTTAAGTTTTGACTGTAAAGTACATGACATTGTATTGATTTTTAATTTCTACTATCATTTCAAAGCTATTAGTTTGAAAATTTCCCTAACCATACTAATAAGATTAAACATGTTACAGCTGTCCAATTTTCAAAACTGTTTTACTTGTATTGCTTTCCGCATAAATGCTAGCCTATACACAATGTATCAATTTGTTTGTCTTATGCATTCTATACAATTTTTTAAACAATTTTTTTTTTCCTAAAACTAGCCTAATTTGATGTAATCGCTATGGGACTTTTTCCAAAACTAATGCTAAGTATTCATGTCATGTATTATTATTATTACTATTATTATGTTGGTGAATTGTATTGAAGTACAGATTTCATGGTCCTTTCCTTGTTCTATCTCATTTATCTATTTTTGTCTCAGTTTATGTTGTCTCTGTCTGTCTGTATGTTTGTCAGCCTGCTGTCTCTCTCTCTCTCCCTCTCCCTCCCTCTCCCCCTCCCTCCCTCCCTCCCTCTCTGTCCCCCTGACAGACTGACCCTTCCCTATAACACTCGCCACTCACATGAGCTGGGTCTGTAGATTCTGCACGGCTGCCAGAGCCTCAAAAGCTTTCTTGGTGTCGGGCGAGCCTTCCACTCCGGGGTTCACTGGGACATGGGCCAGAGCCTGGGGGTACAGATACACACTCCACGGTTATTTACATTAGGATTTGAAGTTCCATTAGTTATGTATATGTGGATGTTACGGACAAACCAGGAAACTGGTCATCCTAGGAAATGCCTGAAGGTTTCACTCAATCCTTCTAATTTTGATCCAGGAGAGAATTACTAGTTTTCTATTTCCTCTGATTTCACCTGATATTATTCTTTTCAACATAGCACTTCTAGGTATTTATCTCTAAATACCACAACAGCATTGCAAAGTTTTTAAGAAATACTTTTTTTAGAATTTTACATAGGTTTTATTTATCCATAACTTATACTAGCATGGATAAAGAACCGTGGGAAGGTAGCAAAGAACATATGTCAGACAACTTGCAGAGGACACAGGCATACCTGGAGAAAACCTTGCCAGCAAGAGGTAGAGAACAGAGAAATATGGAAAACAGTCATAGCAAATGTTCGACTGCAGTTGACTAAGTATAACAATCTTTATTGACATGAAATCCATTTATGATTGTAAAGGTATTTTTGGGGGGTAATAAAACCTTCAGCAGACTTACCTGTGCAGCGTTAACATCAAACGTCTGTCGGTGTGTGTTGGCGTCTCGGCCCAGAACTTCTATCTTGTCTCCCTTCTCCTCCATGGGCGGGGCAGGTGTCACGGGCTTAGGAGATTTCTTAGCTTCCTGTCATGCCCAGACACACACACACAGAATAAACAAAGGTAAATGAAAAAAAATATTTCTTTATGGCATAACAAATTACGTTTAATCTGAACTAAACGAATATTGCATTTTTGACAAAAAAAAGATTAAAACAACATCGCCCTACAGTTTAAAATATAGTTTCTACCCTCTTGTTTAATAATGACTGTAGTCAAAATATTGTATAGTCCTGCTTAGTCTTTGGATGAGTGAAGTCAAAGATTCAAGCTGTTTTAAGGGATTTGTATTCATCTTGTAACAGTATTGTATGATCATCAACAGAAGATTTTTTTTGGGGGGAGGGAGGGGGTGTTGGCATTATCTTTTTGGGCATTTTAAAGGGCAACTCTATTAAGTATCTTACAAAATGAGTCTTGTTGCAAGCCAGACTTGCCCACGGAATCCTTCAATACAGAGATCAGAGCAGAAAATATTCCCAGAATTATTTAAACTAACTTTATAATGGTGCAATTATTATACTAACCCAGTTCAGTTACTAACCCTAACATTGTCTATATTTTTACAACTTTTCCTGATATAACAATCTTGTCTTTTTCAAGGCTAATTCTGAACTGGAACTAGATCTAGACTGTGATAGTGAAATTGCTACGCAGATGGAAATTAAAGCGATGGGGTTGAGTTAGTTACTTAACGTTCACCCCTAGCACTATTTTCTAGGCTAAATTGTGATGCCTAACAATTTTATGTGCAGCAACAGAGAGACAGTGAGAGGATACCATGACTCCTGTCTCACCCAGTCACAATATACTGACACCGACCAAACCTGTAGGGGAAAATAGGACAACTCAATTTTTTCCCAATCATTGGTTTTGAAGCGGTGGAACATCAGTATTAAGATAGAGCAGCTGACCTGTTTCTGAGTTTCCTCCTCCGCCTGGCTTTCTGTCTCCGAACCAGACGGCTGTGTCTCCGGCTGAGACTCTGTGACCTTGACCTCCTGAGTATCTGCATCGACACCGTCGTCCCCTCCGTCTTTCTGGACGCTGGTCTGGGTAAAGTGGAACGAGGGAATGAATGAAGGGTGGGAGGAGGGAAGGAGTAGGACAGGGGCAAATTCGTTATATTTTTTTAAGTTCAGTAATTTTTTGTTGGAGTCATTTTAGTTGTGATTATTTTTTGTACATTTTTGTTTTGGTCTCCACTCTTATGAAAGAATAAATTGTAAATTCTTTTGCACAGCAGTTTATCAGAATAATTTTTTTCTGTTTAAACTAATAATTTTTTGTTTTGTTTTTGGTTGTTTGTTTGCTGTTTCTTTGTTGTTGTAGTTTTGGGGGGAGGGGGTGCTAATTTAATTGCTAGTTGTGCTTTTTAAAAAAAAATTTTATTTTTTTTTTTATACACTTGTAAAGAGAGATAGCAGAACACTATAGATAGTTTAATTTCCTACCTCTTGTTGGGTGGCAGAGCTCTCTAGTCTCTCGCGATCATTAAAAGCTACCCTGTCTTGGTGCAATGACGGAGTGGTTGCCTTGGTTAGCGTCGTGGACGCACGAACGGGGAAAAGCTCCTCGATGGAATCTCCCGTCAGTTGGGACATGAGAATTTGGGCCGTGTGGATCCAGTCCTCGCACTCCGACTGTGGAAAGATAGCGGTCGACAGATGGATTAGACAGCTTTATTACCTCAGGTAGTGATGTGTGGTCAGCCGAAAGTGTTACATTATTGTCCAATTCACATTAACGCCAATTAGTCAGGTCAGAGAAAATAGATACTCATTAGGCCCTATCCTGAAGCCAACTGGTAATATCAGAGATAGAGAGAGAGGGAGAGAGAGAGGGGAGAGAGAGAGAGAGAGAGAGAGAGAGAGAGAGTAGAATGATGTCATACACCCAACCTTGCACCTATTGGTCATATCAGATAGAGTAGCTGCCATATCCCTTACCGCTGATTGGTCAGAGAGAGTAGATGCCAATCCTCATTCTGATTCCCTTAGCGCTTCATCTCAACCTCTATAGACAAAGGGCAGTGTTCTCAAATCATAAAATACCTCAAAGACCCATCGTTCAAACAATGTAGCAGTATACCCTCCATTGGTCAGTAACATCAAACAATAATCTCATAATAAGCAAGCATAAGACTGATGGAGCAGACAAGACTGAGAAATTTGCACCTTAGTAGGCCCTTTATGAATATTGAGCTCTAAGTGAATAAGACAAGGCTTTTAATCCCTCTAAACACGTAGCCATATTGGGATAAGTCAAAAGGGAGCCAAAATTTTATATTTTTTAAATCAAGACTCAAATAATTTTTTCAGCTTCTTTTAAATTGGCAGGAATTGAATATTCAGAAACGTTTTTAAGTCAAATCAATTACTGTTTAGATTGGAAATAATTTATCAGAAAAAAGCTAGCTACAAACCTCTTCACTGCAAAATTTTTAAAAAGTGACTTTAGAGAGATGAATTAAGAAAACTGAGATAAAACAGTGTTGTCCACTGTATTAAGATTGCAAAATCTCAATTTGTGTTAAAGAGTACATGAATGTAAATTGCGATCTGTACAAGGATGATTGAAGCTGTTTGACTGACCCGAAGTTTAGCCAGATCTTTGAGCTCGTGGTCGGCGTTTTCTTCATTGTTGTCTTGTCTAGCTTGGGTATTCTCCATAACGATTCCGTTACAGCAGCTGCAGAAAAATAGGAAATTATCAAGTTGAGAATAAAACATGAATGACATCAGCTAATGACAGATATGTTAAGTTAATAATGGAACATGAATGATGTCAAACAAGGACAGAAATGACGAGTCAAGAATAAAACATGAATGATGTTGAATAATGACAAAAATGTCTGGTCAAGTCAGACAAACTTGGTTTAGTGGAGAGCTGTCATTTCCTTTTCTAAAAATTGATTAAGTGACTTTGTTTTTTCCATTGCATAGAAATCTCAACAAATTACTTTAATGTCTTTGTTCACTCAAAGCCTAAATGTTAGCTGATACAGAACTTGAAAAAAGCTAATGTATCAATTCAAAATTCTCACAGAGTGACATAGTTGGAGAAGGCCTCGATTGACTCAAACAGCGTCTTGACCACCTCGATGAGTTGAGGAATGGACACAGTGCCCAGTAGCGCCATCTCAGCCGCTTCTTTAGAGTTACCCTCCTTGTCTGGGGCCAGTCGCAGCAGCACCTGCACCATCCAGCGCACCATCTCCGAATGAAGGGAGGAAACCTAAGGAGCGATTGCACTCGTGGTGAAATAAGCTAGTATAACAAACCAGAGAGGAGGTAATGACATAGATTTAGATCTAACTATTTTGATAGATTGACGTACATATCTATTCACTTATGCTTTGCATTTCATTTGTGGAAAACTTTCTGTTTTGATTGAGAAGAAGAATCTCTTCTGTTATGGATAACTAACAGAATGATAATATATAATTTACACCTCTAAATGTATTCAGTGTAAACCACAAAAAAGCCAAAAATAACTTTAAAATAAGACTAATAAAATTGTTCCTGTTTCTATCCTCCTGAAAAATCAAAGAATCCAGTTATTACACCAACATGATTTAGAGAAGATTAAAGTATAATAATAATTTATTTATTTAGGAAAAAAGCCAAATATAAACCTCCTTCCTGCTAAAGTAATAAAATTTGGCCTACGATGGTCGGTATAATGTTCAGAGATACAAACTATACAATCCAAGCACATAGCGAAACATTACCTGCTCGACGAGCTTTGCGTCCTCGCTGTCGATAGAGTTGCTGGCTGTGGTCGCCCACTTCTGTGTCTTCCGGACCACATCGTGAATGTCGATACTTTTCAAAGGGAACAGAACAGATGTATATGTTAATCAGTGTTGGGAAATTATAACAGTATTATAATGAGTTAGTGCTGCTCGATCTTTTTTTTGTTTTCAGTCAGTTAATTTCACATTACAAAGATTCAAATATCAAATTATTGTCAGTATTCATGTTATATTTCTTTTTTTTTATGGAATGCTTCAAAGATGAATAAGTGTTTCTTGATTCTGCTTCTTTTTTAAAGCAAATTCAATCATCAAAAATTAAAATTACAATGAATCAAAAACTTCAAATATGTGAGAGTTTAGTTCAAACTTGCTCTTTGAATTTATGCAAATCAATTATATAGTTTGTTGTTTTTCAATAATTGTTTTCATTCTTGCTGCTATTTATCTCAGTTCCGTTATTTGAATGATAGTAACTTATCACTATATATTTTCGTTTGTTTATCATGAGCTTATATAACTGATAACACTAAAAGGCATATCTAACTTGTTTACTTTGGATATCCATGTATCTGTTAAAATTCTTCATTTACTGTTTCATATACTGTCTTCTTCATTAGGTCTCAGCTTGTATTTAAAAAGATATTCACTTTGACGTATTCTGCAGTGTTAATTATAGCTTTACTGCATCCTCAATATGCCTACAACATCAGCATTTATTGTTTAAAGCAAAACTACACAAATATGTCCGTAAACATGTCAGGACCATTGAGATTAAAAAAAAACAAGAAGTGGAATAATCTTGTAGGTAAGTTTGTGAACACAAAGGTCTATTACGCCTCAATGAAAGTGAACTGTTGAGTCACAGGGAATCACCTTATGGCCAGCATAACAAATCATTTAACATCTCACCCAACGTCTCTATCACAGGTTTATGCAGAAAAATGGTGCTTGGTAATATGTTACACTTGTGCAGTGGTCAACATATAACATAAATACATATTAAAGGTTATTATGGGATCACATGCAGAAAGTGATTTACTTATCAACGCTGGATTTCTGCTGCAATTGATGTTATCACACAAAATTACCACTTTGCCAGTGGGTGAAATAAGATATTGGTTTCACATATTCTCACAGAAATCAAAATTTATATTTCCAAACGTATTGCAATATAATAATCAAAGTGAACTTTGGGTGAAACAAATATTCATAAACATTACAAGCATGTAATTTGTTCAAAATGCATACTTAACCTCTTCAACAACAGTCTGATACAAATGCAACATCAAATAAAGCAACAAGTATAATCCCTCTAGCTTAAACTGCAAAGCTTCTTTCTATTAAAGTCTGATTGTATATGGAGTAGGTAGATTCACTACATTATTATGACAAGAGAAATTAGGCAAGCAGATTTCATTATGGGTCTTATCTGCCATAAAACACAGAGAACTAGATAGTCTATAATATAACACGGAGAGGGATATGTTTGGTTTTAACTATTATTATGTGTATGATTTTACATAGACAGATAGAACTAGAATAGCTACTATATAACAGTGAGCTAAATATGCATTTTATATCCAGAAAAGCTGTGTTCACTTAAGCAGCCAATGAAAATCTTTGTAAAACTCTGATAATAAATTTTAGCAATAGTAAAACTAAAAAATAGGCAGTTTAACAGTTAAATGAACATTTGATACGTGTGATACACTTACAATTTGGTAACTAATTAAAGAACAACAAAATAACTTTTATAAAATGTGAGTGGAAAAATGGAATGAGTCAGAAAGTCAGAGAATTACTGAAGTGAAGGATGATCACAAGTCACCAGTTTCAATCCCAGGTTTAGTTTATAAAACATCTGTGGATTTAAGGGTCACAAGGACTGGGCTGTTCAAGAGTTATGACCATCTCAAATAAGAAGAGAAACAAACAGGCCAAAGATGCCATCCTAACAAGCCAGCAAAGTGTAAAACTTTAGCCAAACATTTGTAATAAACTGTGAACAAATACACTTTTTTGGCATAAGGCTGGTAGCTCTAGCATATTGTAAAAATTATAACGAAACAAGGGGAATTGTTTTGTAGATAAATATTTTGACAATCTGATACCACTGTTTTGCATTTTCTTTTGGTAATTTAAATTTGGTAAAAATACATTTACATATTTTTGTCATTTCAGGTTTGAAAAGTCAGTGATCTTCTTATCCTTACTTTGTGCTGGTCACAACTATATGTAATGGGGCGCAGAGTGATGGCTCAATAAGAGATGAAACAAGTGAGAGGAGAGGCAGGGCTAATGTGCATCGCTAACAGATAGAGACAGGCAGACAGAAAGACAGGTAGAAGGCAGACAAACTGAAATTCAATGGGTTTTGTCCCAGATAAAGAGACAGAAAGATAAAAAATTATAAATGATGATGAAAGTTTACAGACAATGAAGAGGAATTAGTTAGGAAAGAGCAGAAGCACCAGAGTTCCAAAAGTTAAAAGATAGTATGAAACAATGTAGAGATCATCACAAAATCATAGAAAAAAATTGTGATTAGAATCCAATTTCTAGCTGATATTTTTTTGTGTTACTGATTTATTGAAAAGACTTTTCAACTGTAAACCTCTCTTTTGGCAATGAAATAAAATGTGACTGGAGCTAGAATGGGGTAAGAGGGTCAATTTTTACTAGCTGAATGCAGTGCCACTGCTTTTTTAGGAAATCATCTACTAGCACTTTACAGGAAATGTAAAGAATTTCTGTAAAAGTCTGGCGGAATGCAAACATATCTACATCATAATTTGTTACCTCAATATACATCCTCATACAACATATAAATATCAAGGAATATAAGAGACATTTTTAGCACATTGTCAAAGTAAAGAAAGCTGAGAATCGCTTATCTATATAATATAGCGACTTAGTCAACCATTGCAGTAATGGTGTTAAAAGAAAATAATATAAAGTAGCTGATCTACACTGGTCTGGCCTGAAGACTCGATGCTAGCTTACAACCAAAGCTGGGACCGGCCATACCCGCCAGTCAGGGGAGAGAAACAAGAGAGATAAGTCTGGAGACAAACCGTGCACGCAAAGCAATTCATAAAGTTATAAAGTTAACATTATTTATATTCAATGCAGCCATTCAAAGCCAAGGGAAGTGTTAACATAGAGGGATAGTTGATATTTGTCCAAAGGTGTGATTGAAAACTAAAGTGATGGGTAGGGTAGAGACGTGCAGAGGAAGGTGTTTCCGATCTCCAAAGAAGTAGAGCAAAGGTTAAATTTGACCACATACGTTGGGAGAACGGTAAGTAACATGTTATGGCTACGACTACACGGGGAAACTTTACAAATTGTTTTACATGAATCGGCTTCCCTGCTTTGCCTTCTGTGGATGCCTATTGCAGAGATAATAGGTCAGAACAGAGTTTTACTTTAAAACAATAATGATTTTTGTACACACCAATTAGTGAAAAGTTCACATGTCGAAAGTACAAAAGAAGAGAAATTTGTTTCAAGAAAAAGAATTTGTATGATCTTTTTGTCTCTTTTACTATTGCCATAATTTTGGTCTGAATAATAGTATTATATGTAGGCTAAGTATATATCTGATAAATAATATAGATAAAATTGTGTACTATTTCCTACAGCAAATACTTGTATCTCTTCAATAAATTGATATATTTGCACAAGGTTTGAAGACAATGAATCAAATGAGAGTTCTGTCTGAGATTCATCAGCCAATCGGAGGTCAGATCTTCCTTCAAGGTCAGGTGTCAACAACAAAGTGCAAGCCAACACAAACCATCACCAAAACTAGTTTGGTGTGATGTTCAAGTCCACACAGAAAGCTTGCTGGTGCCTGATTGTTTAACAGCATCATGATAATTATACGGTATCTTTGAGGGATTGCGTTTATAAATGTTGAAAAAAAAAAATGAAAGAAAAAAAGAAACATTTGAAGAAAATTGTTGAATTTTCAATATTTTAGTATGTCTTTGTGACCAATCTTGAAGAGAAATATTGGGAATAGATGGCTTTCTTACATGTATTTATTTATTTTCATACAGGACTATTTATTCCAGACTTTTCATTTAAATTCCAACCTGTCTCCAGACCTAACTTACAGAGAGTGAGAGGAATCAACAGATCCCTGGCTATAAACTGAGATCCATTTTCGTCTCTTTGTTTTTGTTATTGTTTTCACATATTTTTTTATTATTTAAAAAAATTAGATTACCTTTTAATATTCTTAAAACTTGAATTTAATGTTTGGATATCTTACGAATAGATCTAACATGCCAGACATTTTTTTTATTTTTATTTTTTTCATTTTATTCTATTTTATTCTCCTCTTAACCTCTTAAAAGGAAACTGAAAAATTCACTTAAAAACCATTAAAAGGGTCAGAATAATTATTTTCATGTCATGCTTTTTGGATCTCAGCTACGTCTTCCCCCACTTCCCCCTCTCTCTCTCTCTTTGACCACTACTTTCTCTTCTCCCTGCACTACCTGACATGCGGGCGGCCATCTTGTCTATCTTCATCTCTCTGGCTGGTGCCCACATACTCATACGCCTGCTGCACCAGGACCAGCCACTCTTCCAGAGTTTGGTAGATGGCGCCCCATTCCGTGTCGGGCAAAGGTAGTGTCCCTTGTGCATGAGATGTCACTTTTGTCTCCCAGGTTTCCAAAGAGCTCTGCAGGTTAATGATCAATCCAGCGACACCTGAAGAGGTGACGGTAAAAACACAGGTAACTAATCAAAACAAAGAAAAATTGAGATAAGCTATTATATTAACAACCTATAGACGTTTGGAAATGGAAAAGAGAATCCATACCTACGTTAAAAAGTACTGGCCTTAATTTGAGGGAAAATTTTTAACTGAGGGATGTGGGGGATACAGTTATAGCTTTTACTTTTTCATATAAGTACCTCAAATAGAAATACCTGAACCAATACCTTCTTCAATAATGCTGTAAATATCCAAAAAGAATGATATAGTTTTTCATCCCATACTTGCATTTTTAGAATAATTTTATCTAAATGCCTCACAAGTTTACTTCTTTGTTTCACCATTTATTTCGCTATTGTAAAATAAATAAACACAACTAATCATACCATTTTCTCCGCTGATTCTGTGATGAAACTGGGTTAACAGTTGGTCAACTTCCTGTAAAAGTTTAAAAAATCAGTTTTAAGTGTTATTTTATTTATTTTGCTGCTTGATCACTGAGACAAATTTTGCTGGCTATGAGATGAACAAATTTAATTTGTGTAAAGTAGACCCAACCAAAATATTTTGGTCAGTTAATTAGTTGAACAGCTACAAAAATTCATATAGACACCCTGCTGTTTGTATTATGAGTATTTTTCTTTCTTCCACTGAGCAAACAAACACAAAAGGCAATGATGGTTAATTTTGTCTCAGTCGTTGGCACTGCAAACTTTCTAGGACTCTCTAGAGAACATATAAAAGGAAAGACAACCCTCTGTGATATTGGTTCCTGAGAGAAGGGAATGTATATTTCTAGTTAAAAAATACTTTGTTACAAGACGGATAGATGAGACCTTCTATAGAGGTTTGTCTTTTCTTGTCTTGTCTCAGGTTGAGAGTGAATAAAAGTTGCCAATGTTTTGACAGAGAAAACTGAGCATAAAGTGGATTTCATCACTTTTGACTGCCTCATTCCAAGTCATTGAAAACTTCTATAACTTAAAATGACAATAAGAAGGACATCTTCAAGTTTTAGAAAAAACAAAAATGCAATACTCAATGATCAATGTGTTACTCTCTATTTGTTTGCCATGCCAAATATAGAGAACAAGGTTGATGAAAAACAGAACATGCAGTTCTTGATCGGGAGATCCCCCATTGTTTCTCTAATCAGCCCGCCTTGTTCCGTACTGATTGCATTAGTGTAAGCATAATGTGATAAGTTAAGACAGAAGTCTTGGCATCTACATTCTGTTAGAGGTAAGACTTAAAAAAACTACCACCATAATAGCTTACTGGGCTATTGATGAACGTTAAGAAACAAAACAAAAAAAGCAAATACTTGTCATGCCAACCCCTCCATATACAGTTCCCAACAAGTGGGCTGATCTGACGCAAGTGGCGGAGCATTGGTCTCCTAATCGGGAGGTCTCAGGTTTTGTCCCCTACTGCTTGGGTCTGTGTCAGTATAATGTGAACAGCTGAGACAGAATTCCTGTTATCACCACACTGTCTCTCTGTGGTAGCACAAAAAAGGTTAGACTTCAGTCTTAGGACTCGTCCACAAAATAGTCTATATGGTGCTGCCATTGGACGCTTAGCAACAAACATCTCCATCCATGGCAAGACTAAACAATAACCTGATATAGCTTAGTTGCTAATAATGGACGTTTAAAAACCAAGAAAGCAAACCAAGCAAGGCGAAATACCTGTCTTTCTATCCCCTCCATTACACAGTCCCCAACAAACCTCGTTCAGAGCATTCATGTTGTGCTGATCCTGATGGGTCTTGTTGTCGGGGCCGCGATGTCGACCAAAAACTTTGAGAGCTGCGTCTGTCCAGCCATCCATCTCACGGCGGATCTGGGCCAACTCCTCCTGACTGTTGAGCAAGTTGTCTCCCCCATACACGTCCGTCTCTCGCACGATGGCCTGGGGGTTCAGAGAGGGAACAAAACTATGTTAACCTTGACATAAGGCATTCACACAAAAGTGCAGGAGATATGTACAAATAATACAGAATACATTTACACACAAGTACAGAGGACATTTACACACAAAAAACAGAAGACATTTATTATTTATACAAAAAATATGTCAACCTTTACAGAAGGTATTTACAAAAAGTATGTAAACCTTGACAGAGGGCATTTGCAAAAAATATATAAACCTTAACAGAAGATTTATACAATCCTGAAATCAGCACATTTAAAAATTGTTATTTTTTTTAACACAATAACAGGTATGGTGTAAATGTGTACAAGCAGTGGAAACGAGTAGCAAAGGCCAAGTCAAAAGGGAAACAATTGTCAACATTTAGGACCACTTTTCTACTGCCCTAGACTCTTTATGTACTTATTTGACAATACTAAATCAGCAAAATCACGACTCTAGACTTAAACTGACGAACCTCATCCCAAGACTTGATGCCACTGAGAAGGGTCCGGACAAAATCGTCATCTGGACGACGCACAGACCCGTTCTCTGTGTCTCTGTAAAGATTTAGGGTATAGTAAGAGAAGCACTTAAAAGTGTGTAGTTGTCAACATATATTCAACCTTAGAGAGTGTAGATTGTCATCGATATGAGTGTGATACGCTTCTAACTCTCTAGAGAACATATAAACAGGAAAGACAACCCTCTGTGATTTTAGTTCCTGAGAGAAGGGAATGTATATTTCTAGTTAAAAATACTTTGTTACAAGACGGATAGATGAGACCTTCTATAGAGGTTTGTCTTTTCCTGTCTTGTCTCAGGTTGAGAGTGAATCAAAGTTGCCAATGTTTTAACAGAGCAAACTGAGCATGAGGTGGTTTTCATCACTTTTAATTGCCTCATTCTAAATCACTGAAAACTTCTATAACTTAAAACGATATGATGAGAAGAACAACATGCATTTTCAACTTTCAGTAAGAACAAAAGTTTTGTAATTAGTGCAATGCTAGCTTTTAATAGTAGTAAAATGCAATACACAATATTATCAATGTGTTACTCTCTCATTGTTTGCCACGCCAAATATAGAAAACAAGGTTGATGAAAAACAGAACATGCAGTTCTTGATCGGGAGGTCCCCCATTGTTTCTCTAATCAGCCCGCCTTGTTTCGTACTGATTGCGTTGGTGTAAGCATAATGTAAAAATTTAAGACAGAAGTCTTGGTATCTACATTTTGTAAGAGGAAGACTTGAAAAACTACCACCATAATAGCTTAATGGGCTATGATGAACGTTAAGAAACAAAAAAAACATCTCCATCCATGGCAAGACTAAACAATAGCTTGCTATGGCTTAGTTGCTAATGACGGACATTAAGAAACCAAGCAAGGCCAAGTACCTGTCCCTCTATCCCCTCCATACACATTCCCCAACAAACCTCGTTCAGAGCATTCATGTTGTGCTGATCCTGATGGGTCTTGTTGTCGGGGCCGCGATGTCGACCAAAAACTTTGAGAGCCGCGTCTGTCCAGCCATCCATCTCACGGCGGATTTGGGCCAACTCCTCCTGACTGTTGAGCAAGTTGTCTCCCCCATACACGTCCGTCTCTCGCACGATGGCCTGGGGGGTTCAGGGAGGGAACAAAACTATGTTAACCTTGACATAAGGCATTCACACAAAAGTGCAGGAGACATTAACACACGAGTATAGAGGACATTTACACACAAGTACAGAAGACATTTACACACAAAAAAACAGAAGACATTTACACACAAAAAAACAGAAGACATTTATTATTTATACAATAATACAAAAAATATGTCAACCTTTACAGAAGGTTTTTACAAAAAGTATGTAAACCTTGACAGAGGGCATTTGCAAAAAATATGTAAACCTTAACAGAAGATTTATACAATCCTGAAATCAGCACATATAAAAGTTGTTATTTTTTTAACACAATAACAGGTATAGTGTAAATGTGTACTAGCAGTGGAAACGAGTAACAAAGGCCAAGTCAAATAGGAAATCATGGTCAACATTTAGGACCAATTTTCTACTGCCCTAGACTCTTTAAGTGATTATTTGATAATACTAAATCAGCGAAATCATGCCTCTGGACCTAATCTGACGAACCTCATCCCAAGACTTGATGCCACTGAGAAGGGTCCGAACAAAATCGTCGTCTGGGCGACGCACAGACCCGTTCTCTGTGTCTCTGTAAAGATTTAGGATATAGTAATACAAGCACTTAAAACTGTGTAAGTGTTGAAATATTGAACCTAAGAGAGTGTATATTGTCATCAATATGTGTGTGTGATACACCTCAGCCTGGCTCTCATGGGAAAATTATTTCATTGTTAAATAATGCTTGCAAAAACAGGAAAAAAGTTCTGCTATTTAGTTGCCATGAGAAAGAGATATAAATTTTATAATACATAATATTCCAAAATGGAGTCAATTTTTATTAGAACAAATTTTCCATTATGCAAGCTTATCCACAACTCTGTCATAATATTCTTGAATACAAACATACGTAAACAATGAATAATATAATAATATTACGATAGGAAAATATGCCTGATTATTGCCTGGTAAAACCAGAGCGTTGACCTACACAAATCTGGTCTGGAAAGTTTTCAGAGTGCTCTCAATGCTGGTCCTGACGCCTTTCAGACTTTCCTTCATCTCGTCTTCTCGTTGTCTGAGTGCAATGTTGAAGTCCTCGATGAGGTCACGCCAGTTCTCGACGTAGCTCTGCAGAGATGGGTTGGTGAGATAGAAAGGCTGATAATTATGGTTTTCTTTATTTCCCTTTGGTGATTATCACTTAAGCTGCTTTTTTTTATAATCTTTGAATTTTCAAAATGGTGAACATATGCCTCTTTGACTAACGTCAAAATTCATATTGCCTTTTCTTTATGAAAAATGTGTAATAATTTTACTTATGTATAACATTTTTACAAAGTTATGAAATTCCATAGGGTTGGCAGAATATTTGATTGTGCAATAGGCAGTCTATGTCTTAACTGCCTGCTAAAACAAATTAGTCTTGAATGAACCAAATATTCTTCCACTTCATTGTGTTGTGTTTTTCTGTTGTTTTTTATAACAAGATGAGAAATATATAAACCCAATGTTATTCTTTTTTCTTTTGTTTTTCCAATAGAACATTGAAAGATAAGGTAATCATAGCAATTATTTTGTAATGTGATCAAAGTTGAATCTGCCTGATATCATTAACTACATTTAAAGTTCATTCTTGTTCTTTTTTATCACAGCAGCAGAATAGAGCCTGATATGTTCTCTCAGTTCAATATGACAGGCTCTTGCAGTGCTAGGCCATCATTTCCCTAGATCTTTGTGAGTGTTTAAGTTTCATCTTTTTCATTTTATGCACAGCACCAGGATAGAGATGTAGTTTGCCCTCAATTTAAACCAATTATGATGTAAGGGAAATAATCATGTATTGTTTTGTGTTAGTTTGTTAGCACTGAGCTGTTTCCCTTGAAATACTAGTTTTGATTAAGTGTATTGATTCCCTTTGTCTGCTCTGTATAATGCATCAACTACTTCGTTTTCCCTTTGTCTCTAGTTTTGTTGAGGCCAAGACTAACAAAAATTTACAATCTAAACAGTGTTGTCAGAAAACAAGAGTTCAGGTAAAATTGTCAGATATTAGCCTTGTGAACGGTCCACAACATAGCCTGTATAGTGCTGATGTTGGATATTTAGTAACTAACTCAACTCATTTCATGTTCTCATGTTACACTAAGCTATACTAATGGGCTGTAACGTTTACCTGGATCTTTGTGAGGAGGTCTGTGTCCCTGTCGCTGAGCAGTATGGTGAAATGATTGGCCATCTTCACCCACCCCTTCTCACTGAGCTGCAAGCGTTTGGCTGTGTTAAGCTGGTATTCTTCTGTTACCTGCAGAAAGCACAGAGTTTTTCACTTAGAGTTGGCTGCCTGAATAACATTAACACCATGCAAAATCAATTTAGTAACAAACTGATCGGTCTTTCCTAGCAAGGAAAAACTCTCCATCAATGCAGTTTAGTGGGTAAAGGCTTTTGCCAAAATCTTTCATTTTTATGGAAGCCAATAGCAGAGTGGCAATTTTTATTGTTTCGGCAAAGCATATGGGCGCTGTATAGAAAGGGCGTTTTTTATTACTGTTCAGGTCATCTGAATTTTTCTTGTGTATTCCTCCTTGCCCTATCTGTTGCTCCCATGCTGTGATTTTTTTTTCTTTTGATCAATACAAACACTTAGTTCTAGGTCTCAAGTTCTGTCCCCTGTTTCCTGCTGGTTGAGCACATGTCATACTGGCTGAATCAGAAGGGCTGCTCTGTCTCTGTCAGACTTTCTCTTGCGATCTGTCCATGTATAGGATACCCCTTTGTTAAACTGGAAGAGAGCTTTTCTCTCTGACCAGAATTTTTGAATCGTCAGTTCCCCCCCCCAAAAAATGGTAGAAAGAAATATTGAAACGTTTTTTAAGTCATAATTTAAAAACTCAACGCTAACAAAAGTAAAATATTCAGTCATGCCAGCTAAATCATTATTTTATCACTGAATTTCTCATCTCTGACTAATTGCGACAAAGCCCCTCATTAGATCTTTATTGAACTCTAACCTGCTTACTTTTGTTTTACAGAAAATCTGTTAAATTCATAAAATTGGCTTCACTGAATATGTAAACACATTAGTATGCATAGGGTTGCAAGGGTCACATTCAGAGGACACAAGAGCACAATTTGCAATGCATAGGACAAGATAACAGTTACTCACGCTTCTACAAAACCAACATTTAGTGGGCCCGGACTTAAAGAGTAATCTACCTTGAGAGCCAGACTGTAGGCTGCTGTGCTCCAGACCTCTCGCTCCTCGGACAGCATGAAGACCTGTCTCTCCAGCCGCCTGCGCTGCAGCTCATACAGGTCGTGGTACTCGGCAAGCAGGCTCGCGTTCTTCTGGGACTCGATCAGAGCGCTACGCAGCTGGGGAGAACATTAGACAGGTTGTCAACAAACAGGCTCTAGATTTTCTTTACAACCTTTGTATACTAGAAGCTATAGCGTGAGCTATTAAATTGTGGGTAATAAAAAGAGAATGGGAACACTTTGAAGTTACTTATAATGTTATTGAATAGCTCAAATATAATTTTTACCCAAATATCATTTTTAAAACTTCCTTTATACCTGATTTTTTATTGTTTATTTTTTCATATAATCATCAGAACATGAACTTCCAAAAGTGAATTGAAAATAAAAAAAATGCAGATTCATTTGTTTTGCACTGCTGTAAACAAATATGAACATTGAAGAAATAGTATTTAGACTTACATCTTCTTGTGCCTTCTGAGCCTCCTTGGTAACTTTTCGATCATGCTCTTTAACATCAGTCAGCTCACTGTTTTGTGAAGAAAGAAATTAAAATTCTTGATGAGATCATTTATTTATTTACTTTTGCTTTAATAGCAACAAGGAAAAATAATTATGGTCTGCTTATTTCGTTTTAGTTTATACAAATGGAATACCAAGCTCTCAAATACAATGGAGGGATTTCAGATGAGACAGGGGGGGGGGGAGGGGGGAGGAGGAGGAGAAGAATAAGAAGAAAAAGAAATAAGGCCCAAAAAAACATAACAGATAATACGGCACAACAGATGCAATCTTCGTTGTCAGACAACTGCAGGAGAAATACCTAGCAGCCAACAAAAGACTTTACATGGCTTTTGTGGACCTGGAGAAAGCATTCGATCGAGTCCCTAGGAAAGTCATCTGGTGGGCACTGAGGAAACTTGGTGTAGAGGAGTGGACTGTGCGTCTGGTCCAGGGCATGTATGCAAATGCACGGAGTCAGGTCCGGGTAGATGACGGTTACAGTGAAGAGTTCGAGGTGAAAGTTGGAGTCCACCAAGGTTCTGTACTCAGTCCACTGCTGTTTATCGTCGTTCTTGAAGCCCTTTCTCGTGAATTCCGATCTGGTGTCCCCTGGGAGGACCTTTATGCTGACGACCTAGTCATCATAGGGAGTCACTTGAGGAATGTGTCAGTAGGCTGTTGACGTGGAAGGAAGGTATGGAGGAAAAGGGTCTGAGAGTGAATGCAAGGAAGACCAAGATCATGATCTGCGGTAATAACCTGGATCTTCTCCAGAACTCAGGCGAGTTCCCCTGTGCTGTCTGCTGCACTGGTGTAGGTAGCAACAGCATTTTCTGCAAAGGCTGCAAGAAGTGGGTACACAAGAAATGCAGCGGGCTGAAACGCCTGACTAAGGACTCAGATTTCTAGTGCAGTCGATGCCAGGGAACTGCGAGACCAATCGATGGCAGACCACAGAGTGAAGTCCATGTGGGATCCGACAAGCTGGATGTCGTAGCTTCTTTCTGCTACCTGGGAGATATGCTCTCGGCAGCTGGTGGCTGTGACCTTGCAACCACAACACGTGTGAAGACAGCTTGGAAGAAGTTTAAAGAACTACTACCAGTTCTTTTGTCTCGCCACCTCTCATACAAGACGAGGGGTCATGTGTACAGCACTTGTGTGCGGAGTGCAATGCTCCATGCTAGCGAGACATGGCCCTTGACCAAGCCAAACCTTCAACGCCTGCAGAGAAACGACAGGGCAATGATAAGACAGATCTGCAATGTGAAGCCAGAAGATGTGGCCACCACTAGATCAAATGAGCTATTGACGCTTCTTGGCCTTGAGGACCTGAACCTCATTCTGAAGGAGAGAAGACTCCGGTGGTATGGCCACGTGGAACGGTCAAGCGGAGCTATCAAGACAGCATTGGACATGCAAGTAACAGGAAGTCGTGGAAAAGGGAGACCCAGAATGACATGGAAGCAGGTGACAGAGAGGGATCGGAAAGACTGGAAACTCTCAACAACTGACCCTCATGACAGAAACACCTGGAGATCTGGTGTGAGATCAGCCATGCGTGCAGCAAGCCAGCTACCTGGAAGGGGGTCCACTGATGTGGATGTTGCCCCAGTACCTGCATGTTAATCAAAATACCGATGATGATGATGATGATCTGAGGAGGAGGAGGAGGAGGAGGAGGAGGAGGAGAAGAAAAAGAAAAAGAAGAAAAAGAAATAAGGCCCAAAAATAACATAACAGATAAAACTGCAACATGAAGCTTTTCAAAGCTTTGATGTACTTTTGAGAGTGTATCTAATGTATTGTGCATGTCTTCTGACAAACTATCATGTTCCACAAATAATCTTTCCGCCTCCCTCCCCTCTCCCCTAAAAAAGTAATTTTTTTTAATTGCTCTACTGCTGACATGCGGTTGTCATTTAAGCATTATTTGAAAGCGCTTTATTACACTTTGCTGGGTTCATGTCATTATCACCCACCTAGTCAGAACTCCGATGGTCCCCTTGAAGCGCATCAGCTCATCGGTGAGTCGTCGGTCTAGAGCTCTCTGGGCCATCACTTCCTCGTGGAGACTGGATGAAGGCGACAGTGCAAAGGGAATAAGCTAAGCTTCTTGCGATAAATTGAGACAATTTTTTGTTTCATAAATTAAATATGGAATATTTCTCTACTAAATTGATAATTTTGATATTTAAATGCAGTATGTAAAGATCTTCTAGTTGAAAACAAAATTAGGCTAAACAAGCTTTGACTTTTAGAAAATAAAGAATGGAGTCAGAGGCAGGGAAGAAAAGGGGGGAATCTTTATCTCCTAAACTGAGAATATTTTTCTTTTAAAACAGTATATGAGAATTTTCTGGAAAAAAAAACAAAAAAAAGAGAGGCCAAACATTGGGTCCCAAGACACAAAAAATAGACTTTATTTTTATTTTTCTCATAAATATCTTTTTTTTTTTTTTTGGACTGTAAATTGATGTAATACTTTGCACTTCAGAGAATGAGAATAATTTTGATATAGCAGCAATTATTAACCTTTTGGTTAAACTTCTTTTAACTACAGAAACCTTAAGATTTGTTTATTTTTTTTATAAGCATCTTTATTTACCAGTGTATACATGGTAAAGTCAAAATGTGGTCTCCAACTTAAAATAAAAAAATGTACATGGATTTATCCTGTCCTAACCATTTATATCTTTCAACTCTATAAACCTAAGCTGCCGCAGTGGATTACTACCTGTTAGTTCACACAACTTGATTAAATGTAGAACGAGCACATAGGCTTAAATAGTTTAGGTCTGGCATGAGAACAAGTGAACCCTAATCATCCCTCATTCTAAACAACTTGACCGTGAATGCGACCCTGACCTCATGATCTGTTGCGGAACCTTGTTGAGCAGGTCGCTGTATTTGCTCCTCAGTTCGGCCAGGAGCTCTCCCCTCTCCACGCACTCAACACTTGTCTTTAAAAAAAAATAAGAAAAGGGGAAGCGCGTGAGAATTCTTATATATGTACCGCAAAGGTATTTTATATTGACATATACATGTACCATTAAGCTCGATAAATTTCATTAAATTTTTAAAATTTAATCTTTGGTAGAAGTACTGCATTTCATGGGGCAATCCACAATTGTATTTAACCATTTTAAGTGCAAATTGTTTTCAATGCATCATATTTTAATGAGAGTTACAAACAGTTTCTCATTCAAATTATGTAAGTGTTTTTGACAAAATCATCAAAATGGAGCATAATTTGATTACATGTTAATATATGGGGTTCTTTTAAAAGTCAATGTCTACACAAGAAATGGAGAAAAAGAAAGATATATCATCCAAAAAGGAAAACAAATAAAAATATGCTACCTTAGAAAACGTGCAATCAGTTAACATTAATACTTGGTCAAAAACAAACTTCAGTCATAACGGTGTGTCCTTTAAAATGTTTTATTTTTTATTTAACATGATAATGAAGTGAAAAATAAAACATATGGCAAAGACACCGTAGAACACAAACACATTGTGTTCTACCGTTAAAGAAAATAGTTCGGACACACCGTATGACAACAATTTTTAGAGAATGGTGCCTTTGTGTCAACAAGGAAAATTCACTATACATTTTTTGGCATAATGATAGCTTTTAAAAAATTGTGGACACTGGCTTGCTACATATGTTGAGCATGTGGCTAATCTGAAAACACATATGCTAAAATTCAACCTTTTCAATGATTGAAATTGAGCCTGTGAATACTGTAAATATCTATAATGATTCCTAATGAGTTTTTAATGTATTACTGTACTGTGTTAACATTATATGTTTATGTTTCCTTTGTAATTGTGACAGTGGAAATTGTTCACAGCATTGATCATGGACGTTCATGAAAGTGTGTTATATAGATGCATATTATTATTATTATTATTATTATTATTATTATTATTATTATTATTATTATTATTATTATTATTATTATTATTATTTAGAAAAGGGGAAGCGCGTGAGAATTCTTATATATGTACCGCAAAGGTATTTTATATTGACATATACATGTACCGTTAAGCTCGCTAAAATATTATTATTATCATTATTATTATTATTATTATTATTATTATTATCATTATCATTATCAATATTATTATTATGACACCCTGTTGTTAAGTTTACTCAGTCTAGCGATAAATATGTTTTTGAGGACAACTCACCTGTCTGATAAGCTCATGGAAGACAACGTTGTAAATGTTTTGTTCTTTCTTGATCAGATCCAGGAGGTTATGCATCTGTTGAATACAAAGATTGTTGTCACCTTAGAACCTATTTTATTAGAACTATTTACATCTACAGTTATTATGATTTATTAAGTAACCAATTAAATTGAACAAATTGTGCCAGCAATTTCAAAACAATCATTTAAAAAAAAGCTTTAGAGTGTGTTTGATAATTAAAAAAATTTTGAAATAATATTTTCTTCAAATAATCCATAATTTACATACTCAAATAATCAATAGATAAAAGCAGTTTAAAAAATATGAAGAAAAATGTCAAATCACTATTTGTTTTTTTTTTTAACAGCTATAGACTTAAGAGGAGCAGACACCAACAAGCCGTCTTACTTCTGAACCACCTAGAATGTTCTGAATTATTATAATACACAAGTATATAAAAAATATTCAAACTAAGAAAACCCAAAGTAAAGAAATTGTACAACGCACTTGACCACTTCCATTGCTGATGGACAGTAAGCTAAACTTTAGCATTGCTTAGAGAATTGTGGACATTATAGAAGTCTAATGATACAGTTTGAGAGAAGATAAACCAAAAATGTCACTTATAAATACAATTTATGAGCGCAAAGCAATCTTTTTGGGACATGTGATGAGAAGAGAAAAGGTGGAACAACTTATGACAACTGGGATGATTGAAAGGAATCGCAGCAGAGGAAAATAATGAGAGAAGATAAAGGACAGACCAAGGAGCGTAATGTAGAGAAAGTGAAAGAGACACTGAAAGCCGCGAAGGACCGAGAAGTGTTGAGGGGCTTATGGCCAACGCTATAAAAACCTGCACTAAATGGAGACATGCATGTAGAGAAAACTATTTTAGACTTCTAGACAAGTCTTAGCCCCTACCTGTGTCGGGCCTGAGCCTCCCTCCATATCTAGGTCATTGACTCCGGCCTTGTCCAGCATGTTCGCCAGTGCTTGCTTCAGCTGCAGGACTTCGTACCGGCTCCCGGGCTTCCTGTAGCACAGAGTGAGAATAAAAAGATGTTTAGAAAACTTAGTCAACTTAGAGAGTAAACAACGAATATAAGGTTTGACAGTAGCAACACAGCAACACTAACGTGGCTCCCGTTTGTCTTTATGTGGAGAGCTTTGTTGGGATTTTTTAAAATTTACTCCATGTAGTCTGGCAAAGGTACCAATCATATATATTTCTGTCAGATTTTATATTTGTTTGCATTTTAAATATTTGAAGCAATTGCTGTATCAATGGGAATTAATGCTTGTTAGGGACTTCCTTCAAAATCATGGACAAAAATCGTAGTTATTGAACGAATAGGAAGTGTAAATATCAGCAGTAGAATTATTAACAATGAAATATGAAGAAGATGCTTCTATCCTAGTATTGTCTCTATGTTAAAATTTATTCTGTATTTCATCATTTCACAAAGAGCTTTATCAAAACATGCATTCAATATCATAGATTTAGGTATGAATTTAATTATACATGTACTTACATGGAAGGAAACACGACCAAATGTTTTTCATGGTCCTCTGGTTTTGTACTGTAGCGACTGTAACAAAGATAGAAATCAATTACATTTTTTGTGATTCAACTGTGACATAATAAACAATAAGCTTCTAAGAAAGGACAACTCTCGTGTGTAAAACAGGAAGTTAAATATTTCAGCAAAATAAAAAAGAATTAGTTGCACACACAAAAACTTTGGTTTCTAAGAAATAGCAAAATGAGATCCGCGCATTACTCACTCAGCATGGTAGTCGATACCGACCACACCTTTGTTCTTCACAATGTGATACTCGTCTGGCAGGAGAGTGTTGGGCAGCTGGAGTGGCTGCGGGGAGCAGACAGAGAAAAATCTTATTAGCAATAGAAAACCTGAGTAGATTGTCCATATAAATGGACCTGACTTTTTCTAGAATCATAACTCTTAAAAAATTATATGATGTTGAAGGCAGATATAACTTGTTGTGTTTTTAACTTAAATTGTTTCTAAGTGTATCTTGGCTATTCCTATTCCTTAACCCATAATTTTTTTTTTACTTAGACTGTAATGAAGCCAAAGTAAAGACAAAACATAACATGAATTTAATTCATATTCAAATATAATAAAATCGTTGTCTCAAAGTCTTTCTCTGTCTCTCTATCTATCTCAATCTCTCTTTATCTGTCTTTTTCTATTCTCTCTCTCTCTCTCTCTCTCTCTCTCTCTCTCTCTCTCTCTCTCTCTCTCTCTCTCTCTCTCTCTCTCTCTCTCTCACTCACTCTCTTTGTTCAATCTACTTTTCATTTTTATCTTTACATTCACAGATATACAAAGAATTGAATCATACTTTGTTTGGCAAGGCTCCGTCACTCTTTCTGACTGCACTCTTATCAAGAATGTCAGGTTTTGGTGGGTGAACAGTCGACTGTGGCACATCATACAGAAACGAGATGTCTCTAAAGAGTTTGTGAAATATAAGGAATTGATATTCAATCACAGCTAGTTCATAGTCATTATCTCTAAGCAATTGAAACATGCGAAAATGTTTTGAGAACTGCAAAGAATTTACACCTATTTAATATTAAGAAAAGAGAAAATGATCTACTTTTTTAAACAAATTTTTTCATGTTCAAATTTCCAACGATAAGCTCATTAGTAAGTTTTGAGTTATGGTTTACATGACTTTACAATACTTAACCGCATCACAAAATGAGTTAGGTGACACAAAAACTACAATACAATTAGAGACGCAGATGGCAGAGAGAATAGGAGATCCTAGATAAATCACACCATTAGGCAAAGCACTTGAATGTGATGTTACGGTTGAGACTCACAGAAACTTAATTTCTAGATACATATCTAAACCTCATGCCTCACTTAGTTTTATACATTTCAAATATTTATGATGCCCAATAAAACAGTCACCAAGTGGAACTTAAGAACAGAGGACTTTAAAAAAACATGTGTGTATAACATTAAAAGTATTTTGCCCTTGTTTCAAAATGCTTTTGTTTATTGGTTTCTTCAGTACAGTAGATAAAAGAGAAAGACTCCAAGATTCATTATGAACAGGGGAGTGAACTGGCTCATTGCCTCGTTGGTCTTCAGATCAGGAGGTCCGATGATCTAATTCCACGATCGGCAGATTTATAGGTCCAATATCCGTCCCCTGTAACTGGTTGGGTCGTGTCAGTATAATGTGACTGGCTGAGACAGGAGTCCTGGTATCCCCATCCTGTCTCTTGTGTGGCAGCACATAAATTTGTCAGACGTAAGTCTTGGGGCCCACCGCCGTATAGGACTCCCTAGAGGAACCTAGGACACATTAAACCCTACAGACAACCAATTAATTATGAACAGATTTTAGAAGAAACAAATCATTTACTTCCCAGCCCCGCAAGCACAGGGTGTGTTCTCCAGTAGGTGTTTGAACCGGTCTCTCCTCTTGTGATTCCACACATTGGCAGGCGGTGGTCTCGCAGCACCCTGGGGTTATTCAAGAAGAATAGAGAAAAAAATTAAACTACGGAATTTAAAAATTAAGAGAAGTGCATAGGTATCTAGCCATAGGATAATGCATAAAACATTGAACCGAGCATTACAAAATAGAGAATGCATCGTAAAGAAAATTATATTCGTAAATGAAGATTTTAAATCCTGATATATATGTAGAGTGTTTAATTGCAATGTAAACCCAAGAAATTCTTCAACATAAACAGGACACATAAAATGAAGATAAGCAAGCAAAAAGAACATTAAGCACAAAGGATATGACAATTTGGTTGGAAGGATGGAGTAGAGGGACAAAGAGAGAATGTAAGAAATGTTAGGGTGTAGCGTAACCAAGGTAGTTAAACTTTTTGGCTAAACTAACATCAACATTTTCTAGAAAATTCTCTTAAATACTGCTGCTGTAGATGAAAACTGAAAAAAACACACTTTTAATGGTTTGTCTATATCAAACATTACTTACTGCGGTTGTGTTCAGATTTCTCACTCGACTTGGTGGGCCGAGTTTGCCTTTGGTAAGGGGAGGCTGTGTCAGAGCAAACAGAATGTCCTCTGGGATGAAGTCGCTTTGCAGCGAAGTCGGCAGCGGTTTCGACTTGTCAATGTCATTGCTAGACCGCAGAACAGGAAGCTCTCCTTTGATAAAAAAATAAAGAAAAGCTCTGTATATTTACATGAAAAGAAGAGCTGCTGCACACAGCCACTGAATCGACTGGATTGAGAAGGAGAAGAAAGAAAGGAGAAGGAGAAGGAGGATGTATACTCACCAGATTTGCTTTGACCATTGTGGAGAATCGAAGTGGAGGAGGGGCTCGGAAAAGAGATTTGCCTCTCTCCAGTCATCTGAACAACACTCATGGTGACTCTGATCTTGTTTCACTAAGAGGAAATTGAAAGTCTGAGAATCAGTATTCAGTCTACTTAATATAAAAGTTTTTGAGAGAATTTTAAACCATCATTATCCAGTTCCAATTGTAGTTAACTTTTGCAAATCAGTCCACAGTAAATGCTTTTAGCTTGATTAACATGATAGGCTTCTATTAATGGAATGTTAATTTATTTTACAGAAATTTGATATTGAAAATCAACGTCTTGAGGTTAAGTCATCTTATCGAAAACTGGATCAAGATATATATCATATCTTGTTGAAAGAAAAAGATGTTTTTTGTTCTTTGTATGCAGGCCACCCTTTCGTATTTTAGGGGGTCTGTGTTGGAGGTGAGAAACATACATTAAAGTGCTATTTTTTTAGTATGTTAATCTTTCAAAGAAGAGGAAAGGTGTGTGCGGTTTGACATGATTGGAAATCCTTTTAGGTTTGTGTATTTTTGCCTTCATCAAGTGCAAAGGTAAGTGACGATAACATAGTCAGTTGAGAAGTTGCTCAAGAAGACGCCTGGCTGTTCAGTTGAGAAGTTGATCAAGAAGACGCCTGGCTGCTAGACCTTTTGAGTTTTCTGTGTTACATTTTGTATTGTAATTGTTCTTATAGCTGTGTGTATTTGCCTGAGAAAGTTGAAGTGCTTTTTTAGTGTTTAGTCAAAGATGTAGCCCTAGGTGTTAGTTCACAGTCTTGAGCAGGTCTCCTGGACACTAGGCCTACTCATGTTTGATAGTTTAGTTGAAGTTTGATTATATTTAGCAGTTCTAGAAAGTTAATATTATAGAAAAGGATTGAGATACCATTTATATAGCGTTAGTCGTAGATAGCTGTATAGACAGCTTAGCTAGTGTCAACCTGAAGAGTATAAATATTTAAGTAGAATAATTAGGCCTAGTTCTAGAATCTAGTTATAGAGGTTCAGGAATACCATATGTGCCTGATCAAATTGCTTATGCATATGACAAACTTTAAGAGCGCACTAAAGAAACTTCAACTGCCTTTGGTTTAATAACATCAATCTAGATCAAAATCGAAGTATCGGCCATAATCGGGTGAAATAAGGGATAAACTAGATCTAGCTAGATCTATAGCCTAAATCACCGACTCGATCGTAATTTTTTATCCTTGACGTTAATTTTTACAGTTAGAAAGACAGACACATTTGGCAAACTCACACAGAATCCCCAGAAATGTTTAGATCTGGTTAAGTTCAATTTACATGACTTTGTTTTTGTACTGTACACAAACTTCCTCCATTTCTAAACAGCAGACATCCCAGCGTCTACCGTCGCCATGGGGAAACGGAAGTGGGTTTGTGTGGTCATGTAAAATTACGGAATCCTCGCCAGTAGTTTTTCTAGATAAGCGAAACCCGAAACCAGCCAACACGCGACTTTGTTTACATTTTCTACGCAAGTCTACGCTATATCTCCATAATTATTTCTAAATCTACATAGTCTAGGTCTAGTCTAAATGAGATTCATTTGAAATTGGCGTTCTATAAATCTAGAATCTCGACTGTTCTTTACGTTCAGTTTGCCAAATATTGATGTAACAATGACCACACCTCCACCAGACATTCAAGCTCTCTTGGCTAAACACAAGTCACTGAAATACAATGAATCAAAGAACAAGGTAGATCTCTAATCTTCTAAAGTACCTTCCCATGTTACAGTATTAATTTTAATCACTTAAAATTATAGTCTTATTCTAAAGTATGGACTCAACTCAAAACAAAAGATTTAAGATCCGTATGCTATTTACAGGCAATCCTTGAGCTGGAGCGTGGTACTGCATTCTCGTCGCCATTGGGCTGAAGTTGACTAAACTGACTTGATATTATAGTCTAATGTATATCCACCTTCATGCGATTACATGATTTTGTGTTCTTGTGACCAAGAATTATCAGTTAAATATAACCTGAAACCGTTATTCCTAGTCTTGCCGCCAATTAGTCCACAAAGAACGGGATTACCTGTGAGTGTGATGAATTATAATTATAGACTGTTGATTGTTTTGTTTTTTCTATGATTTCAGGTGATATGTCAGCTCACAAAACATGAGATGCCCCCGGCTTTGGGAGCTATTGAAAGCTATGTGAAAGGAAAGAAATACCAAAAGGCAGCAGAAAAAACGTTTGACTTTAATCAGTACAAACCTCACATTGTGCCCAGCTCCAAGAGACAACATTTGTAAGTGGACGCAGTTGAACTAGTATTTTTACAGGATTTTAAGTAGTAAAGTAGTATTATTTTTTAACTATTGGATTGCACGCTAAAAAAAAATGTTCAATTTTCATACAATCTTTATTTGCATAAATCCATTTATAACACTTTAACTTTTAAGAATTGGCTAAATTTGCTTAAATTACGCTGAGGTAACTGAAAAGTGATCTTCTAAACCTGAAATCATTTTATCAACACAACAACTAATATTTTTCTGTGAACATTCCTCTTAAAGTCCTATTATTTGTTTTAGTTTCTCTTTTTTATTTTTCTGCTATGCCCAGACATGAACTGTTTTGTTTTCTGACGCTGCGTCATGTGGCGCGGACACAGCAGGCAGTAGAGAGACATGTCAGCGGCAAGAGATATAAGCGAGCCTTGGCCCGATGTAGGTCAAATCAGCTGCTTCTGGGGGGGGGGGAATATCTCAGATTTTAATTCACTGTGATCTGCCAATTTCATGTTTTTACAATTTAATTCAAAGGAAAAGTTTAATTAACGAGACTCTGTAATTACTTTTTTTTCCACGCAAAGAATGTTGGGGGCTTTAATATGTATTGGGTGTTCACTTTTCACAGAGGCATTAAAGTGTTACATGATCATTGGGCTTGGCTATACAGTATTGGTGAAAGTCCATTTTTTTTTATTTACAAAAAAAAAAATAATTACATGTGTTTGCAGCAAGACCTTTTACTACCTGAGCCTCTGAGTTTATCTTGCTCTTAGGTATGATTTTTAAGGGGCTTAGTAGCAACAGAAGCCTTACTTAGTACATGTTTTTGTGTTGTTGTTTTTCTATTATGTTTGTTACAGTGACACATATGTTGTAGAACAACCTGTTAATTTTTTTTATATTATTATTATTATTATTATTATTATTATTATTGTTGTTGTTGTTATTATTTTTATTATTATGACTATAATGATTGATGTAATTAATAATTATTAGTTAAAATTTCTAATTTTTGGTACTTTTTGGTAGAAATTTCAATTGTTCTTTTTTGTATCTCTGAAAAAGTTCCAGCATCTCATTATGAAATATTTCTTCATTCTCTCCAACCTTCAGGGACCAAGTGTCAGGAAACAGGGGAGAAGTTCATCCCTCGAGGCGGCAGACGTAAGAACACAGGGGGCTCTGACAGCGACAACATAAGAAGTGGCGGTGCTCCAAACTGGTCTGATGACAGCGCTGGGGAGGACGACGCTGACGAAGATGATCTGGAGGATCTTTACCCTGGTGGTTATTGCAGCCTCTGCACTCACTGCTTTCTCTCTCAGTCAATCTCTGTGTCTTTTTGTGTCTCTCTCTGTCTATCTAATCTCTCTCTATCTCTCTCTCCTATCCCCTCTTTTTATGTTTCTCTCCTACTCTCTATCCTAAAGTCACACAAAAATGCTTTAACTAATTCAACAGGAGTTAATTATATATTGTATCTGAAGAATAGAAAGTGAATTTTTTTTTCTACTTTTGTACTCATTTGTATTTGAGTATGGCTGTTAAATTCACTCTTTAAAAAATGTCCCTTTTAGTTTTTCAAATGACATATCAATTAAAATATTTAATATATAACACATAGCTTAGCAGAACCTCAACAGATTTGTATTTTTCTCTCTGAAATCTTTTTTTATTCTCTCTTGAATTCTAAATATTTGATTGAGTAACTTTTGTTTATTTTCTGTTCCAACCAGCTGAAGTGTTTGGGGGAGACAGTGATGATGAAGGTGATGCCAGCGAAGCTGAGGAAAACACACCACCTCCGAAAACGACAACCGCAAAAACCAGGGTTAAAACCGATGCATCCCGACAACAACTCTGATTATGACATGGACGTTATGGATGAAGAAGCTGACAGTGCTAGTGATACCAATATCTCAGTGCCAAACTCGACCGCTGAACCCAAGAAATTGGGGAAAAAGAAAAAGAAGAAAGAAAACGGAGAGACTGTTCTTGACTCTAACAAAAAAAAGAAAGGGGCTAAGGCAATGAAGCGAGAGGCAGCCGCAGATACAGATGGTCCAAAGTTGAAGAAGAAGAAGAAATTAAAAAAGACTGATTAAATTTTGTGTTCTTTGTCAGTTGTTTTTTTTTTACTTTCACTTTATGAATATTGTGAGCATGGGTGTCTTCATCAACCTATGCATGATGATTTGGTTTGTTGGTTGGTTTATTATTCAGTGTCAGCAAGAAGAATATTGGGGGCAGGTTCCAAAACTACTGCCTGACAAATTTACAGGCTGTCACTCGGAGGCAGAGCGGGGATCTTAAGCCTGTGGTATTATACATGAACTGAGAGTGACAGCAGACCAGTCAGTAAGGAACTATGCAGCCTCATTGGGCATTGAACTGGGGACCTCCTAAATAGAATGGCATGCTGTGCCATTGAGTCATCTTACCCCCTGGGTTATGATGATGAAAGTTACAGTAATCCTGCTTAGATATTTGTAAACACAATGATATGGGTGGGTTATTCAACAATACAGTACAAGATTCCCCCCCTCTCCCGACACGCACACACAAAGCATGGTTAATAATAGTACTGCAAGAAAAGTAAGTATAAATTTATTTGAAAGTTAAAATAACAAAAATATTAATAGGCCTACATAGTACATGTATAATATAATTAATTATGGGTTTAAAACAATTATTTTAGTGGATCCACACGTTGAGAAGGCGCAAAGGAATTTTCTTTATCACAGGTTGCTTTGAGCTATTGACATACAATGTTATAGTAATAGAATAGATTAAAATTTCACATAATGTTGGCCTGAACAATTGAAGTATAATGACTTTAAATTGTTCTCCACTCATTGACATCAATGCCAAGTCTTTTAGTTTGACATATAGACTTTCAATCATATCTCTCAAATGATTTTTTGCAGAAATTGGCTCAATATGATTATATTTACATTTTTTTTTCATTAATAAATCAAGCAAATAATGTAAGGCATTGCAAGGAAAATATGTTCATAATTTTACAATAATAAAATGAAAGTAATGGCAATGTAAATTGCATTGTGAATAATGGTTAAGCTCATAAATAAAAATCATCACAGGAAAATGTTGAGACTAAGGAACTTAAGGAAAATAAAAAACAGAAATAAGATAGTATTTTATTTCAAATCATACGGTACCAATGCCCTGAGAAAGATATATGACATTCTTTTAAGATAAGATAAGATAATACTTTATTAGTCCACAAGGGAAATTTTGTTTGGTTACAGCGCATTATAAAAATCAAGAACATAATCACAAACAGAACATCCTTAACATTGTCAAAGTGGAAAAATATACGCGCCCTCATCATCCCAAAAACACACACTAACACACACACACATACGCACAACCACATAGAGTCGTCAGCAATTTATTTGGCACTGGCTCTAGGAAGATGAGTCCTGCTGCACCCTAACTGAAGCTGGAACAAAAGAATTTATGTACCTTTCCGTACGTGCTTTATAAGAAAATATTGCAAGTAGGCCTCTACAGGAGACTGAACATGAACATTCAAAGTTAAATTTCACCAGTGTCATGCATTTTAAGTAGAAAGGTTTTGTTTCTGAAAGTGCAACAAAACCACTTGGTCTATCCAGTTATCTACAATATTCTAGTGTATAGCACTATTTCTGCTACATTTATATTGCTAATACAATACAGGTAATGATGGATATTCCATGTTTTAAAATGATAAATTTGTTGTACACATATATATAGTAAAATCCAGACTTTTGAGGCTAAAAATCTTAAATTGTAGACAAAACTTTTTAGACATATTTAAATAAAGTACCAGTGATTATAACAGGACAACTATCTCTCTTCTAGTCATAATAAAGCCATACCTGTGCTGACCTGCTGTAAATACAATCTATTTCAAACTCTTTAATTTTTCAATTTTTCTTTTTTCTATTAAATTTTATTTAAGAGGACACAGTGGGTGGTGGCAGGCTTAAAACAGGCTAAATTTTTAAAAGAAGCTCTAATGATTAGTGAAAAATAGAAAACACTTGCAGGATTTACTTCTGAACATTTAGTACTTATAATGTGTAATGATAAATGAATAACTATGTACACATCTCTGCCATTTATTGCCACTGAAACGAAAGTTACAATAGTGTTATATTGTGCATATGCGTCATTAGGATTTTTGCTTTTTTTTTTAATGTATGCTTTCTAATTCTAAACATGAGTGAAAAAAACAATAACATAAGCTTTTAAAGCGTTTATGATTGATGAGTTAAATTAGCAGTGGTTAGCAATGATTTGAGAACTTGGGGTGCAAAAAAATAAATATCATATAAAGTAAGTAACATTACAAGTACCAATATATTCTTGTTTCTCTACATACACTGTACATGATCACAATCTAAAACATGTCATGCTCAGCAATTAGTTTTGAAGTGTGTTTGCTTGTTAAAATAAAAGACATGTAGTTTCTACATTTTGTTAATGGCCTGTCATACTATTTTCAATATACATTAAATATATGTACATGATTATGTTTTACACAATAATGCCATTTTTCAAAGGAGAATGGATTAATGCAGCTTATTGAATGGAAAAATTAAAAACATTAGTGAGAGACAGTTCTGCCCATATTAGACAAATAAAATTTGGCATTGATGAGATTCCAGCACAGATCAAGAGTACATACTTAAAAACTGTTCAGATTGTTTCTCACTTTCTCACTGTAGCTGACACTAGATAATGATAGAGACAAATCACATGACATTCCGATCTCTTTCATTTTATCTCTCATATCATCATCTGATTCTCTCATGTTGTTTGATCCCTGTTTTCCTACTGCTCTTGGGCTAGGTACATCTCTCCTTTTAGTGCCAGTGTCAAAGTTTTGTATTTCTAGACTATTACCGCCTTTTGAGATGTGAGTTTTCAATTTGTTTTTGGCAGCATCCAGAGCTGAAAGTACCGTTTTCATGAAGATCTTTGGTTTGTAGATCTTCAGGTTGTCTATCTGAAAAAAGAAAATCATGTATGTGATAGCAAAATTGTAATATCCAACTGAAAATGGAAGGACTAGGAGACAGTCTATCTGAATTGTTTTGGTTGGGTTTTTTTTTCCAGTACTTTAGAAATACATGGATTTTATGTTAATAATAATATTTAATGACTTTATCTGGAAAATAGGACCACTTTTGTTAGATCATAATTCAAACTTTTACAAAAATAATATAATAAATTTAAGCATATTAGGTCAGAGTAAGTTGTCAAAAAAATATCATTACAAGGATTTCACCTTTTCATGTGGTAAAACTTTAAAACAATATATGTAGGATTGTTTATAATTTATATTAAAGACTGTGATATTTGTTGTTTTCTTTTAACCAATTTTTTTTTTTACTTTGAAAGTAAGCAACATACTTTGGGACCCCTTTTGTTCTAAGTTCACATTCAGAGAAGTGTAATAAGTTCAAGGCATATCCAGCAAATCGCATCTCAGAGCCAACTTAATAAGTGATATCAAACTCTATAGGTGTTGTTTACTTGGTTCCTTTCTTATGTTCTACATCAGCAACTAGGCTATCACACTGATGGACCCCATGACTAACATCTGAATATTTGTGGTGCCACTCATATACAGCGGTGATACCAAGTCGCAACAGGTCACATTATAATGACATACACCCAACTGGTAGGGAACATTAACAAGGCAGTCAGATCGGGGATCTAACCAGAGATTTGCTAATTGCACTCTACTACAAATATTCAGCCACCTTATAGCCCCTCCCCTCAAAAACATTATAGGACTTGTGATCTAAACAACAATAGCAGATGACATATTGACACCGCTCAGCACAGGTTTTTCTGATCACTCATTGGCTCTGTAAGTCCATGATAGAGCTATGATTGGACAGCGGTGCAGATTCCCTCACCTATGGGCCCTGTTACACTTATACCGGTACCATAGCGAGGTCTCTATTGAGACTAACCTGGTCACTCTGAAACCTGTTGTAGCGGCACCACTTGGCAAAATGTTCACAGTTACAGGTCAACAGGTTGTAGCGCACGTCTCCGATACCCACAAAGTTCATTGCTCGCTCCACAATCTCATCACCTGGTAGAGGGCTGGGACAAACAGGTATACAAAAGGTTATTGAGTTTCATGAAAATCTTTTGTCACCTCAGTGGTAAAAATGACCTATCTTATTTCTAAAACACTAAAATCATTAGTGCATGAGATATCAGACATGCCATTTTGCAAGTTTGTTTCCAGATCAAGAAAGATGAGATTGCAATATCTTTTCTGACATACCTGTTCTGAAAATACACTTTTTATCTCAGATTTCTATTGTCTCCAAGTGGATACTAAGGCGCTGTACAAATATAATGTTACACTTATTTTGGGACATTTGCCCCCCCCCCCCCCCCACATTTATTACACATGTTTTCCCCATCTCTTTACACTATTCTTACAAAAGCCAATGATCCCCCCCCCTTCCTCTCTAGGGTGTAAGATTTTATTTTGAACAGACCCTTATGTAAAGCAACTGCATAAATTAGATAATAGCAAGTTTGTTTTGGTTTTGAAATTGTCTTGATTAGAGATAATGTACAATCACTAGTTTTAGTATTGAGATTGGTAACACACATCATTCCTGGGTCAATGTTCATCCCTGTGTTTGAAAGTAAGTATTGTTGGAAAAAAGGAACATTGCAAAAACAAGTCATTATGATATGAGCATCTCGGGCTCACCTCCAGTCCAGGTCCCTGTCGTTAGCTTTGTATGCCAGGCCTGAGCCCGCCACGGCCAGGAAGCTCTGCACGCTGATGTGGACTTTGCTCAGGTCCAGGCTGGCGCTGACCAGGCTCTTGTGTGACGCAGCTTCACGGTCAGTCTGCTCAGTCACATGGACGACATTGCCGTCACCTGGACAGGACGGTGACAGAGCTCAGTGAAATCTTCGTAAAGTCAATAACTTAGGACTCGAGAAAAGTGTGGACTTAAGTAAAGAAAGAATGAAATAATGTTAATGACCACTATTCAGTCTTGATTTTGAACAAGAGTTGACTTTAAGTGGAATCAACCTTTTATTACAGTAAATAATTGATAACAATACTAACAGAAACCATTTGCATTTAATTTGCAAATTTGCACATGTGCAAAATAATAATGATTAGATGAATATGAGTGAGAATCATGTCAAAAGGTTGTATTTTAAAGAGCTTCTCGTACAGAGAAGAAAAAGATAAACTCCCATTGCGGATCTATCTTTAGTGAGTGGAAAAGGACTTTATATTAATTTTCAACCTTGTAACAATGGTAGAGCATGTAGATTAGATTCGGGAGGTCTCTGATTTGATCCCCAATTGGTACACCTTGAAACTTTGAGTGTCATAATGTATATAAGCATATTGTTAGACATTATTCTTGGGACTCATCCACAATAATGCCTACGTGCTAGTGGTGGACAACAAATCACACCAACCATGTTAAGTGTATTTTTCACAACTGTGAAGATGTCCCAGTGGTTTGTTGATATTTTAAAGTCCATTATCAGCAACTGTTATGGATGGGTCCCAAGACAAACGTCTGACAATTGAACATGCTACCACAAAGAGAGAGTTCAGGGATACCAAGTTTCCTGTCTCAACAGATCACATTGTTCTCACAGAGACCCAACCAGGGACAAAATCCAACAAACAAATTTGCCTGACTGTGGATTTCGAAGATGATTCTTTTCCTAATTTGGAAGCCAATAGCCTACATCTTGCGCCAGCTTGACATAAGTACATTGTCTGTTTAGTTAGTTTAGTTTAAGCCTCTTGATTCCCTGTGGAACATCGGGCCGCAGCAAATCCCATCCACCAAACTCTGCTCTGGCTAGTCCTCTTCAGTTTGGCCCATGTACTACCAGTGGCTTTTACCTCAGCGTCCGACCTTGCATTTACCTTGGGGGTTCCACTAAAGGGCTTGCCTAGTGATGTTGGATACACGCTTTCGAAGTGTGTAGCCTTTCTTATCTCCGTCTTGATGCTTCATTTTGTCCCACAGTTCTTTGTGCGGGATAACTTCAGGCCACCTAACGTTGAAGATGTTTCTGAAGCATCTGTTGGTGAATGATTGCAGTTAATGGCTGTTGGTCTCGGTAACGTACCATGTTTCTGAGCTAAAAAATAAGACAGATTTCACGTTGGTATCGAAGATCCGGTTCTTGTTTCGTACCAACAGAACTGTAGACCTCCAGATTGGTCTTAGGGTATTGAAAGCATATCAGGCCTTATTGATTCACCACCTATTGTCCTTGTCTGCCTCATGAAGGTCCACCAGATACCCGTCCTCTGGCCTGTCGTTGACTTTCGCATAACCCAGTCAACCACCATAAGGAAGAGCAAACAACCCTGGCGGACGACAGTCTTTATGTTGAAGGGTTCTGTTAGTCATCGTGGATGACTTGACAAGTAGCGTCTCTATAAAGTTGTTGAATTATGGTGACAAACTTTGGTGGAAAGCCATAGTGGTACTCAGTCTCCAGATGACATCTCGATCAACGCTGATGAATGCCTTTTGAAAGTCAACAAACACTGCATACAGAGGGGTCTGTGACTGTTTGATGATGATACCCATGGTAGCTATGTGGTCTGTGCACAAACGATCTTGTCGGAAAGTTGCCTGCTCATCTCGAAGTCTCTTGTCCAGGGTAATCTTCAGCCTCTATAACATGTTTCTTGTTAAAACTTTGCCAGGGATGGATAACAAAATGATTCCTCGCCAGTTACCGCAGGATGACAAGTCCCCCGTATTGGGCAGCTTTACAGGGACTCCTCTTTTCCAGTCTTCTGGAACTTGCTCATGTTCCCAGATCTACAAAACTTGATGAAGGATAATTATGATTCAGTTCAGGCTAACATCTTGGATTGACAGGCTAAATGTGGAGGTGTAGACATACAAAAAATACTACTGCTAGCATATTGCATGTGTATAGAGTTCTCACCTGTGTAGACGGCCCAGTGATAGTAGCCACACCTCTGGAACTTGACCAGGTCTCCTGGCTCTAGGCTAGCCAGGGTAGTGCGGTTCTCGGTCAAGACCCCAACGTTACATGTTCTCTGGACGGACGCTGAGGAGCCCATGGCTACCACCTGTAGGATAAACATTTCATTGCTTGATTAGTTTTCTCTTCTGTAACTTGAAAGAGAGAGAGAGAGAGAGAGAGAGAGAGAGAGAGAGAGAGAGAGAGAGAGAGAGTGGGAAAAGGGGGAGGGGCATGGGTTAAGGCAGAAAGAGACAGAGGACGGGTATTGAATCAAGAAAACAGTTACAAATAATCAAAGCAAATTCTATACAATCAATAAAACTTATGGCAAACCTAAAATAAATCGCAGTACCTGAATTCTTTTTTATCGCACACAGCGGCATCCATATGCACACCTGTTCACATCTTCCCAGCTCATCTTTACCTTCCTGGAACCATGAATCGGCCTTCATTAGCGCGATCATGGAGATCTATCTAGTTATCCTACTAGTAGTAACGCAGCCGTTTCACTACAGTCCGTGCCTGCAGCCTGAATGTGCGACCTGTGTTATGCTTGACCTAGGCTGATCAACTTGTCATGCTACTGGAGACGGGAGAGTGTGTCAAAAGTCCAGGTACACACGCACAGATCGATATTCAATCGATACGAGGCCATGCAGTCTTGGAACAAGACCTGGAGATTTTGGTGTAGAGAGTAATAAATTAGGGAAGGGGCGGCGGTGAACATTTTGATAAGAAAAATTGAAGCTCTGGTTGGTTTGTTGTTGTTTTTTACGCTCGGCATCAGCAATTTGGCTTTATCGCGGACGGGTCCCAATAAGAATATGTGACAACTTTATGTGCAGCCGTTACATTATTACTTATAATTTACTGACAACTACCTAACCAATATGGAATGAAAGCGGACAAATGAACTGGATTTTTTGTCCGACCGCGGGATCGAACCGAGTGCCTTCCTGTTAGGAGTCCAAAGTTGTGCCACTTGCGCCAGCTCGCTTCACAAGCAAAGCTCTCTGTCCAAGTTTAACGTCACGTATATTAATAGGCTACGTATCTAGGTAGACCTTGTGCAGCGACGGGACTGTCACATTATGCTGACTCTGAAAAATACGTAGAGAGGCGGGGAAGGGGGCGGGGGGTGATCGAACTTCCCACCTTCCGATTATAAGCTCTACTTCTGAACCATCCCGTCCCATTGTCGTCCTGATTTAAGAGGGTAATAAAAAGGTATAGGCGCAGGAAAGATAGGGATTCAGCAAGTTGAACCTACTCTTGTAATATTTACCTCTCTGACTGGAAGAATAAAAAAGAAATAATTATTGTGATAGTGCATTGCCTGATTTTTGTTTTATCTAAAATGCCTGAAAAGTGTAAAAAGAAAGGAAGAAAAAGAAAAGGCTTGTGCAATTATGGCGGATGCGGGGTCGCAAAAAATATCATTTTTAACACACACAAAATTTCTCTCTAAAAATATTACTGCCTGATCGGGAGTTAACCCGCGACCTATCAATAGAAGGACCATGCGCATGCGACTGAGCAATCCTACCCTATTAAAACAATTCAATAACAATTTCATGACAATACCTGCTTGACAAATTTGTGCGTCGTTTTCGACTTAAAGTGGCCATAGTGTTTAATTGCTTGGTAATTTATTCTCAATAATGAGCACAAGAAAAATGTATACCTCTAAGTTAAAATGCCATAATACAAAAATGGTTAGATAACCGGGGTAAGAAAAAATACACGTGATGTTTCAATGCGATACCCTTAGATTTTACACATTAGTCTCCCGTAGAATGTATTTTGAACATGTAAAATAAGGCTCTTCAGCAGTTTCACTCGATAGCCACAATATCAGCAATCTGTGACATGGGATTGCTAAGGCACCTGCTCTGATCATTGGGGAGAGAGAGAGATCGAGGATAGAGATAAAGGGGGATATAGGGAGTGATGCAGGGGAGAGAGAAAGAGAGAGAGAGAGAGAGAGAGAGAGAGAGAGGGGAGAAGGAAGATATAAAGATAGATAGATTGGTAGGTAGAGAGAGAAAGGAAAGGGGAAAGGGGGGGGGGGTTACTTTGATCTTGAATGTAAAAGGAGTTGATAAAAACAACATAATTCGTAACAACCAAAGATAATCATCCCACAGTTTAAATGTCCTGGTAGAGGTTGTGGTTGGCACCCTTTGCGAACTGGGAAATTTGGGTCACGTTAGTCTTGTTGAGAGCAGCGACGGTTGTGGCTCAGCAGCCGGGTTCTCGCATGTCAGTTTCTACCACAGGATTGGAAACTCCATGTCCTGTGGTTTCTACCGCATTCGCCTCAACTTTAATTTGACAATGGGTTTTGTGTTTGGTTTTGCTGATTGACTTTCACCATTGTTCTCTTCTCTTTATACCGCCTCTTTCTCCTATTCTCACCTCTCTTGAACTCTTCCCTCATGGCTTATATATCTAGACACGGCAGTTCAAGGACACAGCCTTGTTTCACACCGGTGTGCATTGAGGAAGGTCTCGGACGCTTCGTTGACAGTTGGTGTCGCCTTCATGTCCTCGTGAAAGGAGGCAGTGATGTTGAGCAACTGGAGAGGACAGCCAATGTTCTTTAGCAGTTGCAAAAGTCCCTTCCTGCTGACAGGGTCAAAAGTCTTCGTCAGGCCAGTACAGGCACTGTAGAGGGGCCTTAGACTGACAACGCCAGCGTGCGGTCTGGTCGAAGTAGATGTGAAATAAGGATGGACCATGCTCAAGTCGGAGGTGTGACTTTTGGAGATTTGCTTAGTGTGTTGGAGTGCCGTTTTGGTGCAATGATTAGGACGTTGGGGCATCTTTGAGAATGCACTGGGTTCTATTCCCGGCTAGGATACATTTTTCTATTGCCCTCTGTGTCACCCAGCTGAGATTCTTGAGTTACGGCGAAAGTACAGTGCGGCTAGGAAAGTAATGGCAACCTCCCTCACACGCAGGTGCGCATACACACTCTCATACACACACAAACCTCATGAGGTTACATAACATGTTAGTAATAATTTACATAATATGACAACGTACGTATACATACAAGGTGTATCAAATAATAGCAGCGCCTACATAATATAACACTATACATACATACATATACAGAAAGTGATAGCAACATTGTGTGAAGTATGATGAACATTTGGTACCAAATAGAACCTAGCAAGAAAACAAATAGATTTTAGCTTTCTTTTAAATGCCTCGTAACAACCAACGTTACGAATTTCTGATGATAATGCGTTCCATTTAGTTGGGGCTTGGTAATTACAAGATCTTTCCCCCAAAGATTTGCAATTTGCATGTGGGATTTTAAAAAGATTTTTAGAGGATGATCTGAGTTGCCGCGATAGAGAATAGTATGGTGTTAACAGATCTTGAATGTATTGAGGCATTGGTTCATGTTGTGCTTGGTAGGTAGGAGTTTTAACGTTGTATTGAACTCTTTTGTAAATTGGGAGCCAATGAAGTTGTTCTAAAATAGGTGCTACGTGCTCATATTTGCGTTCCCTTAAAACAAGCCTTGCAGCATTTATCTGAACTCGTTGTAAGTTGTTAAACTTTGCACTTGGTAAACCAGCATATAGAGCATAACAATAGTCTAGTCGTGATAGTACAAACTATACCACTAACTGATTAGTAGCTTGAATAGAAAGATAATTATTTACTTATTGCAGACATTTTACTTAGTTCATAAAAAGCGTGATCTTCCAATGACATTTGGCAGTCAAAAAATCCCAAGGTTTCTGACACTACAAGAAGGAGTGATGTCATTATCTCCTATGCGTAAAGTTTCACACTTCAGCAAAGGAATTTTAGACTTTGAGCCAAGTAAAATCTTCATATAGTTTTAGTTTGATATGTGTCATCCACTCCTGGACATCTTTTATACAATCTTCTATTTTGCCTTTGGTGTTTTCAAAGTCAGCAATGTTGCATACATTGTGAAATCGACTGTCATCTGCATAGAAATGAAAGCAATGGCTTTGGGAAATGGTTGTATATAAAAGGTGACAGGGAATAGTACGGGTAAACATTTATGAAAGCATTCCTGGGCAGTGCCCGAAATGCCGAAAATGTTTTCAAGTCTGCTCAAAAGAATATCCTGGTCTAGAAGTTCGAAAGCAGCAGACAGACAGACCACGTGAAGCTAAGATAGAAATGCAACCCTTATCAGCATCCATTACTGAGTCTGACATGACATAAACTAATGCTGTCTCAGTTGAGTGATTACTCCGAATGGAATGGTTCAAGGAGGTCATTTTGTCTTAAGTGACAGTGAAGCTGTTTCAACACCACCTTCTCGGTGATTTGAGAAAGAAACGGCAGATTTGACAAGGGTCGCTAGTTTTTCAACATATTAGAATCAAGGTTTCGTTTTTTTTTAATGATAAGTGTCATAAGAGCATGTTTAAAATCCTTTGGTACATTGCCAGACTCTAGAGACTCGTTCACAACCGATGTCAGCAAAGACATCAACTCATTTGAATTTTCTAACTACAAATCATCTGGCAATGGGACTGAACTGCATGATTTCTTTGGGCTGTCAAGTATAGTTTCCCTTAACACATTTCCATAACTTTTGTAAAATTAAATAACTTAGTTCCTTCAAATGCTGGTCTCTCCTGAAAGGAATCACAGTGTTCAAAGTCCCGGCGCGAGTTTTTGGTTTTGTCCACGAAGAAATTTAACATTTTGAAAAAAACAAAACTCTATCATTTATTAGAACCAGGAATATTTCTTTTAATGGAAAAATAGAAAATGAAAACGGCCAATATTAAAATAATGATGTTTCTATGTTTCGAAGGGAGAAGCGCCTTATTTCACTTTAATATTCTGCTACCCTATTATCCTGGATGAACGAAGCGCACCCAATAATATATATATAAAAAGAACAATAAAACAAAGTGACCAATTCCTAAGACGATAAAAAAAATCACCGTTACAGCAAATAAAGATAATTAAAACAGCTTATTTTTTTTATGTATCTTTGTATATCAAACCCGATAGCACACAGTGTTTCTAAATAGAGCCATGATTATCGGGTCATCGTACATTTGTGTAACAGCAACCTGTTGAAGGAATACACACTTTCGCTCCATTCATGCTAGTCATCTCCCCTGTACGCCTTAGCAGCGGAATGTAAACAAAAGTTACTTCCCTTCCTTCCCACAATCCAAAGAAGCGGAATGTAACACAGTATGGCGGCGGATTCGGTAGCCGTTGAGGCATGTTTTGTTTACATCAGATATTTTAATCTTATTTGACATTTCCTAGCTATGTTGTCTTTTTTCTACTCGGTACGACAGCAGGAAGTAATTTTCATATAAACATACAGATATATCTACTTATTTCCTTTTTAAACGCAGAAACTCGTCCCAAAATTTGATTTTTAAAATTACCCCATGAACATTCTGTGTTTTTTGAAGATAAGGCGGTATCAATACTATCATAGCTGTCAATGACTAAAGACAATAAGCACCAATGTCAGTCATACTTTTAAAATCTTTAACGATGAACTTCTTCTTCTTCTTTGGTGTATGCCCGCCTTCATCAAGTTGATTATCTGCAATCTTCAAATCTATGTAATGTAGATCGAGATTTCTAATCCAAACCCATGCTGTGAGCCTTATATAGGCCTAGATATTCTAAATGGCACTCTAAGTTTCAATTTATTCACTAACACTGTAACAGGGTTTACATGTAGATTCTAGATTTAGATCTATAGATACCTTACATAGCACCAATAATGAACTGGGAAATATCCAATATCTCAGTTTGGATAGTAGCCAAATTTGTTTGTAAATTTAAAATCATTATTTATTGGGTCTATCTAATAATAGTAAAAATGATTAAGTCTATGTATATAACGAGAAATAAACTAGTGTTTTGTCCAAATTGTGCTATAAGTATAATGCACTGGCATATTTTTTCTATCTAAATTATGGTTATAAATTCTGTATTGCAATTATTCTGCTTAAGACAGTAAATTGTTTTTCTTTAGACCAAGGCAGTGTTAAATTAGGAAAGAGCTTCTAAAGCTTTATTTCAAATATTTGATCAAATAATTGATTTCAACAAAAACACTCAAATATAGTGTATATAGTAAAATTTTACAAAAAACCCTACATGTAGTGCTAATAGCATGGGTGCAAGTTTTCCGGAGTAATCAGGATTTTCGGGTTTGTGCTACTGGTCGCGATTCTCTTCTGGATTCGGATCCGCCATTGGGTCTAAAAAAAAAAGTCTATACATGTTGTCTCTTATGGATAAAAACATGTCATTTATTTACATTAATTCCACTCCACCTGCACACAAAGCAGCGCTATGACTCAAGTCTCGTTTTTGTTTGTTTGCTGTTATCTACATAAGATTTAGCTAGATCTTGCATTGTCTAGATCTCTAATCTAGTCTTCGCCCTTTAGTGTCGATAAACATCTTTCGTTCTCACTCTTACCATTTCTTTCTCTCTATCTCTCTATGGTTTTTGTGTCTGTTTTCCATGCAATACATGGACTGGAGTGATAAATTTATGAGCGAGATCCTGTAGACCCTATTCTCAAGATACTAATTCTAATCTATTCCTCACTCATGAGCATCCGTGGCCATTCTTCCTCCCCATCCCTCTCAAAGTTTTCTGAATGGGCCCAAATTTTCGCTGATAATATTGTTGTAACCAATGTTTTGAACGCAATGCATAATATACATTGGAAGACATTTCATCTCATCAGACCAGTAATTCATATTAATTCAATCTGTAAGAAGTTTGACATTCTTTCACTGAACACTTTTATCTACTTTTAAAAACTGATTGTGATTGTCAATCCTATAGATGTAGGAAAAATGAAGATAGAAACAGCTCAATATATTAGAGCAGAGGTTATAAATATCAGGGGGTCCTAGGTTTGAAGCCAAAGAGCTGCATTGTTCGCTACTTGTTGCGTCTTTATAATGTGATTGGCTGTAACAGAAGTCCTAATTCCCTTTCTTTCCCTGTGTGGCAGCGCTTAAAAACTATTCAAAAACATATGTTATTGGTCCTGTCGTTGCCTGGTTGATGGTGATAGACGTGCCTTAACCCAAAAAGCTAGATGCGTCAACAACTGTGAGAAAACTAAAGGCCCTGCACTCTGTCTCTTCACTGACTCAGCACCCCTGGACTGGGCACTCAAGGGTGTTGAGTAACTGACATTGGTAGTGGGCCTTCATTCATCCTTTGTTCTTCCTTTATCCAATATGCGAGAAACTTTGGGTATATGGGCTCACCAAAGAAATTAATGAAAAGTTTTATTGTGACCACCTGCAGAAAAAAGGTAATAAACTGGCTTCTCCCTTTATTCCCCCCCACAAAAGTAATAAACGATTGTTATAAAGCCGAAACAAACAAGATAGTGAAATCAACTAACTTCTCAGCTAAATAGAGATAGATGTTTTCTGTTTTATGAACTGATAACTAGAAATAAAAACAATATTGCCGATATCAGTGCAACACTAAGATCATCAGTTAACCAGGTGAACATTACTGCCACACCCCTTTTTTTTTTCTCATCCAGTCACCCCTGCCAGCCCCAAACTGGCCATCTGGTCATTCGGGGCGGCCTTCATAATTCTGCGGAGGTTAAGAAACCAGCAAACCAAAACCATTAAAATGATAGCGTTACTGTTTAAACACCATCATTTAGTGAGGTGCTGTATGTGCAAGAATAGATCCCTCTGTAGGTCCTCTGATGTGGAGAACCTTGATCATATAAACATAGTTATATAATTTAGCATTGAAATTAAACTGTGCAAAATAAGAATCAAATGTTTAGTACTTGGCACTGTTGCAGAACATCTCAAACTAATGTCTGATGCTTGTCATTTACAGGTGTCTGCATGCATCAGTCAATAATGTGCTAACTGCTATACATATAAGTATTAGTATTGAGGTAGTGCAACTCTCGGCTCTAATCTGGATTTTATGTAGCTGCAAGGTAAAGGCAAGGATTAAGGTCTTTATTGGTCCTTGAGTCTGAGTCTGTAAACATGAAATAGTAATACATTTTGAAAAAAACCCCACAACAAATATCGACGGAACAACACAGACGTACGTTTTTAAAAGAATCATCGTTATAAAAGCTAATATAAACTTTTTTTTAAAAACTTTTCATCCCTTATTCCAGGCCTCTTGACACAAAGATCAAAATTTAGATGTCTCCTAAGCCTAAATAAGGTCCTATTCAAAACAGTGTTGACATTGATAATCAGTGCAAAATACTTTTTCATTGGTGTGAAATTTCAGGAGAAATCTGGAATCTAGACTTTACAGGACTTTCCCTCCTCAGCTTATGACAACAATGTCCCTTGGGTTTTAGTACCCATTCTGGAATGTTCTTTTATCAATATAGCTGATTTTTCAACCAAATTGTCGTTTGTGTCTGAAGTTTATAATTATATATTGTTACATTTAAATACACTTTTTTTTACCTGATGAGAATGGTTTGGGTTTAGTCACATAGACTAATCAGGCTTATAATTTGCACAAATTTCCAGTCTATATTTACTAGACAACTCGTAATAGAAATTTGAATAACATTATTTTTTTAAATTCTTTTCCCCTCAACAGACTTTTGTGTAGTGTAATCATCCTCCTATCCCAGTTGAAGATTTGCCTCCCCTTGTGATCAGAGATCAAGGGGACGTTTCGGCCTTGCCTTTGTGGGCCAAGGCATGTCCAACCCAAAGGGACGACTGAAGGATTCCCCGACTGGCAGGAACCTCGACTCGGGAGATGGTGAGTGCATCCTTAATAAAATCACCCCGCTTGAATAATGTCCTAGCTCATTCCTACAATGCTATTTATTTACTTGTATTTTTAGTATTTTAGAAAGGAGAAAAGACATTTTACATACGAGGTGACAAAATGCATGTTATTTTCGGTTTTATGCCATTTTTTCGGATATACAGCATCTCCACAGTCCATCTTTCTTTCTGCTCCTTGACATGCTTTTCTGATTAATGATGGTTTTCATTAGTGAGCTAGTTGTACTATTATAAATTGAAATATGTATTCCATTTAATAAGAGGATTTCTTAAAAAACGATATATATCCCTTAAATTTTATTTTTCACCTACAAAATGTTGTGTTACTATCCTTGAAAGTTGGACCAGATGTCCCCCTCTTACCTGTACAGGAATTGTTATGAGTCTGTTTTATAGGGATTTTGATTTATATATAGAATTGAAATAATGTGCACAACCTTTTAAAAACAAACAATTTTGCTGAAACTTATCAATTTTTGTGAGAGAATTACTTTTTCTTTACACCAGGGATATTTGAGCATGCCATTTCATTTGAGTTGAAGTAACATCTATTCTGTTCCTCTTCCTCTAACTCTTATTGATTCATAGCAACCCTTTTTTTTCACAATTTCATTTTAATTTTGGTTTTGTTTTGTTTCCTGAAGAAAGATCAGTTGCGTCATAAAAAATACTTGATTATTGGTGTATGATAAGCGGAGACACATTTTGAAGTTTTCCAAGAGATGAAGCGGAAAGAAAAGAATGTTCATAAAGTGAAATAATTCAAACCTGAAACACAAGTTCATATCTATCAAGTATCTAAAGGAAATCAAACAAAAGATTAATCTATAGAATATAAATAATTGCTGCAAGCTTAGTTTGCTTTTAATCACGATTTTAGGATATCTTCAACAGATAAATCAACACAAAAATTGAATATATGTGTAATATATGATGAACAACGTTTCATGAGCACCCTGGTCTGCGGAAGCTGTTAAAAGCACAGATTGCGTTTGAAGGCCTGACATTCAGTTCTATTGATGAGCCCAACCACATGTTTTGTCCATGGCGTTCATTTGGTTCTAAGTGAGAGGTCTTCTAGTCACTGTTGTGCAAATGGTGTCAAATTTTACTACGGCATATACTTGAATACTTCTGTACTTTTCCATTTGAAAAAAAAAAAAATCTATTTAAAGATTCAAGTACCTTATGAATTGGAGTATTTCCCCAGCCCCCCCTCTTAAAAAAAAAAAAGAACAAAGAAAGGGTTGATTTTTAAAAAAGTTATATATAACCCACTTGAGGCAACGGCTGCCACTCATGGTTAGGAAACCTTTTAGCCTATGTTGATTTAAGGTCAACCATGACTGACAACAGTTTCAAATCGAACAGTTCACAGCAATTACACTGGTCGGATGCAATCAAGCTTGACTGAACATTCAGGCCTTTGACTGGGGCGGTAGAATGGAGATTCTCCTTCCAGCCTACAAGGATTGAATGGTTTCCTTTTGTCTGTAGACTTAATCGGGTGGAAAGCTATGATCACTGATGTGTACAGTATTAAGTTCTTCATATTTCATTTATGATTTCATACAGTGTTATTTTTTCTTTGGTGCCTCGGTAATATGTCAATTGTGTGCATTTACTTTATCCTGCCTCAAACTTGAAACTAAAGATCGTCAAACTCAACAACTATATAATCAATTATACTTATGTCGAACTCTTAAGATTATTTTAGTTCATTTATTTGCACTGGCGTGTCAGTTGAGAACTGCTCCTCTTCTTCCTTCCCTCCACCCTTCTCTCTCTCTCGATCCCTCTCTCGATCTCTCTCTCTCTCTCTCTCTCTCTCTCTCTCTCTCTCTCTCTCTCTCTCTCTCTCTCTCTCTCTCTCTCTCTCTCTCTCTCTCTGAAATGTGAATCATTTGAGAAATGTCCTGACATTTCACGATTAGCGTCAATCAAAACTTTTAAAATATTTTTGTTTTTGTTGTTTAAAATTGCTTGCCAGTGCCAGTGGGTATTCCAGAAACAGTTCTACAGTTCTATAGAAGGCCCTTCCTCCCACTCGCTCCATCTTCGACAGCAGCAGCACCTCATCGTGCTCGAATAGGAATTCCACGCTAAAAAAAAACAACCAACAAAAACATGTTATGGCAGTATATAATTGCACTTGTGTACTGAATGTATGTACGGGTGTAGGATGACCTATAGGGGAAAATGTTACCATTACTATGATACATAATACTCAGGATTCCACCTGAGAGAACTTAGGAGACGTATAACGCTCTGTCCAACCGGAGGCTGGCGACTGTGGACCACCACAGGCCTTGCGGTATCGGGGCCAATAGCGAAAACTAGGACGGTGGGGCGGAATCTGCACCATAGATCTAACCTACACAGGCGCGCGGAGCCCATGTCTGACGGCTGTGATTCTACATGTATCACCAGTCTGTTATCGTTGTGTGGATCGCACGGGCTCTACCATTCCTTAATGGAGCAGAAGTTGGTGCAGCTCCCCGGGTTGGGATTGCTGTTGCGCCCGGAGTGAGTGGTTCGTTATGGATGGCCTACTATACGATGCATGTACATGGCTGTGTCTCCGAGTGATTCTCTGCTACAGACTCACAGGGACCGTGTGTGCTCACTTAGCTAGACTCATGTAGTGTGGGTGGCAGTACTGCTACTTCAGTAAGTGTGGGGAAGATTTGTTGGGTTGTATTCTGTTCGTAATTCACCCCCCCTCCCGCCCCCCCCCCCACAAACAGAAACACACAGTTTTCTTGTTCTAATCACCCCCCCCCCCCCCCCCCCAAAAAAAAAAAAAAAAAAAAAAAAAAATAATAACAATCCTATACACTCTTATAATTATGATCTTTGATATAGCTAGCATCACGCAGTTGATGCAATTTAAATGTATGTGTGCGTGTGTGATATGTTTAAGTGTTAACTGTGTGGAATTCAATAACCACTCACCCACCTTTCAATATGGTTCATAAATTCTCTCTCTCTCTCTCTCTCTCTCTCTCTCTCTCTCTCTCTCTCTCTCTCTCTCTCACTCTTTTTTTTTCTTCTCGTGTGGTCTCATAAACATGGTACAATGTACTTGAAAATTCACGGAAGAAAAGAAATCATGGATGTTTATCTTTTCATAGAATTCTATAACTTCAAAACAACTAATACTTAACGTGCAGGTTCGGCACCAGTACTTAGTATCCATTTGGTAGCTCGGAGCGTGTGTCTTTTCACGCTGAGACACCCGGGCAGTCGGGGTTTAACAAATGAACATAAAAAAAAACATCAACAGAAACCACAAAAAACAAGCAAGAACAAAAAATGCACGTAACCCGTCTCTATAACTCCATTGGTCTGTGGGCTTGGCATGTCTTATATGTTTCTCCCCTATCTGTTTGTGTGCGTTTTTTGTGTATGCTTGTAGCACTATGTGGTGTTTGCTATCTTCTGGTGCTGAAACATTTTACCCTCCCCCACCAAAAAAAAAAAAGAAAGAAAAGAAAAAGAGAGAAACAATCTAAACGCCCCCCCCCCTCATTAAAACAACATCCAACAACTCAAAAAATTAACAAAAAACAGCAGCGATTAAAATAACCCACAACGAAAATAATCCCCGAACAACTGAACAAATAACAAAATAAGCCCCCCAGCCAATCGTGTCTATCATCACATCACTCTAAGTTGTGATCATATATGGCCATATTTATAATGGTTGTTTTCCATTGAAAGTGATTTTCGTATTTTGTTGCACCCCTTTAAAAATGCCTTCATACGGTTGTAAAGTTAGACCAACATGGCTCTTGATAACAGTTTTTTGCTGTTGTGGTTGTTTTAAAGTTGGTAGAATTTTGTTGTCTCCCTTAAAATCTTTAATTCATTAATTTTATACATAGTATCCAGTAAAATACGATATGTATGGTATAGGTATCAAAAACCTCTTTAATGTTTGGGTACATTGATTTACAAAAGATGGGATTACATCGATTGTGAGCACCATGCATGAAAAGAAAGGAGACTTGTCGGGATCATTCGGTTTACAGAATTAAAACCGTTGGCTTTCTGAGAGTTAAATGTGCTCAAAAATTGTTTTACAAAAGATATAAAAAATGACACCATCGATATGGAATCGATTCGCACTGGATAATGCCACTCTTATTGGATTTATACTAAGTTAACTATGCCCGGAATGGCTGCCTAATCGATACGAGGTTGGACCAAAAGAGGGAGTCCTGCTGAGTGGGCATACAGCGCTGTTTGGTTTCAGACTTCTGACAATCAACTAGTAACGATTGTACATGGTCACAATAATGTCCACGATAAACTTAACTTTGAAATAAGTTGAAACTTTCTTGGTCTGTCAAAGGCTTGGGGTTTATTGTACAACAAGAATATTGGTTTTCTCTGTAACATAATACATACGTTGACCAATGTGGTAAGAATATCAGGTGAGCAGAAAAGAACATTATTAAAGATCAGGAAACATGGCAGAAATTGGAGCTGCCACTATGTCTTTTATGTCACAAGAAAATTAAGATGCAACCATAAAACAGGCCTAGCTAAAAACCGACAAATAGAACAAATGACGAAAAGACAAGAAACCCCAAATGGCATGGTTGCAGCTCGAACCCCGCACTTTTTCATGGCACCCACCCACCTTGCCTTGCAGAGACAAAGCCAGACACTCCTACCACATCATCCATTATTATTATTATTATTATGTCAGTTCAGGTTAGCAGCCTTACTTGTTATATTAAAGAAAGTAACACAGTACAGCGTAAGCCAGGGTTGCTTTGGTTTGTTGGTTTCCCTACGCACAAGGTTATCAGCTAGACTATATTGTGGACAGATCAAAGGGCTAACGTCTGATAATTTTACATGTACCCACACTGTCACAGCGCGGGAGTACCAGGACACATGACTTGGCCGATCACATTAAACTGACACTGACACAACCAGTAGGTAACAAAATCTAACAAAAATATGCCTCAGCATGGATTCAAACTCGGTTCCTTTAGATTGGGAGCTAAACGTTCTACTATTTGCGCTAGTTGGCAACTCAGTCGATTAATGCTCTTGAATGACAAGTAGACGTCTAATATCCGAATACTATCTGTTATCCCCATCCCCACATCCAGACTTCTCTGCTCGTCTAATATCCGAATACTATCTGTTATCCCCATCCGCACATCCAGACTTCTCTGCTGAAATATGCGGGATGTAAAACCACCAGATGAAGCTAAGTTGGTCTGTGCTCTGGACTATTTAGCAGAAGGTGGCGGTTCGAGGCCCTGTTGGTGCACAACCCAGCATTCTTGGAAAATATTTGGCAACGCAAAGCTATGATGTATTAGAGTGAATGTGAAACTCAGTCGGTTGGTGCAATAAGCAGAAGAAGGAGGTCTGCGTTTTGAATATAACGTGACCTGATCTTACCTCGTCCGTCCAAAACATGGCCAGCAAGATTCTTGAAGAAACGCCAGGGTCGAACAACTGATAAAAGTGTATAGTGCTTGTGTGACACTTATCTTACCTCATCTGTCCAAAACATGGCCAGCGAGATTCTTGAAGAAACGCTAAGGTCGAACAAGTAATAAAAATTTACAGTACTAGTGTAACACTTATCTTACCTCATCCGTCCAAAACAAGGCCATCAGACCGTTGCACTTGAAGCTCTGGTCAACGTCGCTGACCGCTACAATGGACAGGATGCTGAAGGAGATGTACACGTCCAGGACATCCGTCTGGTCAAGCAGTGGGCGGACATTGGGGTTGTAGTTAGCGCTGGACAGCAGCGTGTCAAAGATGGACTTGGCGTTTGTGTAACTCCCAGCTCGACACACGCCCGACAGCACAGTGGAGAGCAAGAGCAGCTGGATTATAACACACTGAGAAGGTTTGACACATCTTGGTCTGTTTATACAACCGCGTTTAGATGGCGCATGATTTTCGAAATGGTAATCCGATCCAGGAAATTTCATATTGTTTGAGTCCTTTTGGAACGGCATCCCGTTGAACTTTTGGTTGAAAGTTTGTTAGACCGGCGTCCAGATTGGCGAATTTCGAACTTCACTTTAAGAATTTAATAAAGATAGAGCCTATGATTTATCAGAAAAAAGGTTATTTAAAAGTTTGTTTATTTGAGACAGAACTTTAATTCTGTCTTACTTTGAAACGATCGTTGGTACTGTGCATGAACCCTGCTTGGAATTTGGGCTGGCATTAAACACGATAATTTATATTTCGCCAGGCAATGATTTTATATAGAGCACTGCAGAGCTGTTAAGTAATACTAATTATTGACGTTTGTGAAGTTTATGTAACTTTTAAGAGATATACACCAATTTCCAAGAAAAACCTACACAGTATAACTCTGTCTGAATTCGGAACGCCCGTTTGTATCACCTTTGCTCGGAACTTGGGCTACCGAACTAGTTCGGTAGAATGTTTCAGTATTCGAAGGGCAAAATGTTCAGGAAAAGTTTGGGATGGAGCACAATCAAATTTAATATATATCCCATTTGTGTGTTCTTCGTCACCTTAATGTAACTGTTAATGAAATCATATTACTTATAAATCAAAACCTTGACTTTAATAATTCTAGTTACAAATAATGATTATATGATACGAATTGAGCTATTTAGATTATAAATCAAAACCTTGACTTTAATAATTCTAGTTACAAATAATGATTATATGATACGGATTGAGCTATTTAGATTAAAGTCCATGTGCTCTGTTCAGAAAACAAATTAAATTTTCAAATTTTATCAATAGCTACAAATTATTAGTCAATTAAAAAACTTGATAGATCGGTTTTAAAGCATCAAACACGTCATGTATTCAGGATATAACAACGTGCATACAGAGTGTGATCTGATACATTTGCTTGTTATTATACGGGACTTGACTTAATGATAATAACAATAATAATAATAATAATATTAATAATAATAATAATAATAATAATAATAATAATAATAATAATAATAATAATAATAATAATAATACT
>RQTK01000149.1:399446-412449 GCA_003991915.1 Elysia chlorotica | reverse complement strand
TGATCTGCTGTGACAGGTGCAGCACCACACCGACCAGTAGTGGCTGTCTGAGACACGGGTCGACCAACAGGTCGTGGATGGACAGCGGTTCCACCTGGTGGGCAGGGACACAAGACATTCAGTTAGAGCTCGTCTCTGATTAAGGTCGTGAGAGATTCGAACTTCGGATTTTCTGTCGATCAGTCCAGAGAGCTAGCAAATGATCTATTTGATGCTCCAGGTTAAAAACAAAATTTTGGGGATTAGTTTGTTATATGTGTTGCTAACGAGGTAGGTGGATTACATCAATAAAAACTGTAGATAACAGTGCTAAAAATAAACCCATTGCGAAGAATTGAATTACGTACTTTTTGAAGATAGCGTGTTTAATGAAAGTTAAGACTTCTTAACTTGTAGACTTTGTTTTCCAGGAGAGATATAAAGTTTTTTAATTTGTTACTTACAATGTCTAGATACACAGATCTCATAGAAAAAAGAATGTGTAATAATTTTTATAATAAACAGTTGGGGGGGGGGGAGAGAGAGAACTAGCCAAGAGAAAGTCAAATAGATAGAGAGAGGGTTGTCAGAATGAAACACAGAGATGGAGACATTAAAAGCGACTGAGAGTAAGAAAGAAAGAAAGAGAAAGGGACAGATACAGAGAGAGAGAGAGAGAGAGAGAGAGAGAGAGAGAGACAGAGAGAGAGACCGAGAGAGAGACAGAGAGAGACAGAGAGAGACAGAGAGACAGAGAGAGAGAGAGACAGAGAGACAGAGAAAGAGCGGCATACAGAAAAACAGACAAACATACACATACACAGAGAGCTAAGAGCCAACGCGTGGCAAAAAAAAAAATACCTTTTGGGAATCGGTTTCTCTTTCCAGTAATTCCATTTCCTCCTCTACGTCAGAAGTTCCTCTCAAAGCTTCAAGAGCTGGATAAAGAGACAGAGAGACAGAGATATATTGAGACAGATACATACTTAGAGAGAGAGAGAGAGAGAGTTAGAGAGAGATCTATACCAAGTGATTCATTTTCTTATATGAAGGGCATTTATCAACATATTTCTTTGCTTAAAATAATGTGGCATAAACGATTCTTTTTTTTTTTTCAACATTAGGCTTTTGAAACTATATATTTATTTTAGTTTTAGCGCACAACTTTGTGTCCCCTTCGATATTGTTTTACTTGCTTAGCCTGTGGAGTTTTAGAGCGCGCACTTATAGTCAAAAGTCTGATATCAAACCCTACGCAGTCCAGTTATCCCATATGAGCGATATTGGTGTGTCATCTGTTAACATGACCTTCTCAGTACTTCTAATATGCCTTGTAGCTTTTTAAAATACTGCTAACGATGTGACTTCAGAAACCAATCAGGAAAAAAAAACAGGCTGCCTAAACAGGCATGGACACGCCTACAATAAAAATGATGTGTCTAAAACAACTATTCAGATACACACCTTCTTAATCCTATTGATCTATTCCGTAACGTGTATCTTTCACTATACTGGGTATTAGGCCCAGGTGACTATGCTCTTTGCATGCGTGGGAATTTGGGAATCAATAGCCACATGTATTATCATACTATTCCGTTTTCTTTTCTTTAATTATAGACTACAACTTTTTTGTTAGATGTGGATATGGACACGCGTTGCTAGCGACACAGGAAGAGAGAGAGAGAGAGAGAGAGAGAGAGAGAGAGAGAGAGAGAGAGAGAGAGATTATAGATAGATACTCCGCAGGGGCATGATTTCATATCAAGCAACTGCAATACTTGAGCCATATAAAATAGTTGAATAGTTGTAAATAGTGGTTTCCAGCGCATATTTTCGTGTTTTCTAGGAATACATAACTAAAAACAAAAAAGTAACACAGCAAGGATGTTGTTGAGTTGGTTTAACGTCCAACATCAGCACGTTATAGGCTATAATGTGGACGGGCCCCAAGACTGACGTCTACAAATTTATGTGCTGCCACACACGACACAGGTCGGGGATACTATGACTCTTGTCTCAGCCAGTCACATTGAACTGACACCGACCCAACCATTAGGGAGCGAAATCGATGGGACTCAAAAGACGGACCTTTTGCGTCGGAAGCTGTAGTTCTATCCCAGGGCCACCGCATCCCCCCAAAGAGCCTAGGAACATTAACCCGTGCAGAATAGATGTAGGTTATGTTTATAAAGATCGAGTAAGGGTTATGTCTCATCTCACCCTGTCTGCAGCGCCCCCTGTCCTGTTTGACGGTGAGCAGGTAGCGAGGGCTGTGAGGGCAGAACGGGAGGATCAAAGCTTGGAGGATACTGGGCACCGCTGTCAGACCTGCAGAGCGGGGTGGGGGGATGGGGGTAGAGGAGGATCAGCGAGGCAATGTGGTCAAATAGAATAAAAGTAACCTCTGAATAGATTTCTCAATATTCATCAATATAATAATTATATGTATATATAATATCAATAATTAGTATTATGGCAACGACAGCACTAGCTGGGATTTCGGGGCAAACTGACTCAAGTGGTAGAGTGTTTGTTTCCCAATCAGGAGGCTACCGGTTCGAAACCCACGATCGGGCATATCTTGTTATTCCAATAACGCCTCTAGAGTTTAGTTCTGTGTCAGAATAATGTTACCGTCTGAGACAGGAGTCATGGTATCCCCGCACTGTCTCTGTGTCAGTACGTAAAATTTTCAGACGTTTGTCTGGGGATTCGTCACAAAGCCTTTTATCTTTCCCATAAGGATCAATGACCAAGGCTGCTAAAGAGATTTCTTTATATCTTATCATTCAAGAGAGAAAATATGAAGGGTTAAAGAGACTGGTTGGGTCGAAGACGACATGCTTAGATAACAACAAAGAATGAGTAAGTAAGTAAGTAAGTAAGTAAGTAAGTAAGTAAGTAAGTAAGTAAGTAAGTAAGTAAGTAAGTAAGTAAGTAAGTAAGTAAGTAAGTAAGTAAGTAAGTAAGTAAGTAAGTAAGTAAGTAAGTAAGTAAGTAAGTAAGTAAGTAAGTAAGTAAGTAAGTAAGTAAGTAAGTAAGTGAGTTAGTAAGTTAGTAAGTAAGTGACAATCACAAACTTAACGCATTACCCAGGAGGACATGCCAGGACCTCTGCGTGCCCAGCAGAACGGGAAAACCCAGCACCTGAGCGGTCAACATCCCGCTGACCAGAGCGAGCTGATGGATGACCCCGACTGCCCCCCTGGTCCGAACCGGACTTATCTCCGCCAGGTAGAGCGGGGTCAGGGCGGTGAACAGGCCTGGAAAAAGAGCAAGTTTGGAGTTACAAAGACACCTATAATAATGTCAATAAAGAAGGCGCATAGAGCAATGCAGTTTTCGGTCCGCGACCAGACCTGCACATAATGCATTTGGAAATTGTTTATGGGTTATATCTTTATCTATCATCTATCTATCTATCTATCCATCCACCAATCCATCCATCCATCCAACCATCCATCTAACTGTCTCTCTATCTATCTATCTATCTATCTATCTATCTATCTATCTATCTATCTATCTATCTATCTATCTATCTATCTATCTATCTATCTATCTATCTATCTATCTATCTATCTATCTATCTATCTATCTATCTATCTATCTATCTATCTATCTATCTATCTATCTATTTCGTGATTTTTTACTATTTTTTTATTGTTTAATTTTTTGGCATCTTCCAAAAGCTTATATATATTGCCAATGTGATGCATAATAATTTTAAATAATTATTTGAGATAAATTTTACGTTAGTCACCTGATCAATATTTCATGATATGTTCATTATACTGATCCCCTAATTTGTAATTCATATATTCCTTTAGTAATGAGTGCTTTTCAGCACTTCACCAACGATTTAATAAGTTACTGTAGCAAATTTAGAAGTAAAATGTAATACTTAATAATACTATTTTTGTTTTGTTTTGCTGTTTTCATAATGTTCTATTAACTTGCTTTATTCTTTCGCCCTGTCTCTCGTCCGGAATTTTTTCTCTGTATATCTATCATTTTCCCTCTCTCTCTCTCTCTATCTATCTATCTATCTATCTATCTATCTATCTATCTATCTATCTATCTATCTATCTATCTATCTATCTATCTATCTATCTATCTATCTATCTATCTATCTATCTATCTATCTATCTATCTATCTATCTATCTATCTATCTATCTATTTATCTATCTATCTATCTCAGCCGCGCTGCATCATCAGAGAACTGCTTTGTTGTATCTGCAATCTAAATAAGGAGTTAGACCAAAGTACTTGTGCGTCGACGACTGATCGCACACCCTATGTATACCCCTATGGGCTTTACCGACCACATTGAATTCCTTAATGGGGTACTGACCACAATGTACTTCTTTATAACATATACTGTCCTCATTGGATACTATAATGGGGTCTTGGACACATTTCTTGTATACTTCACAAGGCTTTATAGACCAGACTGCTTACCATAAAGGGGTATGTTCACCAAAGTAATTTTTCTTAACACATTACATATTTACCTGAAATCAGACCGTATAATTTATTGAAAGATCTAGAGAGACCACATTGTTTATCTTAGTTAGTTTACCATAATAAGCTATAGTCACCACATCTTTAAACTTTAGTGAAGTACTGACCACATTATATATAAACATATTCCTGAAATCAGATCTTTTACCTCAAAAGGCTAGAGTGGCCATATTGTTGACCTTAGTGAGTTACATATATACATTACATGTATACTTGAAACCAGATCGTTTACCTTAAAAATCTAGATTGGCCACACTGGTTACCTTAGTGATTTACTCCCCTTATTATATATCTTAACAAGATACTGACCACATTGTATGCCGACAATAAATCGCCCGACTATGATCAACTCGTACGACTCGGCCGCCCGGCATGACGTCATCAGACATCCGGCCACAACTCCCAGAGTGCTGGCCAGGAGACTTCCGTTACGTCTGGGGAGAAAAACAGATAAAGAACAATTTGATGTGTGTTGAAAATAGTGTGAGCTTTTGAGTTTGGCGTTGAAAGTCACCATCAGATAGGCTAAAGTGTGGAGGAGTCCCAAGACTAACGTCTGAGAATTTTTCCGTTAAGCATTTCCTCTCCCAAAAAGACAAAGTTGGTATATCTTAGGTAATTTGGATGTTTTTGGGAGCTCTCTTGGGCGTTTGGGGGATGGGGGTTTGGGGGGGGGGGTAACTCCTGTCTCAGCCAGTCACATTATACTGACATCGACCAACCAGTAGGGAACGTAAGCGCCAAGGCTCGAACCCGAACCTTTTGCGTCGGAAGCCGATGTTCTATCCAGGACACCCCCCCCCCCCCCCCCCCCCCCCCCCCCCCCCCCCAACACGGAGGAAAACACCGCAAAAAACTAACGACCCCAAACCCGAACCAGTATAGGGCGAAATCTGACAAATACATTTTTGACCAATCGCCGATTTCGGACCACGGACCTCCCAATAAGAAGAACGCTAGACGCACCTGCCAAATGTGGTAGCCCACCAGCCCCCAGTCACCGCGCCAAGACAACCCCCAACAGCAAAGATGGCCGCCGTCAACGCCCACACTGTCGTCAGAGCGTGTTCGGAAAATCCCGCTCCGTGGCGTCGCCTCTGAGTGTCGTCTATGAACTCTCGGATCAGCTGATTGAAGCAAAAAATGGAAGAAATGAAAATTATATAATTATATTTTTTTTTGGATGGGGGATAGACAAAGGGACTAGATTATTTATAAGAGTGAGTGGTGATAAACTCGAGCATCAACTGATCAAAGCCAATGAAAAAATATATAAGCAAATTAAATATGGGCTAATAGGACAATTTTGTTTACAACAACAACAACAACAACAACAACAACAACAACAACAACAACAACAACAACAACAACAACAATTACAACAATAACAAAAATGATATTCTTGTCAACAGCAACACAACTACAAGAACAACGAAAACATCATCAACAACAATAAGAATTTGTAAATCTCTTAACATTGAATTGTAACTGAACTTTCAGAGTAAATCTCTTAAATGCCATAATACTGATAACGGAATAAGGTTACGAGAAGCAACAGGAAATCAAAGGCCATTTGATGTGGGAACAGCTTGGGATGATTGGCTTCATTATACAAACGAATTAGTTTAAAAGAGCATTTATGTAAACAAATTCAAAAAATAAATTAATAAATGCATGCCTTGACGACTATGTCAAATAGCTCAGTCTGTGACTATCTAGACTAGTGAGTATGAGATCCGCAGTTCGATTCTCAGCTACTGTCACCGTCTTCAAAACAGGTTTGTTCAGAACGCTTATCGGATGCCCAGTTGATCAGAGTTTATGTGTTCTTTCAAGAACTATCAGTCCTGTTTTTTTATGTTAAGGATATACGGTAAAATGTATGTAAGCCAGGAAACCAAGCTTGATTAAGAGATTCTACAACCGAGTTAATATCACAGAAATAGTGTTTCACCGATTTACATTATGAATAAATTAATCTTTAATCTCTCCTTTACTCGTTATGTGCTGATTCATAACATGATATTATAGTCATTGAATATTAATATTCGCTCATTGAATAAATTGAAGTAAAAGAACATCTCTATAAATATTGGCTTCAATAACCATATTAATTTGTGTGATTCACGCGCGTCATAGAAAAATGATATTATACAAAACAATATCACAACAAAACGTCAACATTATCATACTTTTGGTGAACGATGTTAATAAAACGAGTGAGTGTGCACTATATTAAAAAATGATTAATAAGTCAGATGAATATCAAGAATAAAATATACGAAAACAGAATCATATGGTAATAATTAAGTTACAAAAACTACTAATTTTATGCTTGGTATAAGACACACCAGAAATTGGTTTTTGCCTCTCACAACAAGGTTATGCTGCGTTTTATACCGAAAAAATTCAAAGCAACAAACATGTCTGTCGCCTAGGAAATGCATCAGACTCTAATTTGCCTTCATTAGGAACTCTTATTATTATTAGCGTCCCAATTTTTATGGTTTGGCCTACTTATACTATTAATGAGCGTTGAAAAAATATCATAATTAATTCATACTTAAAAAGAAACATTTTTACCATAGATATTAATGCTTTTTTGTATCTTCTCATATAACGTTCTTATTCAAACATGCAAAAATTAGTATGTTTTCTATCTATCTATTTTATCTTTTTTTTCTCTATGCCTGAGCTACCAACGGGGTTGCGGTGGTCCTGGGGTAGAACATCGGCTTCTGACGCTGAAGGTCCGGGTTCGAGCCCTGGCGATTTCGCTCCCTACTGGTTGGGTCGGTGTCAGTTTAATGTGACCAGCTGAGACAGGAGCCATGGCATCCCCGCTCTGTCTCGTGTGTGGCAGCACATACAATTGTCAGACGTCAGTTTTCGGGCCCGTCCACAATATTGCCTACATAGTGCTAATGTTGGACGTTAAACCAACTAAACTCAACTCTCAACACTGAGCTACAAACAAGCAAAGTAGTTGACCCACAAGGTAACCGAACCGTACTCACCGACTCAGGGGCGTTCACGCTGCCCATGTTGTAACCGAACGGAAATGAACCCAGGGCCGCCCCTGTGACCGCCAACACAAGTCTGAAGGTCATGACCTGATGGGAAAAGAATAAAGGTCACTTAATTTTTTGCAAATTTTACTCGTTCAAAGTAAGTCTAAATCTAAAGATGTCAAAGGTGGAAACACAAAAGTAGTGTCAATATTTTTGTCATCCTACATTTTACTAGACAGTGCATGTCCTCTTTCAGAAAATGTAAGGAAGTCGTCCTCTTTCAGTTATTATGTAAGGAAGTCAGACTTGGACATTTAACAAACAGTTGGAGATAATTTCACTTAACCGCCTGAAAATGTTTTCCAAAAACTACCTTAAGCTGGTATTACCGGCTCAGAACTTTAGGTCTTGTTGGTGAACGAAATATCCTATGTACGAAGTGTACGAAGCCTGTCAATAAAACAGTGAGGATTTCAACTTCCTTTATAACTAAAGCTGGGGCATGCTTTATACTTTTGGTGATTTATAAGACATACACACGCAACCTCTATTGTCTTGTAAACAGACTTGTATCTTACATCGATCATACAGTGTAACGTCATAACAACAATGAATCATTTACACCAAAAAAAAAGCTCAAAACCGAAAAGCAGATGACTTTTTTTTACTTCACCTGACAGACTGACAGTAGACAGTTTTGCGATGTCGGAATAACTTTAATCACATCTCCTGGAGCATTTGACTATTCACTAATCAATGTTTAATTGATTGTGGACACATTTCTTACCATAACTTTAAAATTTGTTGAGGTATTATCTTCAAAACTGTTACGCACATTTCTCAGTAAGTAGTGTCCCTAAAGAAAAAAAACTTTGCAGTGCCTTATTTGGCTTATTAAAAGTCCCTTTTGATTAAGAGTAGGAAAATTTGGTGTCAAAAATGCGTAAACGCCTTTTCAGGGTTGTGCCCTTTTACGCTTGTATAAAAACGCATACTTTTGACAACCTGTTGAAATATGCATATTTTGAAACTACATTCAGTTACCTTCAAAGAATAAGCAAGCAAAAATAATCATCTTAGTGCCACCTTGAATATGCTTAAAAGAGAATTCTGTTTGGACGCATTATGTTGTGTTTTTTTGGTTAAAATAATCCGCACCGTTGCGCATAACTGAATCCTCTTCCTTGATGGACTAACTCAAACCTTAATTAGACAGGATTTAAAGTACTGACTCTGTGTGGCAACATGTGAAACTATCAATCATCAGTCTTGAAACCCGTCCAAAATAATTATACCACATAAATGCTAATATTAGACGCTATGCAGCAGATGAACAAACAATCATACTCTTGCACGATTTCACACAGCGAGATGTCTAGTTAAAGTACTATAATAGTAGATCACTGAATCACACTAACTTTACCCAATTGACCTAGATCAGCAGCGGTTTGAGTAACCTGTGCTGTACTTTAATTATAGTTTAATAGATGCTGTTACTTCTTCCTGGTGTGCCATATCAGACAGTATCTGTTCATATTTGCATGTAAGGTCGAGGCTGCCAAAGCATAAGCCAAGTTCGCAAAGCAGACAAACATTTTGCATGTTTGTACAATTAACCCGGAACATAGATTTAGTGCTAGTTAACAGTATGTATTTATTTTTTAACTTTGGGAAATTTACATCGTTGTTGACTAAAATGATAATAATAAATTACATTTCTTTAGCGCCTTCCATTTTAAAATATATAAAAAACAAACAAATCGCTTTTCATTAACAAATGGACAAATGTACGTAAAAACTCATCTGTAAATATCATACAGTATATTCTCTAATATGAACAAATTTAATTTTAAAGAATTACACAATGTACATAAAATGCAATTCGTCAACGCTATGTAATAAATAAGTGTATATGAACAAAATGCCTAAAAACAAAACCTCTTGGAAAAAGCATATATAATCACGAGTGCCATATCTAAACAAAAGCACTACCACTTACAAAAAAGACGGAAGCATATCATGCATAAACACTTAAAAGTTTGATGTCTAGTTTAACTGGAATGTAATTATAAAATCTACGGTAAAAGATCAATAGGCAAAAACAAGTAGCAGCTTAAGAACTAAAAGCACGTGTCAAAAGATGACTCTTCATGGCTTTAAAAAATCTTAAGGCTTTCACTCGCCATAATCTCTTGTGGAAGAGAATTTCAAACACCTGGTCCATGAAATTAAAATGATCGGTCGCCAAATGATTTTAAAATAGTTTTTACGCGTAAAAAATAAAGTTTTATCACTTGTAAATCTTAGACAACAAGATACATTGCTAAAATTAAGGTGCAAACGTACTTGTAAATATTACGGGGCTAAATTATTCAAGCATTTAAAAACATTAATAGCAATCTTGTATTTCATTCTTTATTTTACCATAAACTAATGTAAAAATTTTAATTGGAGCTTTAGATGCTCAATTTTCTCTTTCTTGTAAATTAGCTTGGCTGCATGATTTTGGACTTTAGTTGGTCCAATGAAAGACCAGAGAGTAGTGCTTTTCTGGTTGTCAGTCTTCTTAAGGCTAGAGTGTTTTTCAAAGAAAATAATTTCAGCCTTTGACCCATTGAGTTGAAGTTTATTTTGTGTCATCCACGTTTTGAGATCCGATATTCAATCTCGTGTGGTCTTAATTAAAAAGTTGAGATGTTTTAATTTAAACATAAAACGACAACAACAACAGCAGCAGCAACAACAACGGCATCATCAACAACAACAACAACTACAACACAAAGCCGTCTTAGTCTTACTGTCATTGTCTTACGTGTGTTAAGAAGAGGTGAACAGAAATAGATCGCCGTTATCCTTATGGTTGTGAAGATTTGTTCAGTTCGATGACCTGACACGTACATAAGTAGGTCCCCGATCGCGGGTGGTAAACCAGTGGTTATTGACTTTTCAGACAAAATGTGAACACATAAGTGCACGAGTGGATCACGGCACTTTGTTAAGGTTACACTTTGGTAACCCACAAACCTACACACGTTGCATCGAACTGGCTTATGTAATACAGCATTGGGCCTCTATATAGAGAGGTCACAGTTTCGATCACATGACCGGCCAAAACTATTTATTGGGCTTTATGGCTTACTATTTGGGATAATTTCATCTTTCCATTATAAGGTGACCCACTGAGACTGAAGTTCTGGTATTCCCGCTCTGTCTCTATGTGGTAAAACGTAAAAAAAACTGTCGGGCGTTATTCTGGGGATCCTTTCGCGATATAGTCCAGAGGGCGTTTGGAAACCGATAAATCTAACATAGCTCATTTTACGCCCTTACGATTTCCAGAAGGATCTGAAAGCGATCATATCTGGGATCGAAAGATGGATCTTCAATGACTTAATGTTTATTCTTCTCATTCACTACCTGGGGGCGTACTGGCGCAAGTTATAGAAGGTTGGCCTCCAATCAGGAAGTCCCCGTTTCGAAACCCAGATGGGCCAATAATATATTTCCCCGATTCAGTCTACTACTGGTTGATTTGGTGTCACTATAATGTGCCCGGTCAAGACAAGGGTCATCGTATCCCGCTCTCTCTCTATCTCTATCTCTATCTATCTATCTATCTATCTATCTATCTATCTATCTATCTATCTATATATCTATCTATCTATCTATCTATCTATCTCTCTTTCTCTCTCTCTACAGCACATAAAATTGTCAAACATTACTTTGGGTACCCGTCCAAAATTTAAACCTTATAGTGCCGGCGTTGAACGTTAAGCAAACAACTAAACAACTCAAGATTCCCCCCTACCTTTTTACTCCTGTCTTGTGACTTGCACGTCCCTGCGTCTCCAGTTTCTTCCAGCAGAATCTCCATCTGGTCGAGCTCCTCATAGTGCATAGTGCTGGTCCATTGGGAATCCCCCTCAGCCCGCATAGGTTGGAGCCCAGCTTAAAAAGCCATGGGGTGCGTGGTTCGAGTCCTTCTGTTACTTTAAGAGACCTGTAAGTTGTTCAGTATGGTTATCCAATTTTCTACACAAGTTCTATGTTGAAATGTTATGTTAGAATGTGCCTTGTGTTTATCAAAACTGTCTTCATTGGATAGTACTGTAGATTTGTCTCCGTACCGTGTAAGATTTATTATTTGATATGTTAATGTTAGTGATAGTACGATACTGATGTTCCTTATCAATATTAATATGTTTGTGTTCTGCCTGCATTTTGATCAACGTATCTGCATAGAAAGAAATGTATTATTGTATAAATCGTGTTGCGACTGCTGTATTTTGCATAAACTGTCTCTGTTTTATGAAATCCTTATTATCGGTAATGTAGGCTCTTCAACCTAGTGAGATCAGATAAGAACAGTGTAATTTATTCATCATTATCAATAACTTTATGAATCATAGATTTTTACGGAAGAAAAATTAAATCAAACATGTCTATTTACAATGGAAATATACAATACACGTAGTAAAAAAATACAGCACAGTTGTATTAGAGTATAATGAAGAGCCTTGGATAAAATCAAACGCTCTGAATAATGATAAACTAAAGAGTGCGTGTCGTTTTTTAATGATGAAAATTATTAGAAATATGAAAATGTCACAATAGGAGTGAATAATATATCAATCAATAATATGAAGGGCATATTGCATTTATCCTATAGGCCTTTGTGGCTTAATAAAATGCTGTGTCCTCTCCTACCACTTTGCCCTGTTAGTATTATTTTACTACTGTAACGTTATTGATTATTAAATGTTGTTATTGATTTCAGTACACAGAACTGGACATTGTCTTAATTTTTCTGTACCTACTGTTACGCTTGAATTGGTTGGTGTTGTTGATATTGTTGGTATTGTTGTTGTATTTGTTGTTATTGTTGTTGTTGGTGTTGTTGTTATTGTTGTAGCGAGAGAAGACACATGTGGTGGAAAAAGGATAGTTCTAGGTACTCTAACTAATAGATTAAATTTTGTTTTAGGACAACTAAGTGTTTTTCTTTCACAATATTATTTTTGCCTACTTGATTAAAAAAACACGTACTTGTTTACAGTTCAGTAATTTTTACGCTGTTGCGCTACGATTACAATACGCCAAAAACAACTACATATAGATGTTGACCTGTTGGCACTACAGAGTCAAGTGAGCTCAGTTAAGTTAGTGCTTAAAAAAATGGGAGGTACGCAGAATTCCAATTGAGCTTTCAAACTATGGCGAAAAATTATTTTGACGAATTATCACTAATAATACCTTTTTCTCTTTTTTTGTGTGCAATTTTATTTACATCAACTGAAGAAAAATTAATATCCCCTGAATTAAAAAAACAACAAAACAACAACAAACAAAGAGAGAATAAACAAAAATAAAAACAGAAATAACAAAAATGTTTTTCCCCCATTAACAATGATGATGATGATAATAATAATAATAATAATAATAATAATAATAATAATAATAATAATAACAATAATAATAATAATAATAATAA
>RQTK01000149.1:385459-399086 GCA_003991915.1 Elysia chlorotica | reverse complement strand
ATATTAATAACAACAACTACAGCGACAACAGAAAAAACAGCAACAACAGCAACATTCGCAAGAACAAAAACAACAACATGTAATATGCCACAGCGTTTTTAATCATTAATCTAATATACATACCCTGGAATGTTATGTTATGGTTCCAACTTTCAGAAAAATAGTCCACGGAGAACAGCATATCAAGGTGACATTCGAACTCTGTACCCCCTGCAAGTAGGTTCACACCACTAATCCACTAAGATGCAAGTGCTTACTTACATACACGGACTCCCATAAAGTACGCTTGTACGAAGCCTATGATTTTGCGCGGATGAAACAGCTGTGTGAAATACTGCTGGACGTTTTCAGGCGGCACAGTCTAAAAAAAACATATAATTATTATACGTACATCTTTTTCGTAGGCTTTTACTTAATTAAAAGGCACAACCTTATAGACTAGTGCGTACAGACACGTCTGTATAAAGAAGATCTTCACACATTTTTCGTTTTTGTTTTGAAAAGTTCATTATGAAATCTTTCACCTTTCTAATGTACATATCATAACATAGTAATTTAGATTACGGACAAGAAAAAAGAACCCCTCTTTTTCTACCAGCTTTACATTTCTGCATGGTTCTAGGTATTTGTTTTATAATGCATATACAAAACTTTTAATGAAATAATCTCCCTCGCGTAGTTGTTTATTTTAGTGCTTAACATATTTATGTTAATTTTTAGGTATATTAAATATGTATGAATAACATAACGGTTTTACGGTCAATTTTGTTTTCTATAAAAAACGCTATAACAATGCAAGATATTTATAAATTTTCTATATACCCAGTTTACCATAACAGAATATTTAACTCTGACTCAGAGGTAGAATGTATAAAAGTTCAAAGTTGAAATATGAATTTTGAAGAGAAATTTTTCCAAACTAACTTTTTAATTGAGTTAGTCAAATGGAATGCACTTTATAACTTTATTGTGTTAAGACGGCCCACGCCACATTTAAACCGTAAATAATATCTGTTATAAAAGTACCTTGCATAAAGGGATGCATTTTTATACAGTGTAATTACTATCCAAAAATCTATAATGTATGGTGCTATACATTTTTTTTTAATATACCAACAAATACCATAAATCATTTAATTATTTTAGACTATATACCATTGTAGCTTCCCTCTATAACTGAGCTTTAAAACTATAATTTACTTGCTTGTACGCGTAATCCATAGAAAAAAATCAAAAGAAATACAATATTAAACATTGCTGATTCAATCATCTTCTATTTCTAACCTAAAGTCTCAACAAATGTAATATAGAAACACATGGATTTATTTGAAAACACGCTACCCACCAATGGCATGCTGTGGGTTATAAATCCTTTCTGATAAAATTAATGTCAGGCAACGGTCCAATGCCGACTAAAACTTTACATGTTAAATAGGGATAGAGTTAAAAACTGTCTCATAGACAAGCCAGTTGAGGTGTAAATACATTTAATTACTATTTATGGTTAATTCACTATGGGAGAGAGGGGGGGGGGGCAGAGAAGGCAGAGGCATGTTTACTCAGAGTGAGATAAAAGGGTTAGGGTAACAGATGCTAATTTACAATAGTAGATGAAACATCATCAAAGAACTCATCAGTAACAAGCACCAACAGTAAAAAAAATAAGTGATAAAGGAGCTACTGGTAATAGCAGCAGCAGTAGTAGTAGTAGTAGTAGTAGTAGTAGTAGTAGTAGTAGTAGTAGTAGTAGTAGTAGTAGTAGTAGTAGTAGTAGTAGTAGTAGTAGTAGTAGTAGTAGTAGTAGTAGTAGTAGTAGTAGTAGTAGTAGTAGTAGTAGTAGTAGTAGTAGTAGTTGTAGCAGCAGTACTATTATAAAGATTTATTACTAGGCAGTAGTGGTAGTAGCAGTGTCAGTAGAGACTGTTGTGGTGGTAAAAGTATTTGTAAAACATTAAAACGAAGGCAATTTATAGGCATTTATAAAATTGAAATTCCTTCAATTATGACATCACAACGATTCCCCGTGTTTATCAAGTACAGTAAAAATGAAACTTAAAAAACGTTTTATCCATATTTTTTTCACAACAGTAAATATTCAGGAGTGAAAAACACTGCATTAATGCAGAAAAGGTTATGTTTATGAGTCAAGATAGAGTTGGCCTACGTTATTATTTTGGATTGAAACTCCCTCCCACATGCTCAATTGTGGAGATCCGCCCCTGGTGACATGACCCTCACAGCTGTTTCCATTACGTTTGTCTGCCATCGATTTCATCTTCTATTGATTTTATGACAGGTTTATCTCATTTAATCTCCGCAATAATAACCCACCAGGCTTTTGTAAGCCACATCTATGTTTTTGCTTCACAGTACATTTATATCAACAGGCTTTGAAAACGTACCGGTCGCATGTTATTACCATTTTATCGCCTAAGGAAAAAAATTAATATGTATATATAGTTCACAACGCGCACTGAGTTGGCGTATTCTGTCTAAGTAGGCCTACTGAAAACGTTTAAGCAGCGCCAATGTACATCTGCCACTCGGACGCAAAGTAAACGTATTAAACGAACTTTATAACTCTTTTTGAGGGGGAAAACGTGCACTTTAAATGCTGTTTGTGTTGGTAGCTTCACTAACAGCTGTGACCACACGTTAGGGAGAGCTCCATTTCTAAGCCTGTAACCCGGTAAATTTCTCGTGTTCGAGATTAATTAATACGTAGTAGGTGTCAACGTTACTGGAGAATTATGTGCATATGTTTGTTTGTTTTTGTTTCTGATAATCTACAAAGCTGTTGTTGTTCCATGGTAACAACAGATTCATAACTGAATGTATGTGAAACTTAACTTACTGCTGTAATTCACGAATATGTGTGAATGTGTGTGTGTGTGTGTGTATGTGTGTGTGTGTGTTACTGATAACATCTCTGTGTGTGTGTGTGTGTTTGTGTTTCTGATAACCTATAAAATTTATATTGTGCAGTTTTAACATACAAAATAAATATTATAGCTTAATTTATACGAAACCAAAGTTAGATTCTATGTGTGTTTATTTCCGATAATCTATGAAGTTTTTGTTGGTCGATCGTAGCAAAGCAATTTATTCAAATAATTGGTTATAGCTTAATCTATGAAAAACAAAGCTAATTTTTCTAACACATGAAATTAATATGTGTGTTTTCTTTGTTATAACCTTTAAAATGTTGGTCCATTCAAACAACAAAAATATAGCTGAAATTGACAAAAATAAAGCTTGCATGGAATGTGTGAATGATTTTGTTTCGAATAACCTGTAAGCTGTTATTGCTTTATCGTAACAATACAATTATAGATATAAATGATAAAACTTACTTTTGTCAGACATAGAATATTTGTGTGTGTGTGTGTGTTTGTTTCTGTAATCTATACAGTTGTCGTTGTTCTGTTGTAAAACACACAATTATTGCTACATTTATGAGAACGCAACCTAACTTTTGTATTAAAAAATGCATTTGTTTCGCTTACAATATCCTTTAAACTGGTTTTTGTCCCCTGTGTGTGTGTGTGTTTTTTTTTCTGATCACTTTTAAAGTTTTTGTTAATCCGAATAACATCACAATTAAAGCTAAATTTATCGGAAACCAAACTTAGATTTAACACATATGTGTGTACGTTTTTGTTTCTGATAAACTATAAAGTTGACGTTGTGTAGTTAAAACAAATTAATTATAGCTAAAGTTATGGAAAACGAAACGCAGTGTGTGTGTGTGTGTGTGTGTTTATTTATAATAAACTTTAAAATTGTTCTTTCCTCGGAACAGCCCAATGTTAGCTAAGTTAATGAAAAACGAAACGTACTTATGTAGCAATAAGAATACGTTTGTTTTGCTATGTATACATTTGGTCGTTTTTTTTTTTGTAGCAACATGTTTATAGCTCAATCTACGACAAGAGAAAAGAACGTTCTTTACACTTAAAATCAATAATTGTGTTTTGTTTCTGATTACCTATAATGGTGTTTTTTCATTGCAATAAAAGCAAAATAATAATTAAAAATTTACTTTTGTAACACTTGGGCTAGGTGTGTTTTTGTTTATGAAAACCCATAAATTGAGGCAATTCCGTGGCAACAACACATTATATCTCAATTTGAACTGAGAAGAAGGAGGTAAAAGGTTCGCATCTCAGCTCGTGAACTCGTGTCTTTGTGGGATTCTTGTGAAAACTATGAGACATTGAATGAATCAAAGATTATATTATGACTGCGACTCTGTTAGTAACAAGCTAAAAAAAATATTGGTGGCAAACAAACAGCGCAAACGGGATCAATAGACTGGAAACGAATTTGGAAACGATAATCAAATATAAAACTATTCATAATTATTCAAAGTTTTACATTATTTTACTATCTAATAACAAAAACCGGTAATCCATTGTACCATGGTAATCTATACGAGGTAAAAAAATTTCAAAAGAATTAACACAAAAATTGTTTAATGTTAGTGGCCCATCTATTGTTTAATTGAATAATATAAACATAAAAATAATACTTCGATCTGGAATTTTAAAAAATGCTCCAGTTGTAAAAAAAAAATATGAGTGGCACAGTCAGGTTGATCCATTGGAGCATAATTGCTGAGGCAGTAGGGATCTCAATTGGCGAGCTGAAGGAAGGAGTTTTTAATCCCAGCTGGTTCACCAATTTCTTTAGTACATTTATTCGATAGGTTTTGGAACATTGTCAAAGATCATGTTATAAAATTGTAAATAACCTAAGAAAACTACACGCATAATAATGCAGGGACAGATATTTCATCCTTTATTATCGTTTTAATAATACCTTTTCAGGTTTTAATAATACCTTTTCAGGTTTCTCGTCGTGTTATAAATTTGTCAACATTATATATGAGTGTGACTCTGGCTGCGGATACTGAAAGAAGAATAGATGTTTTAGAGATGTGGGTTTATAGAAAAATATCAAGCTCCTCTTGGAAAGAAGAGAAAACGAACCTTGGGATACAAGATATGGTAAAATATTAAGCAAAAAACAGCTCACCAAAACAGTGAAAGAGAAAATTAAATTATTACGGACATGTAAGAAGGCGCAGTTCATTGCAGAAGAAGATCGTAGAGGGTATGGTGGAAGGCACGAGAAATAGAGGAAGGAGGCGGAAAAGCTGGGTCACGAACTTGGAGGACTTGACTGGAATGAAAATCAACGAGTGTTGCGAATTTGCGTTTTAACAAGAAAGATGGGAGACCATGGCATCCAACCTCCAGGAAAGAGATGGAACTCTGACTGACTGACTGTCTTCTATAATATCATTCCATTCACTTTATCCTTTTTTGCCACTCTTTTTAAATGTTTTTTTGTCCTTTTAATGACTTATTTACCCTCTATCTATCTCTCCCCCATCTCTCTCTTCCTCTTTCTCTCTTTCTCTATCACTATCTCTCTCTTTAACCCTCTTTCTCTCTCTTTCTCTAACCCTATTTCTCTCTCTCTTTCCCTTATTCTCCAGTCTCTCTCTCTCTCTCTCTCTCTCTCTCTTTCTCTCTCTCTCTCTCTCTCTCTCTCTCTCTCTCTCTCTCTCTCTCTCTCTCTCTCTCTCTCTCTCTCTTTTTTTATATAATTTTTTCCTCCGTCTTTGTCTTTCCCCTTTCCTGTTTTTCCTAAGTCACTTTTAATAGAAGTTTACTGTAATCGATATTTTTATAACCTACAATATGTTTTCTTTAATCGATATTTTTATAAAACCTATTATACGTATAAGGCAGGGCGGGGATACCATGACCCAACCAATAGGGGGCGAAATCGCCAAGGCTCGAACCACGGACCTCCTAGCGTCGAAAGCCGTTGTTCTATCCCAGGGCAACCGCATCCCTCCGAATCTGGTTTATCAAAGTGTCATGCCGAATAACAGACACAAAAATAAATAAAAAAGGCACATCGTGACATTATAATTGTCTGATCAAAGCGTCATTACTTAATTAAAAGAAAATAAGTTTTTTGAGATATTAACCTTGCATTATTAAGTCGATACAATTATGTACTTAAATTCGCATTTGTTTGAAATCAATATACGCCCGTTTTGATGCCCGTCCACAATATATCCTATATAGTGCTAACGTTGAATGTTAAGCAACCGACTCAATGAAACGGAAGCACTCGTCAAAAAATTACTCATGGCCTTTGGTTTAAGTCCTTTGCTTCAACCTGTTCCCATTTCTGCTTGATTTTCGTGGTGTTCATATCTTATTTTAAGTAGAAGAGATGTCAACTCGGCAAGACTCTGTGTATATTTCTACAGTCTTAAACCTCTTTGATTGTGTGGCAGACAGTGCAAGCAACAAACGCTTCGACGGTTAGACGCCAGATTCAGAACACAGGCGGATTGGGACCCGACGGACATGGCTGGCTGATTGAATGAATGAATGAATGAATGAATGAATGAATGAATGAATGAATGAATGAATGAATGAATGAATGAATGAATGAATGAATGAATGAATGGAATGAATGACTGTGTTGTTTGCTCTCGTCGGTTTTCTTGTCGTAGTTGACTTAAGTCAAAAGAAATTGAATGAACGTAAAAGTGATCAATTTATTTTTTTCACAGTCAAATCATTTACTCTTTTCTATAACTGAGTGTAAGCTATGTGTACGCCTACTCAAAGCAATGCTTTTTAAAACTTAATTTCCATTGTCTAATTATACTATATCGAGGACATATCCCAAGACCAAAGACTGTTGCTTTTTCAACTGCTACACGGAGAAAAAACGTGGATACCAATAGTATGCCTGGTCATACTGTACTGACATTGATCCAACTAGATGCGACCTGATCGGCCTGATCGGGATCCGAACTCAACACCTCTTGACTAGATGTCAAGCACTGTACCGCCTGAGCTACCTCGTGCCTATCGCTTTATGTACTCTGTTAATAGAATTTTTCCTGCTTAAACAGAGAACAAGTTAGGGCCTCCTGTTCTACTAAATTTCTTATTCTGTATGTTCCAATGTGTTACAGACATCGGCAATTATGGCCGTTTTTTTTTCTTTCTGTTATCAGTTTATGAAAACATTTCCAAGACTTGATGAAAACATTTAAATAATTACGTTTTTGTTGCAGTTGTGTAGCAATTCCGACTGTCTGTCTACTATGTGAATGGTGTCGCACTGCTTTTCATCGTCTCTAATTATCCCTATAATAATTAAATAATTATGTCTTTTTATTGTCAATTCTCGGGTTTTCATCCAAATGCCCAAAGCAAATAGGCTGCCTTTCCACTGAAGCCACTCTTTCAGTAAAATTAAATTCTGTAAAAAAATCTTAGATATATCGATCAACGTGCCGTATGATATTCAAAGAGATTGTAAACATCCCGCTAGCACCATCCTTTCATTTTGGCGCGGACAGGGATCAACACAATAGCAATATCATTTTCTGTTACATCGGTTTTGTTCAGCTGGAATCGATCTTTGATCGTGAATCGATGCGTCGATCGGACTTTGACATGGCCGTTCTTCGCCCCTTACGAGTTGAGAGTAAATAATAGGGAAAAACAGCTGCTAGGGTTCTCTCGGTTGTGACAAATGGTGGACATAAGAGGAGGGGAGAGACATATTTGGAGAGAGTGAGAGAGAGAGAGAGAGAGAGAGAGAGAGAGAGAGAGAGAGAAAGGGAGCCAGAAGGACGGAGAGTATGAGAGAGAGGCAGATGGTGAAGAGAGATTAAAGGAGGTAAATTATTTTTAGAAGTATAATATACGGTAGAGAGACAATTGGAGAAGGGGAAAGCATGAAATAAACACTGAATCAGAGAAAAGCAAAAGAAAGAGAGATATATTGAAAATTAGGGGTACAGAGAAAAAGCGAGATCAAGAGAGATAGAGAGAGTGAGCAAGAGAGAGTAAAAAAGGTAGAATCATGCCGAGTATTATGCTATGAGAAGAAGCAGGAAGCGTGAACTGGTAAGGAGAGAAAAGTAAAAGAGAATCCGTTAACATTTGCATGCACTCACAGCAGTATGCCTGGCGCTTAGTAACCAATCAAAGGTTTGGAAAAATTGGTGAAAAAGGGAAAGCGAGAGAAAATAGCGGAAAAGAGAGAGATAAGAGAGAGAGATAGAGAGAGAGAGAGAGAATGAGATGTATAGAGAGTGGAGCGGGTAGAGAGAAAATCCGAGAGAGCAAGTAAGTGTGGATATTAGACATGCCTGGATAAACAGAAAGAGAGAAAGAGTGTCGAGAGAGAATAAGACAGAAAAGAGTTGAAAAGATGTGGGAGAGAAAGGAAGAGAGACAGAGGCAGAGATAGAGAGAGAGAGAGAGGATGCGAGAGAAGGAGAGACAGACAGACATAAAGAAACTGAAAGTTAGGAATAAAAAGAGGGAGTTATAAAAGCTTAAGTAAGAACAAAAGATTGCGTGATAGGTTAAGAACGAACTTAACTACACTATCCATACTATTGATACAGAGAATAGAGTGCCATTGATGTGTATAGGAAAACAACTGGATCGTTGGATGCCTTTCATAGGGTTAACAAGGTATGTGGGAATTAACCTTAATGGAAATTCTTGGCGGTACCACCGTACCAGTATAAAACAGCGTTACCTGGAACAAGGCACTGCAGACTTAAGTGCGCTAAAATAATTATAACGAATCATAAGCGGGACTGGCGATTGCGAATATTTTCTTTGTTTCTAAATTGTTGTGTATATGTATGTATCTCTTATTGGTATTATTTTAGAACATATTGATTAAGAAAAACAACATCAAAAGAAAAATAATTGATTTAAAAAAAGGACGTAGTCTTAAAAAGCATGTTTCGTATTTTAATTAGTACATAATAAAATATAATTTTTTTACTCAAATATCACCTTTTTGAAAAGAGGAGGTTCTCAGTTTTATTGGGAAATTTACGAGCGCCTTTGAGTAACCTATCTCTTTGTTATATTCATGTGATATTCAAGTAAATCTAGAAAACAGAAAAAAAAGCCTAGCCGGACTCGCAAGAGAACTTTTTTTTTACATTTCTGAATTGCTGTTTATCAAAGTTTGGTTTTCTTTGTTGATTTCTTTGGTGAGACTTTCATAATGAAGCATATAATCGCGTTGAAGGTTTCCAAGATTAAAGTCTGAGAGTTTTACGAACTTTTGGTGAGTAACAGTGTGGAAGTAGGTAAGGAGAAATCAGGCTTCTGTTAATGTGTCAAGATCCTGTGGTAAGCCAATGTTTCGCTTTCGTGTTTGTTTGTTTTTATTTCCTAGTTTGGAATTATTGTAGACCTCTTATTCTTGTTGTTAAGATTATGGATTAAATGAAAAATAACATTAAAAATAAAACAGAATAAAAACGACAAAATATTCATAAAAAGGTACCGTATTTTAGTACGTACACGATGTTATTTTTGTGTTTTTTCTTTGACGCCTATTAATAAAAATAGTTGTTATTGCATTTAAAATGTACACAAACTCTACAATAATTTTTTTTAATTTTTACTATCGTACGATATTTAGGTAATTTAAGTAGAGACCTTTAAGATTCAGATCTCTTTCTTCAAAACTAATTGTATTTCTCTTTTCACAATAATAATAGAAGATTCAGGAAAGCTATTACTTTTCATTCTACTTTATTACTGCTATTACCACTTCCACTATCACTACCACTACCACTACCACTACATGTACCTCTACCACTATCACTACTACTACTACTACTACTACTACTACTACTACTACTACTACTACTACTACTACTACTACTACTACTACTACTACTACTACTACTACTACTACTACTACTACTATTACTACTATAACTACTACTGCTACTACTATTATTACTACTACGACTACTACTAAGACTACTACTATTACTATTCCAACCACTGTTGTTACTACTACTAGAACTTCTACTAAAGCAACAAAATTATAATAACACTTCAACTAGATCTTACTCTTTTAATATTGTATCTTCGACTAAATTTTGCTTAATATACCGTTGTTTGGGGGGTGTCTTTTTTTCTTTTACTACAATACATAAATATCTAAGATAATGTTTAATCATTGATTACAACAAATGTGAAGAGTTCATCTTGATTTTTATTAAGATATTAAACGTAGTTATATTATACGAACATGTTTGTTGACATCATATTAGATTTTTTGTCTGTCTTGGGGGCAATGCAACCAAATTTTCTGAGTTTTTTTGTTCTTCTGTATTCTGTATATTGAAGAGTTTCTCCTCCCTCCCACAGTAAGCCCTAGTGATTAGCATTCCACGCCAGACCATGAGGGCTAGGCTGTTGTTCTCTGCTTGCATCTTCTGTATATCTGGTGTCTCTGGTGAGTTAAACGTGACGGGTCGTAAGTCTTGAATTGTGGTAAGCTTATCACTCGTCTTTAAATACTTATGCGAATAAGATTGAATGCTCACAAAGTGTTGTAAGCTACCGGCACATTGTATTCACGATACAAAGGGTTTGGTGAGAACAATTGCCTTTCAAAAGTTAGAGAAGAACTATGCAAAAATTTATTTGTTTTCATTTATAGTTCTTTTCGAGTTGCCATAATAATTATTATAAGCATACTGAGCATAAAACCTATTTTAGGAGCACATTACTTTTTTTTTCGTTGTACGACAAAACATTTTTTTTTTATTTATTTTATTAATATTTTTAGGCTTCTTTAAAAAAAACCCACAGAGGCCATTATGTACGTAAAAATTAATGATGTCTTATGTTCCTTTACCTTTTCTTTCTGGTATGGGTTTGGGGCAGGGATAACTGACTCAAGTGGTAGAACGTTGATATCTCAATCAGAACGTTTCCGGTTCGAAACCCACGGTCGGTGAAACAATTATGTATCATATTTCGTACCATACTGGTTGAGTCGGTGTCAGTATAATCGGACCTGCATTGTCTCAAGTGTGCCAGCACCAATTGTCAGACGTAAGTCTTGGAGCTCCTCCAATATTAGCTTCTCTAATACCCCCCCCCTCCTTGTTTTCTAACAGGCTCCCCCTCCGGGCGCACCGTGTACAACCTCCACAACCGCCCCGCTCACTGGGCGAGTGCGCGCGCAACCTGCGCCGGATATGACGCGCACCTGGTCTCTGTGGAGTCTGCGCAGGACCTCCAGGCTGACCTTGAAACTCTAGACCTGCTGGACTGGGATGGCGCTTTTCAGAGGTTAGCTCTCTTTATCTCAGTCTCTCTCTCTCTCTCTCTCTCTCTCTCTCTCTCTCTCTCTCTCTCTCTCTCTCTCTGTATCTCTTTTTTCTCCATCTAACTTTCTCTATTGATTTCGCCCTGTCTCTGTCTCTATATCTCTATTTCTTTCTGCCATTGTCTCCGTCCTCTCTCTCTCTCTATCTATCTTATCTTCTCTTTCTGTTTCCCTCTATCTATCTCAAACTATATAGTTAACTTCATATTCTAGTTGTCTAGAACAATTCTTCTTACGAAAAGGTGAGCACACCTAGAACTCTTACTAGTGATTTATCTGTTGTCACCCAGATAGGAACACCAGGTCATAGTACAGAGGGCTTCTCGTATCATTATTAAATGGTGTTGGCAAATTAGAGAGACATTGTGACCGAGGAGAAAGAGACATATAGATACCGAGAGCGAAAGAGGCATAGAGACAGAGAGGGGGGTGAAGAAGAAGAGGTAGATATTACAAATTGGCGAGTGTTAAAAATGTCGCTAAAACAAATCAAACAATTCATAAACGATAAGTTTCCCGTTATTGGAAGAGAAAATAAATTTAAACCTGTTTTATTCAGCCCAATATAATGTTATTTATCTATTTGATCCCTAAGCCTAATGAGCACGGGGAGAATATGGACAGGCCTGCATAGGTCAAGGTCACCGGATGGTCAGGACGCCCTGACCTGGGATACGTGCACGACCTTCACCTCGGCGAGTTCGCCCAATGGAAACATCGAGGCCGACCTGGTGTCTGGGTCAGACTTCTGTACCTCCATGGCGGGAGGATTTGTGTTGGAGGCGAGGTCATGTGACCAACAGCTGCCCTTCATCTGCCAGCTAGAGTTGGGTGGGTACACTGAGATTGAGGAACCAAGAGGGGGGGGGTGATAGAAAGGTACAGAGTCAGGGTGAGAAGAGAAACGAGAAAAGACAAACAAAAACAAGACAGAAAAACAGAGGTCCAAGCAAGTAGATACAGACAGACGCGTCAGTCAAACAGACAGAAAGAAAAAGTGAAATGTGAAAAATAGAGATAAACATGTATGCTAGGATATAGAAAGGCATCGCAGATATGGACACACACAGATACATAAATAAAAACATACCTACTTTAACTTATATACATACAGACAGACAAACAGACAGACAGACAGACAGACAGACAGACAGACAGACAGACAGACAGACAGACAGACAGACAGATAGGCAGACAGACAGACAGGCAGACAAACAGAAAGGCAAGCAGTGGAAGAGAAAAACGGGTTTTGCAAAATATGATTTTATCTTTCAAATTAATGTTATCATTTTATCTAATACTTTATGTCCTGTAACACCATCATTAAACTCTATGTCTTATATCACCATGAGGTCACGTAACACAATCAATATGTCCTGTAATGCCATCAGTTGTGTAACACCATTATCTTTCACGGTACAAAGGGTTTGGTGGTAAATTTTGCCTTGCAAAAATTACAGAAGAATGAATGCAAACACTGATTTGTTTTCCTTTATATTTCTTCTAGAGTTACTATAATTTATTATAAGCATATTTTGCATAAAAACCATTTTACGAGCACATTACTTTTTTTCGTTCTACGACAACATATTTTTTAATTTATTTTATTCAAATTTTTAGACTTCTTTAAAAACAAAAACAAAGAGGCCATTATTTACGTGAAAATTAATGATTCTCTTTGAAAACTACAAATTCAATTCTTAACTTTGCATCAATGGTAGTTCCCACTATTGTCTATTCTCAAATTTGCTTCCAACCAGATCCGCCTAAGACCACTTTTTTTCTTTAGAGGGGGAAACCATTTTAGTACCTTGTCTGAGGTGACTTCACCTTTTCTTTCAGGTATGGTTTGGGAGAGGGATAACTGACTCAAGTAGTAGAAAGTAGGGGTTGCTCTTTCAATCAGGTCTCTGGTTCGAAGCCCACGATCGGTTAAACGATCATGTGTAATATTTATCTGACACTGGTTGAGTCGGTGTCAGTATAATCTGACCCGCATTGTCTCCAGTGTTCGAGCACCAATTGCAGGACGTAAGTCTTGGGGCTCCTCCAATATTAGCTTCTCTAATACCCCGCCCCTCCTTGTTTTCTAACAGGCTCCCCCTCCGGGCGCACCGTGTACAACCTCCACAACCGCCCCGCTCACTGTCTCTCTCTCTCTCTCTCTCTCTCTCTCTCTCTCTCTCTCTCTCTCTCTCTTTATCTTTTTCTCCATCTAACTCTTTGTATTTTTTCTCTATTGATTTCGCTCTGTCTCTGTCTCTATACCTCTGTGTGTCTCTGCCACTGCCTTCGTCCTCTCTCACTATCTTATCTTCTCTTTCTTTTTTTCTATTTCTCTCTATATATCTCAAACTATGTAATTAATTTCACATTCTATTTTTCCAGAACCATCCTTCTTAGGAAAAGGTGA
>RQTK01000149.1:377959-380459 GCA_003991915.1 Elysia chlorotica | reverse complement strand
GCGTTGAAATTTTGCTGTGGATGGGGGGAAATATCAATCGTGAACGCGGTTTATTCTTGTTGTCTTAGAAACGGAGCGATTGTTTTGCCTTGCATACAAAATGACGACGGCCTTAGATACGTGTGTATATTTCGAAATGCTTCTGTAACCTGTGCACTAACCCTTTCCCATCACGACACACTCACGGTGTGTGTATTGATATTAGTGAAAATTATATTGTGCTGTCCTTTTTTTATCTGCACACCTTCTATTTTGAAAGCATAACAATCAAAGATTTTTACATTTACACAGTTTTTGCAAATTCTCCAAAATGTTGAGATTTATTGTTTATTGTTGTTGATGTTGAATTCTGTTTCTTTTTTTTTTAAATTTCATTTCACATGCATCCCATAGTTTATCATTAATTTCTCCTACTTCCTTCAAAGATTCCTTGTAAATGATAATGTCGAAATAGAAGTAAACCAATTGCAAGGCACAAAACAAGAAAATGGTAAAGAGCACTCTAGAAAGACGAAACGATACAAAGCAACGTACGCTTTTGGTCTCAAATCTTCATCAGATTTTTTAGGTGCCTTGCAATTCATTATACTGTAAAGCGCTTATCATCCGTCTTTCCCTCGCTTTACTATCCACATCTTTCCATTGGACCCCGCCGGCCACACGTTGTTAGACTGGAACTCGGGCATCTGTTACTGCGACTGTGAGACTCCGCCAGCCGTGCTTTCACCCGACTACTTGCTCTCCTCACCAGAAGAGAAGGTACTGTCTTCAAATCAGATCTGCACGGATAGTTTGTGACATGAAAAGATAGGGAGTGTAGTGATCTAGTGATGTAAGCCATAAAGTATTATTCTCTTTAAGTGTCAAAGCGATTCCGTGCCGTTGCATCTACAAGTCGAGGGTTCTAGTTGTAGTAGTATTAGTAGTAGTAGTAGTAGTAGTAGTAGTAGTAGTAGTAGTAGTAGTAGTAGTAGTAGTAGTAGTAGTAGTAGTAGTAGTAGTAGTAGTAGTAGTAGTAGTAGTAGTAGTAGTAGTAGTAGTAGTAGCAGTAGTAGTAGTCGTTGTTGTTGTTGTTGTTGCTGTTAAAGAAAAAAAAGAGATAGAGAGAAAAGGGATGAGAGAGAGTGGAATCTGCATCTTTATGTATGACTGTCTGCCTCTCTTTCATAATTCTCTCTCTATATATATATATCTCTCTCTCTCTTATTCTCTCTCTATCTGTCTCTCTCTTTCACTCTTATTATTAAATTAGTTTCAAAAGTACCTCCACACCGTTCCTCACTTAATATCTCTCTCTCTCTCTATGTGTCACTCTCTCTCTTTCTGTGTCTCTCTTTCTTTCTCTGTCTGTCTGTCTCTCTCTCTCTCTCTCTCTCTCTCTCTCTCTCTCTCTCTCTCTCTTTCTCTTTCCCCAACTATCAAACCTGTTACTTTAAACATCCTCTCACTGCCCTGTTCGACTGTCCTTGGTTTCCAGGCAGAACAGATCAACTCAGAGCTGCTGGTCAACCCGACAGATACATCTAAGGCTCACCGCAGGCTTTCCTGCGCAGATGACCCACGCCCTAGCGCCAAGAGTGTCGGCAGTGTGGGGATTGTTCTCTTGACCATAGGTAGCGGAAACAGATTTCTCTGCGTTATCATCTCCATTTTAAAGCAAAAGTATCATTTCTCGTTTCGCCTTGGTGTCTTTCAATACAGTGAACAAATAAGCATAGATTACGGCGAAGACGTTAAGTGAATGTCATTTGATGTGTTCACTACACATTTCTTTTTCATTTGATCCAAATCGTTTTAAGGTTCAGGTAATAGCGTCCGAAGCTCAATTTATTTTTTCCATAAGGCTTTTTGTATTGCTACAAAACCAACAATAAACTTAAGATTAGAAGACATATTATTCTGTTAAGCCTATCTTCTCTCCCTTCTTTTCTAAGAAAACCATGTTTGAAAAACAGTCCAAAAAGGTCAGTTTAGGTCCGACGTAAGATAGTTTAAATCCAACATAGGGTTTGTTTTTTTAAAAACATTTTTTCACATTATCTTCGAATATATATATCTCTTGTATTTAATAACCATCACTCGTTACAGTTTTTTCTTCTAGTAGATATGCCTCTAATATTTTATAATCGAATGAATCGTTAGAAAAAAAAAATACTGAAATGAATATGTGGCATGAGGCAACAATGATCTAAAATTAAACTCTATAACCTGTTCTATGTTCACCATATAGTGAAAAAACAAGAAATTTAACTTAAATGGCAGATTATTAACTATTTAAAAAGTATTAAACAGTCAAGCACGATAAAAAATAACTGATCAAATGAGTAAAGCCAACGAGAAAATAATTAATGCTATAATGCAAAGGTAAAAATAACTATATAATAAAGTTATTTAACTCGAATTTTTAACTAAGGTGAATACAAAATGTTTTGTTACTTCCCTTTATTTATTTATTTATTTATGTATTTATTTATTTATTTATATATTTATTGATTATTAA
>RQTK01000149.1:355228-376234 GCA_003991915.1 Elysia chlorotica | reverse complement strand
AGTAGTAGTAGTAGTAGTAGTAGTAGTAGTAGTAGTAGTAGTAGTAGTAGTAGTAGTAGTAGTAGTAGTAGCTAGTAGTAGCTACTACTACCACTACTACTACTATAATTCCTGCTGCTGCTGTTGCTTCTGTTGCTATAATATAAATGTCATAGTACATAATATGGCCATGGATTTATTAAATGTTTATCCATAGACTATTGATACATGAAAAAAAGGAATATTAATGATGGTAATTAAAGACTTTTATGTAATCTATAACAACTTGCCCATCAAATTGTGAAAAATAGACAAGCAAGCCAAACCAGAGAAATATGTCGCAAAGGTGTGCAATAAAAAGAGAAAATGGGCTAAGTCGGTCGATGTAAACTATAGAGAGGTAAGGTAGAGAGGGAAACAAATAGGCATATGAGCAAAATAAGAGTCTCTACGTAGAGAGAGAGTGAGAGAGAGAGAGAGAGAGAGAGAGAGAGAGAGAAAGAGAGAGAGAGAGAGGGAGGGAGGGAGGGAAAGGGAGTGAGAGATAGAGATAGACAAAAACAGGCAGACAGACAGACAGACAGACAGACAGACAGACAGACAGACAGACAGACAGATACAGTCAGAGTCAGACAGATAGTTAGGCAGACAGAGAAGGATTTATTCATCACGAGCGAGACAGATACAAACAGACAAATAAACAGACAGACAATGAAAGACAAACAGACAGACGGAAAAATTGATTGAAGGAAATTATCATAATTATAATATATTATATAGAGAAACAGAGACAAAAAAAAAGAATGAAACAGTGAGAGACAAAAAAGGGAGACATACAGTCAGATAGACAAACAGTAAAACAGAGAGAAAAGCACCAGACAAACAGAGACACAGGCAGGAGGATAGACAGACAAGCACAACGAACGCGTAAATCCCCTGAGGGTGGCACTTGTACTTGCGACTTAATAGCAAGCCGATTAGATTTGCTAGCGGCGAGAGAGAAAATCGAAAGTGATCGGATCATAGAAATCAGCCCAGTCAAGTATCTAACACAGCAGGTAACAGGCAGTAACGGGGGCCGGACAAGGCAAACAGGTCGGTATTTTATTCAAGACGAATGTTTCCTAAGTTTTGAAGACAGTGTTCAGAATGTTGACATTGTTGATAGAGATCTCTGTTTGCTCGTTAGCGCCTAGAAATAGAAAGAAGCTTTTAAATAGCTCGAGTGTAGTGGGTTCGCGAGTATGATTTAGTGCACTGTTGCCGTTTTTCTTGTTAGACTTGTAGAAAAAGCCTTGGAGGCATATACTCTATTTTCTTCTTTCTTCATGTCTATACTTTTCTTTCCCTCTTTTTCTTTCTCAATCACTCTTTTTATCTCTCTATCTGTCTCTTTTTTGCACGCGCTTTCTCTCTCTCTTTCTCTTTCTATCTCTCTCTTACTCTCTCTCTCTCTCTCTCTCCTCCTTGTTTCTTTTTTATGCTTTTTTCTGTTTCTGTTACTCGTTATCTTCCTTTATAGGAAGATGTCAACTTAGCAACCTTGTTCTAAACACACTTGCTATTTGTATGGTTCTCTTTGGTCTACTGTTTTGCTAAACCTTTCCGATATTCCCTCCACCTCTTTCTTAATCAATTATCTATCTATATATCTATCTATCTATCGATTTATCTATCTACGATATCATCCTATAGATTAATCTTAGTGACTATCCAGCTATTTTTTATCGTAATATCAACCTATGTTTCTATCTAGCAAACCATCTTTCGTTTTCACTTTCTTCCTTTTTCTTCGCCTTCTTCCTCGCCCACTCATCTATGTTTGTCTGTCTGCCTCTCTGTATGCCTGTCTGTAGAGAGAGAGAGAGAGAGAGAGAGAGAGGAGAGAGAGAGAGAGAGAGAGACAGAGAGACAGAGACAGAGACAGAGACAGAGACAGAGACAGAGATAGAGAGAGAAGAAGAGAGACAGAGACAGGGAGAGGCATAGAGAGTGCCACAGACAGACAGACAGACAGACAGACAGACAGACAGACAGACAGACAGACAGACAGCTCTCTCTCTCTCTCTCTCTCTCTCTTACTTTCTTTGTCCCACCTCCAGTTAAGCCCCAACATAGCTTTACCAACCACGGCGCTATAGAAATCCGTAGCCCAATGTCTCCCACTCTCCACTGCCAAGTGCCAAAGTTTCGCTGTTGACTCGGTCGTCAGGTACAGGCACAGTGCAGGAAGACTAGACCTGGAGTAGAACCCAGACATAGGTGACACTCCACAGGTGAACAGTGTACACTGTACAATACTGTCGCCAGATCGGAGCGCTGTATCGATACCTGGACCTGACATATAGGCGGACTGGGTCCCCTGGCCCAGAGACACGACGTAAAGCCACTTTGCTGGCCGAGGTAATGAGGCATGTACATGTATATTTAGTATTCCCACTGCAGGGTCTGTGTGCTTAGTGTGTGTAATTTAATTTATGTGTGTCACTTTCACTGGTCTTTTAAACATCTGGAAACTTTATCTGTGTAGACCTCTGTGTAAAGGCGCAGCTCATTTAATTAGTGTACATTGGATAGAAGTTTTAGTAATTAATCAGTAGTAATTATATAGCCTAAAACAAGGCTGTGAAAACTTCTAAGTCAAATAATGTCTACGACAACTAAGAATGCTATAACTACTATTACTGCTACTACTGCTACTACTACTAGTACTACTACTACTAGTACTAATATTACTACTGCTACTACTATTACTACTACTTCTACTACTACTACTACTACTACTACTACTACTACTACTACTACTACTACTACTGCTGCTGCTGCTGCTACTACTACTACTACTACTACTACTACTAATAATAATAATAATAATAATAAATAGAAGAACACGCACAACTTAACAACTGAGGGACACAATAAATGAAACACAACTAGAAATTATAGAGAAAATACATGCAAACGTTTCGCCTTTAATGGCTTCGTCAATTACTACTACTACTACTACTGCTGCTGCTACTACTACAACTACTACTACTACTACTACTACTACTACTACTACTACTACTACTACTACTGCTGCTGCTGCTGCTGCTGCCTCTACTACCAATAACGTCATTTTTAAATGCATCTGAAATTTTGCTAAATAGCTCACAACCCATCAACGTAGTGAAACTATCGTTGCGTATTTGCCAGTTTTATTTGCTCCAATAAGTTTTATGATACTTGAGACCAGAGAACAAGTGTCGATTAAATTTAGTTCATTATGTTATCAGTAGGGTAGGAGTTATGCCGCTGATCATATTAAAAACAACCGACTGATTGCAATGTACACATCATTTGATATCGTGCAAAACCGAACGACAAATTTATATGATGGAATTTGAAAAAAAATTATAAAATCGCAAATAAATAAAATAATAATTTTTGACTTCGCCTAGCCGCACTTTCTATATCTTATGAGCTCTAGTTTCGCCAGGCGTTTAAAGATATTTTTATTTTCTCAAAGTAAAAAAAGCATTTCCATAATTCTTTATTAAATTTTGTTCCTCCATTTTTGTCTAGGATTGAAATATCAGATTAAAAATGAAAAAAAATATGTTTAACAGAATGAAAAAAGCAATTATGCCTAAATATTAAGGTACAAGAAAAAAGTTCCTACTTAGAAATCAAAACAGTTTTTGGCACTTAAAATGCGGCGAGCCAATTGTTATGATATGCTCCTGAGAAGCGTGTGAACATAGCCTACACATACTTGTCATGAGTAAATTCTTAAAACCAAGCATACGCACTATTAAGTGCGAAAGGTAATGCATTATGAAACGATGTGGCTGTTGTTGTAGTCATTGTCATTTATTTTTATTATTATTATTGCTATACCTACTACTACTACTGTTACTACTACTACTACTACTACTACTACTACTACTACTACTACTACTACTACTACTACTACTACTACTATTACTACTGCTGCTGCTGCTGCTGTTTCGTCTACTACTATGAATGTCATTTTAAACACATCTGTAGTTTCGTTAAAAAGCTCACAACCCAGCCACGTAGTGAAACGGTCGTTGCGTGTTTTGCCACTTTCCTTTGCTTCAATTAGTTTTATGACTCTTGAGACCAGAATTCAAGTATCGACCTAATTCATTTCATGGATGATGTTATCAGTAACATACAGGAGTTGTGCCGCTGGCCATAATGAAAATAAACCAGAGTGATTGACACATTATAGGACATTGTGCAAAACCGAACTACAAATTACTATAATGGCATTTCTTTAAATTGTAAAATTGCGTATAAATAAAAATAATATTCGCATGGCATGGCTGCACTTATTATATCCTATTAACTCTAGTTTCACCGGGCGTTTAAAAAAAATTATTTTCTGAAAATAAAAAGATACCTAACATTTCCAATATATTCCTTAATTTGTACTTCCATTATTGTCTAGGATTGCTACATTGGATCAGAAAAAGGACAAAAAAATCTTTTAAAAAAGAAAGCGAAAAGCTAATAATTATGTTAAAATATCGAGGTACAAGAAAGAATTTCCTATTCAGAGATCAAAATAGTTTTTTGGCACTTAAAACGTGTCGAACCAATAACTTCTTATGTTATGCATGCATGCTCCTGAGAATCGTATGAACATACTTAACTTTTTACCTGATAAGAGAAAGAACACTTAAAACCAAGCATACGCACCATTTAGAGAGAAAAGTAATGCATTATGAAATGATGTTGCTATTGTTGTTGTTGTTGTTGTTGTTGTTGAGTTGGTTTAACGTCCAACATCAACACTATATAGGCTATATTGTGGACGAGCCCCAAGACTGATGTCTGACAATTTTATGTGCTGCCACACACGAGACAAGGCGGAAATACCATGAATCCTGTCTCAGACAGTCACATTAAACTGACACCGACCCAACCAGTAAGGAGTGCAATCGCCAGGACTCGAACTCGGACCTTTTGCGTCAATGATTGTCCTCTAGGGGGCGCTGATCTTGTCAAATTGCTGCCTTGTTTGCTGCACCAGAACGGATCTCTGTCAAGTGGGGACGACGCGTCTAGCCACCCGAGCCTGAAAATCTTGGAGCACATGAGTCGCTCTCAGATTGAGGCTGAACCATCACCCCGCATATTCTTATCTCATCTTTCAGCCGCACACTTTCCTGCCGATATCATTCATAGAAATATAAAGGTAAAATATTTTTATTTTTGTAGATAGGGGCGATCTGGTTCAGATGGTTGAGCAAAGGGCTCTCAATCGGGTGGTGTCCAGGGCAAAATGTATTTGCAGATTTCGCTGCCATTTGGTTGGGTCGGTGTCAGAATTAATACTATTATGATATAATTTCAGTGTATTGTGAGATATTATGGCTTTTTCCCCGTTCTTGTTGTCTCTGTGACCTCTCTAGCGTGTGGCGGAAAGTAAAATTGTCAGATATTAGTCTTGGGACACATCACCATTATATGACCATCTTTGGGCACATATGAGACGTGAAACTATGAGAGAGTTTGGTGTCAGTAAAATAGTGTTAGACGTTCCAATATCTCCGCTATGCCTCTGTGTGTAAAAATGTAGAATTATGAATATGAAACATAATCTGGGTATCCATCAAAGATATAGCCTAGCTCTTAATGTTGGAGATCAAGAGACATATGAATATGAAACATCACAAAGAAGTAACAGACTAATATAAAAAATGGCAAGAACAGATAGATATAAAAACTCATTTGTACCAGCATCCATTAGATTGCTGCAAAATAGCTTTTTTTTTTTAAATAGAACTTCGACGGACCTTGACGAAACTCGGGCGGTGATTTTTTTTTTTTTACGGAACTTTGACGGACGATTATTTTTTTACGGAATTCCGTAAATTTACGGAAAATTGGCATCACTGATAATACCTAGAGCGGGGCGAAAGTTGGTTTCCGGGTCGGGACAATTGCGGTCGGGAACTTTGTGTTTGTATGCAGTGTTATATGTATTCTTGTTATATGCGTGAAGAGGTGTGTGTCTTTATATAAGAATTATGTATGTTTAGCTCAATGTTTGGTTCAATAATTTTACACGTGAACGTAAAACGCTCATTCTATTTTATTATCATTATTATTATCATCACTATTTTTTATGTCACACATGTATAACTGGTGTATTTATGTATGTACGACCAAGAAAAATTTCCCTATGGGATAATAAAGGATTATCTTATCTTATCTTATCTATATTATCTTATCTTGTCTTAAAATGTTCTGCCTTTTCTCAACAGATGCCTATGCCGCGCCCTCGGGGTAAGTGGTTTAATAAAATCTAAACATTTCTCAATACAATAAAAAGAAAATTATTAGTCTTAGTATGAATTAAAAGCCAGCGCTACCCGTCTTTGATGTAATACACAGTCTTGTAACCACCAGGTTTTCACTGATATTATATATACCCACATAGTATTATTGGCTCAATAAAAAAATTATCAAAAGCCCCTGTTCTGTTATTTGAATTTGATGCTATTGGCTCAATGCATGAGGAAATGATCAACACAGTCAAGGAGTTGACAAAAAAAGCAATAACATTTGAATGTCAGAAATCATGAAAATCAAACGAAGTAAAAGATCTCCAAAGTACATTATCATAATAACTAAAAAGTTAAAATTTGTATAGATAGGCGCTATTATGCGTCAGCTATCTCTATTTTCAATTTGTTCATTCCTACTGCTACTGAATAAATGTAGTTTTATTACTTTATAATAGAACCCTAGCCTGTTCTTGCTTTTGATTCACAGAAAGCATTTTGCCCCACACACGGTGGACCTGTTGTAATTCTTTCTAGCCCTGTGTTTATATCTTTTCTTTTTTTGTTCGTTTTTGTATTTGTTGTTGCTCTTGTTGTTGTTGTTGTTGTTGTTGTTGTTGTTGTTGCTGTTGTTGTTGTTGTTGTTGTTGCTGCCGTTGTTGCTGTTGTTCTTGTTGTTGTTGTTGTTTATGGTTGTTTTTTTATTGTTGTTCTTTGCTTTGTTGGTTTTTGGTTTGTTTTTTTTATTTTTGTTTTGTTTTCTGTGGTATTGTTCGTTGGGTATATTGTTGTTGTTGTTGTTTTTGTTTTTGTTGTTATTGTTGCTGTTGTTGTTGTTGTTGTCGTTGTTGTTGTTGTTGTTATTGTTGTTACTGTTGTTGTTAGCGCACAATGTTTGCCTTGAAAGTGTGTTTTGTTGTTGATATTGTTTGTTTAGTCTTATGGTTTATTTTTATTCGCAAGTAATATTTCTTCCATTTTTTTTTTTTTTGCTTTTTGCTTTTGGGGGACCCTGGGGGACCCTGGCCTTATGTTTTTGCTGAAGTTTTTTTTGTTTGTTGTAAATCTAGTTCTTCTAAGTAATGCTATTGCTTTGATCTTTTTACCGTCGTTACCTTTTTAAGGGTCGTTGTTATCTTTCCTGGATGCAGTTATGTTGCATCTTTTGCTGTTATTTAAAGGTTGGCGATATTCCATATGACAGTTATGGAGTAGTAGTCGTATTGTAGTGACAACACTGTTGAAAAGAGTATTATAGTATGGGAGTTGTAGTTGCAATGGACAAATGTTAATTATAGTGCTAGCATCTTCCGTAACTATAGAATTATTAGTTAGTAATATTTATGGCAGCAGCAGCAGTACTAATAGTAATTGGTGTTAGTAGTAGTAGTAGTAGTAGTAGTTGTAGTAGTAGTAGTAGTAGTAGTAGTAGTAGTAGTAGTAGTAGTAGTAGTAGTAGTAGTAGTATTAGTTGTTGTTGTTGTTGTTGTTGTTGCTGTTGCTGTTGTTGTTGTTGTTGTTGTTGTTGTTGTAATACCAATATTAATTGTTGATGCTGTTGTGTTTAAAGCCTCAAGCAGAAAAGATAATGGCTGAGGAACAAGCAGGCTTTGGATCAGTACGCAGGACAACTGAGCAGATTTTCAACTACAAAATACTATGTTTGTTTGTTTGTTGCTGCTTTTTGTTTTGAGTGTTTAGATTTCAAGAAAGCATAAGTAGTAACATGAGTGCTTATGACAAAGTTTATAAGGTATTTTGCTTCTTTCACCCCCCCCCCTTCCTTAGCTACCGGTGGATTTATTCCAAAGATATTTCCCGACCGATATGTACGACCTTAAACCCGACGAGCATGGCATCTCTGTCAAGGTAAAACCATGTGTAGAACTAACAGCCTACTAACATAACCTCTTCCTCTTAATAATAAATGATACCATCGAATCTACCTGTTACAGATATCGCTGATCATTGCCTTCCATTAGTTTCTGTTATCAGTTGCCGTGATGAAAACGTTATTTTCTCATCGTGCAAATGTTTATACTGTCTGAATGTTAATTAAGTAGGTTTCTTCTGCCTTCTATTTTCTCCTTTGCCACATAATATTTAGGTGTTTTTTTTTCTTTTACTCCACTCGCTCGTTTTTATGCCTGAACTCTTAGCCTTTTTTACTTAACTTTTTTGAGTAACAATCTTTTACATCCCGGAGTATCCATTACTTCTTGATTTGTTTTCTTTTTTTACGACACGGTCGTAATTCGTCTTATTTTTTTTCTTTGTCTGGGTCTTTAACATCTTGAGTCTAGCATTTACATCTATATGGAAGTATATTCCACATATCGGCTTTTAGGGTAGTAAATTTAGTGTCAACATAGAGTAGAGAAATCTACATTCGTCCCTCAAGGAGAACATTTAAAAAAATACAACAGAAGCATTAGAAAGTTCACATCGATACGAAAAATAATAGAATTTTGATATTAAGATTAATACAATTATACATAATATTTAAATCATACTAACACAATATAACGCTGATGTTACTGAAAGTACTTTTATAATTTGAAAATCTTATGCTGTGTGAATTTTACGAATCATTTACAAGTACGATATACACAACAAAAATAGAGGAGTAAATATTAGGTACTATTTAAAAGAGGTGTTCTTGTTAATTCCAATGAAAAATGGATTAATAAAGGATTTTTTTTTCCTTTTTATAAAGATGCATTTTATGTTAGTTTCTTTTGGTACAGCGATTCTTTTTTTTTTACGCCTATCTCACAGTTAGTATCTGAAGCCAACGTGAAGCCCACGTATCTAAAATGTTCGACTTGTGTTAACCTTTTTCTAAATACCTCAAAACCACTTCTTCCTCTGCTATCTGACTTAAATTAGGCTGATACGTCATTTGATATCCATGGTAATTGTCATTGTTTTGTGGAAATCCGTATCTTGTAGTTTTCGTTTTGCTATTCGTTTTTTTTTTATTTTTTATTGATTTCGTTTCTTTTCTAATTCTCTTTTCTTTACTCCCTGACCACAATTTATGATACCAAAATCAATCATCTATCACCCTTCCTCACACACACACACACACACACACACACACACACACACCACAACCCCCTCCTCTCTAAATACATCAACTCCCTGTTTGACTAGACCATCAAGCGGCTGTTCGAGCTGAATCTGCTCCAGAAGGCCCTGCACAGGACCTACAACTTCCACACCGCCGACTGGAACGTGTGTGTCATCATGCGAGCGCTCTACATGCTGGACCACCGCGTTCTCGAGTGAGTCACGGAGCGGGTCAGGGATTATTTATTTTAGTTTACGTTAATAAGTAGAGCAGAAAGATATAGAGAAAGAGAGAGAGAGGGAGAGACAGTTGAGTTGAGTTGTTTTGACGTCCATCGTCAACATTATTTAGACTATATTGTGGACAGGTCCCAAGACTGTCTTCTAAAAAATGTATGTGCTGGTCATATTGCGCTGACAGGGGACAAAATTGGTCAAATAAACCTGCCGACCATGGTGCCATGGGATTCGAACCGATTTGTAAATCAAAGTTCTACTATTTAAACCAGTTCGCCACCCAGAGTGAGAGAGAGAGAAAGAGGGAGAGAGAGATAAAGAGAGACGTACTGGTATATATAAAAGAAAGAAAGACAGACAGAGAGGTATATAGATCAATAATGAGAGTCTGACAAACATAAAATTATATGGAGAGATACAGGCATGCCTTCATGGACAGAGAGAGAGAGAGAGAGAGAGAGAGAGAGAGAGAGGTGACGAGATTAAATAGGGTTAAATAGGGATGTAGAGTCAGAGATGAAGGAAGATATAAAGAGAAAGGCACTGGGCATCGGAGATCGAGAGGGTAGAGGTGTTTCATGCGTGATATGCATATCTTAAAAACCAACACGCAATGTGTCATTACATTCAGTGCCGCCTTATAGCGACCTCAACATTAATATCATTAATCATTATTACCACCATCTTTCAGGTGAAAAAATATTGATCAATAAAGAAAATTGGGCTTGTATCCTTTGTCAAATAATGTATTTGAAGAAACTAAAAATCAAATCTAAAAAAAGGCTTTACTGTTTAAACAATTTATCCTCGTGGAGGCAAAAGCAACGAGAAGCCTCCTTCCTCTATTTTTCATAGACAAACACACGCAACAATGTAACTCAATTCCCACTATTTTTCTTTGTAGTCTGATTGGATTCAACTGGCTTAGTCGTTAGTGGAGCTATACTAAAATGGTGATATATGCTAGAATTGAATATGATATCAGTTTGCAAACACAATCCCAATCCATAACTTTGTCCTTTCTCAAGTCTTGCGTATATTTTCCTCTGCGGTGGTATTAAGGAACAGCAAGGTGTTTTAGATCTTGATCTAGTTTTTACAAGGATAATTATAGGATGTTGTAGAGACGCGCTAATTCAATCCTTGTCCAAACCATATGAATTCGTCTTTTCATATGTCTCTTCATAATAAAATTATGCAGTCTCCGACACTCTAGACACGGGTTCTTTATATATTCCTCCCCAGCTATGAAGGTTTGCACGACGTCCGAGTCGCCTACGGGACGTACGAGCATGTGGACATGAAAGGCCTCCTCATACACAAGCACATACTGCTCAGGACGCTCAAGGTGAGACGCCAACTACTCCCTTTTTGTTTGGAGCGGGATGAGAGAGGAGCGCAGAGAATGATAGGGATGGATGGTTAGTTAGTTCCTATAAATGCAGCAATGTTCATCCATTGGCAACTTGGCTCTCCCGTGGGTGAGTCTCAATACTAATTTCTGACACGTTTGCGCGCTGCCATACGAATACAGAGCGGCGATACCAGAACTTCTTCCTTAGCCCAATTAATTATACCAACACAGTGCCAAAGCTTAGACGGAATTCATCATAAAAAGAAAAAAAAACAACAACAGACAGACAGTTACCGTGTTAAATCTCCTAGGTTTCCTAAAGAATGTTACGCCGCAACAGAGCACCAATTTAAATTCGAATCTAGTACTCATACTGAATGAGAATTCTGGCACCCAAAGTAACGACTAGGTACTAAGTATTATAAAAATTATTATTGGTAGGAAAATGAGATGATATTTGCATTGTCCAAGAAGTTCTGGTGGTATACAGTATTTATTGTATTCACTGTGACGTATCACAAATAGTACATTTCATTGTTTTGACATTTTGACTGAGCTCTTTGACGTCGGCCACCGAAGCTTTGTATCAGTGATATCCCTTGTTTTTCAAAACCAACCTTACATTTAGGGCCTCTTTTATTGTGCTCTCTCGTGTCATTAAAACCTTTTGGGGGTATCTGGATTTAGCGTTGTTTTCAGTTGCTCTAAGACCAGAGCTTCCAAGATACAGAGCGATAAGCCGTTGTGTTACACCTAACGCCACATATCAAAGTAGCTTATCTTTCTCTGCTAGACCTAAAGTGACCAACTGCTATAAACCAATGAAATATGCGGGAATCTCCCCAACGATAAGGATGATTTATGTATGCCCTGGAGGGGTTACATTCTTGGAATTGTATGGCAATAAACAGTGCTTTGCTTGTTGTTCGATCTTACAACGAATTGTTGATCTAAAATCTGAGAAATTACTCTAATGTATGAGAAAAAAAGGCACATTCTTTTGTAAAATCCTGATGACAAATCCGTTGCTCATAGACCAACATCACTAAATACTTTGGGCATAATTGTGACGATATAATTAGCTTAGGACTCCTCTCAAGATGTAAGAACAAGAAGGATTACATAAGTTGTCAGCTACCGCGATGCTGTGCTTTCGACCTCCTGTTGTTTTTCTGTAAATGAAATATAATTATGAGATCGTTAGAATAAATGTATCGCCCTCAATAATCCTTTTGTGAGATTAAAAAACTCATTATGACGAAATTCGCGTTTAGATATTGAGTTTTCCAAAGTCCGTGTACAGCACTGTCTCGTGCAATCCATACTTCCATGTAATAATTATTCATGAACTGATAAGATTTCTGTGAATTGATGTTGACATAGCTCAGAATTTTTTGTACCTGGGTTGATAATTATCGTGCTTAGAGAGACAGTAATTTCGGATAGAATAGCAAACGCTCACTTTTTGGTTGACGTCTCCTGATTTCATATTAAGGACTCCATTACGGCGGCGGATCCCAAGACTAATATCTGGCAATAGTAACATACTAACACACATAGTTATGTACTTGCTGGCTCGGTGTCAATATGATATTACTGACTGAAACAAGAGACCAGATCTCCCGCCCTGTCTCGTGTATGGCACCACTTAAATTGTCAGACGTCAGTCTTGGGGTCTGTCCACGATATAGTGTTGATGTTGGACGTTTAGCAACCAAATCAAACAGGCATGCATATACAGAGCGAGAACACCTTGTGTTTCTAGCCCAGGCGATCACACTATACTAACACCGACACAACCGCACAAGCTTAGGAAATTCGTGCGTCATTCAAACTGTACGTTGCGTGGGAGCTTCGGTTAAAGTTTGGATGCAAAGTGTTCATAATTACGGCAGGTGAACCGTCGACGTCACGTTGGGTCAGATACGCCACTATATACAGCGTTTCCGCATCATTAATTATAACAACACGACATAAAATTTGAATCGACAGTCGTTCTACAGTCTATGCTAATGCAGACAGACAGGAAAAGTACGCAGTGCATGATTGAATAGTTTTATTAATGGTCTGAGTGTTTAATCGAGTTGGTTAATCTAGCGGATGGATTAAGTCGGATTAACTCAGCTCTAACTTGTGCTTTTCTAGCATATCGAACTTAACACTGGTGCATTTCTTTTGTAATCTTTAGATCTTAAAGAAGTTCTCTTAAGCATTAAGGATATGCTAAATGTTTGAATAAATCCAACACCCAGAAAAAAAAGAGATTAGAAGGAGTGCTCTAAGCTTTTAAGCTTGCCTTTTTATAATTATGTGGTCTGAGAAAGTAAATCCCCCTTTAACAATTCATAGATTGTCAAGGCGGACCCTAAAAGGCTATCTAGTTGATTTTTTAAAGTCCTAATCGAGGACGGGTACCAAAATTTACGTCTGACAATTTTCAAGCTGCCATACACAGACAGAGATTGCGGATATTTCCAGTCTCAGCCGGTGACATTTTATGACATTGTCGCAACCACTATGGGAAAGAATCCGCTTTGCTCTATTCACTGAGCTACTTCACCCACCAAAACTGGGAAGATGATATAAGCTTTTTAGAATATATCACTAATTACCTCAGTCGTTGGCTTGCAAGAGGGACGTTTGATCGTGCTGTTGTTAATATATCCACCCACACTAGCTATCAAACAGCTAGAAAACAAACCCTGGAAAGAATGTCTGACCTTTGAAAGATCTGGGGAATATTCCTCAGTCTCCCAGTTGTTGTTTTTCTTTTGTTTGTTTGTTATTGTTGTTTGCAGCTAGAAATGTTTCTCTCCGTCCATTCTCCCCCCCCCCCCCCCCACGAGAAAAAACAAACAAACAAAAAAAAAACAACCCCAAAAACAACAACAAACAGAAAACATACAGGAAATAAAATAAAAGCAAAACCCAAAAAAGACAAATAGAAGTTCTATTATGGCATTGTCCAAAAAAGAGTTCATGACACTACTGAGTTTCCAATAAGAGACTTAGAGAGCCTGAAGGAAGCAACTGAAGAAAAATAAACGTATATTACAAAACTCATTATTAACTGAAGAACGTGCTATCACATAATGCAAAAAGCGTACCACTTTATTAGAAAGCCTCTTCAGAAATAAAAATCGATGAAAGACAACAAAGTGTTTGAAGCATTATTAGAGCTCAAAGAGGTTCTGTAGACGTCCAAAACCCAATAGATTTCTTCTTTACAATGCGTCGTGCGTCCTTATCTTTGCTGAATAATATCATAGACCTCTACAAAAGACAAGGACTCAAACTGACCCCCCATAAATCGGAAGCTGTCCCTCGGTGTGAAATAGAGCTCTATTGACCAATCGTTTGGTCTTAGTGTATTGCGATCAATAAATGGACCGGGGACTTGTGTGAAAGGCCAAAACATTAATGTTGAGGGGTGACAATTAAAGAGTTTTATCTATATTTTTGGTAAAAAGAACAATTTAAAAAAATTCATGTAAAAAATTATAGTGTGGTATTATATTAAAAACTAAAATACACTTCTCCACCTCAGTTCTTCAATGTTCTATCTCGGTTTTAAAAAAAACCTCTAAATTTTAAGTATTTTAGAAAAAATAAAAGACATAAAAATGTGGTGACGATATCATGCGATACAATAACTAAAAATAAATATTGCATTCCTTCAAAATTTACCAAAACTGTAGATACAACCTTTTTTAATGTCTCTTCACCCTATGGTTTAACGCGCTACGTCCATTGGCACCAAATGACCCGGTTGGATTCGTTTAATCTTTTGTAAGGAAATGCGTTTATTGTTTGGGGGGCCTTTATGGGCTTTTGGTCAATTGGTTGATTGATTGCTCGATGTATTGTTTGATTGATTTATTAATTGATTGAAAGATTGGCTAATTCATTGATATTTTAAATTGATTAATGGTTTGATTCATCTTTTAAATGGATTAATGGTTTGATTCATCTTTTAAATTGATTAATGAGTTGATTTGTCTAGCAATTGATCAATATATTAATTTTAGATTAAATGATTAAATGATTTATTGAACCGATTCTCAAGCCTAATTTATTACTAACGGTGTTAGCTTAAAAATTGTCTAATAATTATGTTGTTGTTTTTTTTCATTTAGTATTTAAATGTTTTGGTTATATGGTGCTGTGTAAGGCAAATAAGTTATGAAGAAAGATGTGTTGTTGTTTTTTCTTATGTTTTTAATATTAATATAAAAATTATATCGAATGAAACGTGTCCCATTAACATTGGTTACTATAAAAGATGCACTATCAAGGGCAATGAATGCAAGTGTATGCCCACTTTTTCAGACACATGTAATCGAAATCAGAAGTCGCACTGGTAGTATACGTATACGGTCTGCAAACATTCGCAGAGAAAGTGTGTTCGTTGATTAATTCTGCCCACATTATTCTCGCCGTTGTGTAGTCCTATGAAGGGAATGGCATTATAAGCCCAATGGTCTAATAGCCAAGGGTCTTTAGATTGAACAAATAAGCGTGTGAGAAGGTGTGCTGTTTAATATCAAAGTATATTTCCATACATTAAGATTTGACGATTAGCATTTCAGAGAACCAATTCGATATATAAAACTACAGGCTCAATCCCAGTCTTGATCCACACACACAAAGTGTTCGAAGACATTGATTGCTACATGGCCCTACAGCTTTTCACAGGTGTATTTCTTAGTGTACAAATATGCATATGTATGGTGATAGATTGTCCAACATAATTTATGCAGCTCGTTTTTCTCTTTTGACAAGCATAGGTATATGCAATATATATATATATATATATATATATAATTTAAAGTACTTGATAGACACTGATATATACACGCGTCTTCTGATTTTTCCAAGTTGTGTCTCAGAGTTTACACCTTAGTTTAATGATTAGACCTAGATACACATGCGTATTCCTGTTGCTGCTTTTTTCCTCCATATTTGAGATCTCAGAGTTTGGAGTTTTCGTTTGGTGCCAACAGCTAGACCATGATAGACATGCACTTTCTTGATATTTTGTCCACATATATTTGGAGTAAGTAGTCTCTGCTTGATGGTTGAATAAGACCAAGATAGCCGTTCACTATCTGTCGTGTTTCCCCCAGATGTGCGGTCGGAGCATCGCCCCCCTGAAGCTGATGCACCGGATCAAACACATGAAGGGCGAGTTTGAGGAGAAGGGGAGGATACAGCTCTACGAGTTCTTCAACCTCATTGTCTGGTCAGTGGGTTAACTGCTCTTGCAGAAATCTTGACGTTTGAATAGTCTTCAGTACTGGATTGTGTCCTCCATATCAGTCTTCTTAATGTTGTGTTGTTGTTGTTATTGTTGTTGTTGTTGTTGTTGTTGTTGTTGTTGTTGTTGTTGTTGTTGTTGTTGTTGTTGTTTTAAAGACGTGTATGTGTATGCTACTTGTTCTGAAATTTTCTGGAGCTTTTTAAAACTTTTTAGTAATGAGTTATTTTTTCATACCATTGTAGTTTTGATAACAATTCTATTACATTTTGCGACCTCGTCGTGGTTTGCAAGGCTAACATTTGCTCGATAGTTATATGCTATATGATTTCGCCAAGTTCTACATTATAGACTGGTGATTTCAGGAATAGATTCTTACGTAACGCCTGTTAACTACACAGAATACTCGTGCGTTGAGTTGGGTCCTCACTCACAATGGATGCCTAATGGCTAAGCCGGTAGAGCTCTTGAGTGAATCTTAAAAAGGAGTCTCTGGTCGAAGAAAGCGAACCTATCTCCGAGTTAAACGTATTCTGGGTTCCTAAGGAGAACTATATACGGTACCAGGACTGCCAATCGGATACCTAGAGCTTGACCAGTCACATAATACTGACAACGACCCAATCATCAGAGAACAATCTGGTCTGATCTGGGATCGAACCCGCAACCTCCAAATTAGAAGCCGCGCGCTTTGTTGTTGGGCTAAATCGTTCATCTAAATTTGAGTTGGCGCTCACGCCTCTTTGGAGGATTTTGGGAAGCTTAGAAGAGTACAACAAACAGCTTTATGATATTGTTGCCAAACCAACATGCCGGTAAAGCGTACAATAAAATGAAGTCTAAAATAAAAGTTTCGAATGTGATGTTGGCAACATTGTAACAGGAATCTCTGTTTGCACAGGTGTGATCTGTATACCGCGTTTGATCCCCAAGATGTCGAGTCGCCGATTGGCAAGGATGATGATCTCTTCAAGGTAGTGTGGATATAGAATGATGTTTGTGTGACCGTTGCATACTTGGTCGTATTAGATAAAACAACATAAAATTTCTTTTGGAATAAGCAATTTCTGTAGGTCTCTCAAATATATATTTATTCAGTAGGAGTTATGCATACGTGAAAGGATTTGAATATGACATTAAGACCAACATTACAATTATGCCCTGCAAGACATACATTATAAACTTAAACACGACCTAAATACAATTTCTAAGGTGACTGACCAAATATTATACTGTCTAATCTCTCGAGCATTCATCACCATTTTTCTTCAGTAATCCCTAAAAATTTAACTCTAAAGATCGTTTACCCTATCCCCCAAAAGCTGGTAAACTTCACCAGCTTCTGAGGCGCCATTTTGCCGTCGCTCTATCTATCGTTATAGCTTTGTTTTTATAATTATAATCTTCGTTCATATTACGAGCTTGCCCAGTGGCCTACGATGGACGTTCAAAACTCAAACTAATCTTAACTAACCATCACCATCCATGTCCCCCTGCCCCCCCCCCCCCTCCCTCTATAAGAAAATTCCAATGAAATATTGTCTTGTGTAGTCACTCCTATATAAATCTCATATAATCTCTCCTCCCCCACCCTCAATTTCTAACCCCCATCACCCACCCCCGCCTCCCCTAGCTGGTAGACTTCGAGCAGCTCCTGAGCCACCATGACGCGCGTGTTGACGCCAGACTGAACGCCCAGTACTTGGCGGAGGAGTGGGACTTTGGCATGGAGCGCCTGGGCTCAAGGGACATGTTCAAAGAGCCGCCCGTCTACACTGAGGCCCGCATCTCTCAGGTATGTCGTCAGTATAACATGGCCAGCTGTCACAGCTTTCCAGGTCTCCTGCACTGTCTGTGAGTGGCAGCACGTACCATTGTGAGAAGTTAAGTGGTGGGTCCGTCCACAACATAGCTCAACAGTTCTGAATCTGGACGGTAGGCAACCAGCTCAACTCAATTCAACTGTGGGATATGTCTGTTCAATAGTAGATCTCATGAATCACAGGCTGAGAGATCAAGATAATCAAACTTTTGCATGCTTGGGTTTAAGTGATTTGTTTCAATCTTTAATTTAGACTATCAGAATCATGCAAAAAGAGCACCCCTCGATTGGCCAATCGGCCGACCCAGCCGACCAGAAGTGAGCAAAATCCGATAAATAAATTTGATCGGTAGTGTGACCGAACCGGGTATCTCCCGAGTAAAAGTCTCAAGGCTTAACCACTTGAGCTAGCTCCTCCCTAACACATCGCTTGCTCGAAGGTACTTACATGGGGGGGATTTCTTGTTTCTTACGCTATGGTATAACACATAATACGACCACTATAATCTTCAAGATTTCTAGGCCCGATTTTTTGGGTTACTAGCACTCTTCTGGAATCTAACGTCTTTCGTCTAAAACATGTTAGAGTTCCAGTAGGTTAAAATAAATAAATACAGAAATAATCAAAACAAGTTCATATTCGAAGAGAGTGAAGTTCTTCCGATTTTAAGGTCTTCTATATCCCAAAATGTATCTTATAGAGTAATGGATATGTATTGGAGCTTACAGTTCACTCATAGTATGTGAATTAGCAAAACTTCGATCGTTTTAAGGATATCAACACCGCCATTAACCCGCTTTTAAGTTGATCTCGTTCAAGGAGGGTTCCACTTATACCCCATACAAGTTTCACAGGATCATAAACCGAATCGAAAGCCAGTGGAAATCTACGTGTCAAGAAAACCTTTAAGTGTGCTAAGCCAGTTGGAGTGCTTTCCCCAGCTAGAGGATTAGCGAGGAAGCCTCGCTTTCATGGTCACTTCCTCTCTGCCTTGACGAAAGGAATAGATTCAGATTTAGAACTGGTTTCGGCCAACGTTATCTTCAATTCTTAAACTAAACGTTATTATTTTTCAGGAATTTAAGATTGCTGCTACCTTTTTTCCTCTTGCTTTTGAATTTTCTTTTAACTTTTTATTGTTTGTATTTTACTTTTGTTAGTCTATATCTCACTCTTCCATCTGTCGCCTTTTTTTCTCTCAGTCTGTATGTTTGTATGTTTCCGTCTGCCCCCACCCCCTCCCCCTTTAATTCTCTGTCTGTCTATGTCTTTGTGTCTATCATTTTCTCTCTTTTTTATCTTTAAGCTAGTCTCTCTGTATCTCTAGCCCCCCTCTCCTTTTCTTTCTCTTTACTCCCTGTCTTTCCTATTCTATCCACCCCCCCCCCCCCTTCCTCAATTTCATCAAAATATCGATTGTATAACAACCAACCCAACAATATGTTCGTTATTATTTATCTGTATATTCCATAGGCAACACTACAGTTCTGCTTTCCCTTACCCCAGAGCTACTAACTTCATCACATGTTTATTTTCATTTCCAGGCGACAGACGAATCTCTTATAGACCCTCGAATGCTAGCTGTCACTCGTCAAAAGGTTCCAATAATTATAGAAGCATCATTTGCTAGACACCGGCTCCATTTCACTTTGCAGCTTTGATAGTTAATAAAAACAACAAATCAAACTCACAAAAGACGCAACCCTTTTAATTTGGAAGCAATCAGATTACACGCCTAGGCATTATTTTACGCTTTCAAAAGCTGAAAAGAAAGTGATTGAAGTAGACTAAAATTGAGCAATAGGTGTCAAAGTGTGCCGTACTTAATGAACATTAAGAGCAATAAAATAAAATCGATGAGGGCCATGATATCTCTACAAACATGCACTTTCTTTTCAATGAAACAGGCAGACTAAGAGCTTAAGCCTCTCTGACCATGACCTTCATTGTGCTGAACTTTATCCTATAAACTGTTAACTCATTTGCATATGAATAGCTTATGACGTGTACTTTTGACTTCTCTTTATCATATCTCTATCGATATCTTCATATAGGCAGGACAAATCTTATCTTCAATGTTCAATAAAGATGAGTGATAGATTAAAAAAGAGCAGTTTACATTGTTATTTTATATACTGAGAGTAGGGGAAAAATGCTCCTTAAAAATCACCCTGTCATACCCATGCTGAATTATAATAGATATAGATCGCTGTTACCATCACAATACATAATATGCCCACTCCACTCTGTTCGGTGAATTGGTCTTCTACAGTTGTCGCTTTATCTTCTGTTTTTATATTTTATATTTATATTGCCTCAAGACTAAGACATTAACAAATGAGCGGCAAATTAGTTTTAGTTATGGCTTGGTCTTGCTGCGCTAGTGCATGTGTGAGGAAAGCTTAGGTACGTGTGAGAAGCTGGTTTATGTTTTGTTTTTAGATATACATTGCCTCGTCAAGAAGACTTTTACAAGTCAAGGGCAGACAATATTATAGTTATTCATTAATGTTGCTATGCTAGTGCTTTGTAAGCTTTGGAGGTTGAGAGAAAACGTGTTAAAATTAGAGGCAACCAGGATGAATCAGACATAAGTCGGAATTCAGACTTTTTTTCAGTATTTATTATGTTAAAAATCAAGTGAAATTTAAGAGATTTAAAAAGTTCTTTCTAGAAAAAGATAAAAAAAAATGATTTAAAACTTTTAAAAAAGGTAAACATAGAATAGTTTTTCCATATTTACAGTGCTGCAGTTCAAAACGTGTATCAGAGCCCGGGTTACCTTGGTTGTATATTCATCAGTTAACTTCCAGGTTGAGCTTCTCTAGTCGAGGCTTGTAGCTTATTTTTGTCGAAGTGCAGTCATGGAATATGGGATATATAATATATATTCACCATTATGTATGTCTGTGTGTCTCTCTCATTTTATCTGCCTCTCTCTCTCTCTCTCTCTCTCTCTCTCTCTCTCTCTCTCCTCTCTCTCTC
>RQTK01000149.1:329407-352180 GCA_003991915.1 Elysia chlorotica | reverse complement strand
TCTCTCTCTCTCTCTCTCTCTCTCTCTCTCTCTCTCTCTCTCTCTCTCTCTCTCTCTCTCTCTCTCTCTCTCTCTCTCTCTCTCTCTCTCTCTCTCTCTCTCTCTCTCTCTCTCTCTCTCTCGACCAACAGGACTCCAGGTGTAAACTGCAGGTTGAAAATGAAATGCAGTTCTACATCCCTGGTTATCTGGAGAAGCTGGCCAATAAAAAACCGGGTAGGTTTTTTCTGTGTGTTTTTATTAAGAGAGACAGGTACGAGATATAAAGATAGGTAACAAGTTACATAGACAGAGAGTGGTAGATAGAGAAAGCAGCATAGAGATAAAGAGACATAACCAAAAAGAGATACCACACAAAAGAAGAAGGACAAAGAGGGCACCGTGAAAATGAAAAAAAAGAGAGAGAGAGGTAAAGAGAGGAAATTCGTGGAGGCTGAGGGGGAAGCATTACGATAGACATAGAGATTTAGAAAGTGGCGTATAGAGAGGAACAGAGAGAAATGAATAGAGGTGTATAATGGGAATGAGAGTCATACATATCTAACAACATAGAGGCAGAGGTAGAGAGAAATAGTTAAACATTATCCGACACATTATATTTATAAGGGAATAGAGTACCTTAAGATATAATAATCATAAAAATGGCAACTAACTATTGAACATTTTTTTTCTCTAAAATAGTAGTCGATCTTCTAAGGACTTATGAGGAAATGTCGAGTTACATGCCTTTAATTAAACGGAGATAAAAAGTAATAACCTGATATCCCAGGAAAAGAGTTAATTGAATAGCAACTGAACATGCATCTGCTTATGTAATTATACTGTACATTTCGTACTGGGTACGTTTCATTGTTTCGTTCACAGAAGAGCCACCGCTACCGGAACCGGAAAGAAAAGTCCGTCATTGGACCTCAAAGATCATCAACAATCTTGCCTATCCAGCCTCGAACTTAACGCCTTCACACGCTAAAAGCTGTGATGCTAGGTGCGGTGTCAACATTTACGCTTTTCATCAAGAATAAATTTAGAGTTGAACTACAATTATGACATTAATTTATCAGAGATCAACGTATGAAGTATTTGTAAGCATTATAATCGGAACCCATGTATTTTTTTCTACTGTAAAATATTGATGGATATGACAGCGGTTAAACTGGAAGTGTTCTTTATATGCATGTATATAACATTATCATGTCTTGTTACTTCTTTCAGTAATTTCAAAGGAGGCCTTAGATGAAGACTCACGTCTAACCTATTGAAATTAATAACTCCCTTTCATTTTAAGTATGTAAATGAATATTTCACAGTTATGGACATTTAACCAGCAAACATAATTATATTCAAATACACATTATGATAGGCTAAGTAGGTCTGCTACTGTGTCATAATTACTTAAGCCAATGTCCAAGAGACATAACGGAATCATCGTCATCGACATAGACAGGGATGCCACCCAAAGCCGTCGAAATTTCCGGAACTTTGGTAGTGGATAAAGAGAGGGGGAGGTGGGGTCAGGGGGTCGACGTCCCCCTGAAGCCAAAAAATTTCAAGATTTTCGTCTGTTTAAAGAGGCTCTGAGAATGTCCCTGAGTAGTTAAATGTTTTCATTTATTAAAGGAAATAGCGAGTCTCGCTAACAGATATTTGCCGGTAAACAAGGCATACAACGTATTTTTTTTCTTTACCGGCTTCCAGTTAGACCTATTGTTTTTGTGTTATACATGTGCTTATATCCGCCTCAACGAAGTTTATTCTTACACTACATCTGCTCTAATTAATTTCATTACCGGTGATCAGAATTTCCTTAAATTTTTAACGGTGTTGTGTGCGTGCATTTCATGAAGGAATAAACACGATTTTTTTTTTTTAGATTTGAGCAAAACATGTGAATATCATACCGAACGATAATTAGCTTATTTACATATAGATCTAGTTTATATGAATTTAGCATTAAATTATATTAGATGCAGAATGTGCCGATCGTCCGATCCAATATAGCTACCACATAAGGTATAACTCGGTTAGGTCTAGCTTTAGCTAGATCTAGAAGTAGAACTCGACTATCAACGGTACCAGAGTAGCGCGCCCGTCATTAAAATAGCCTATAGATCCAAGTCAGATCAAGCAAACCCTAGCTGGAATCACTTTGTCAGAAAGAAAAAAAACGCCAAGGGCTGAATGAAGATGCACAGATCGGTATTATTCGGAAGAATAAACGATGCCGATTAGGTAAACTAGAGGTTCAAGTCGGTAACCCGGATGAAGTCAACTGCAGTGCCGATACCGATAAAACAGTATTAATTTTATTATGTAAATTTAAAGAGGCGGGGTCGTTGAGAAAGGCGCGTTTACTATAATTTTCCCTTTTAAAAATACGCCGAAGTATGTGAGGTGTGACCACGGAAATCGGCGGATATCTGCTACTTGTGCTGGTGGGGTTCGGAGATAAACTCTCATCTGCCCGTTGAAAAAAAAACTAAGGGTCCTCGTGACTGTAGATCTAAGCTTTGTGCAAGCAATGAGGACGGAACGTGAAAGGCACATAGTAACAAGTACAGGTATTTCTTTTCCAAAACAAAACAAAAAACTACGGCGGTGTCGCCAGCCTTCCGGAATTTTCGGGGGAAAAGTTTTCCGCACATCGGAACCAAATTAATTTTATTTCCGGAATTCCGGAAATTTTCGGAAAAGTGGCATCCCTGATCATGGATGAAAATCAAATTATACGCATTATCAGGGATCACCACCTTTAGCTTAACTATTTCCACGACTATAAATTAGAGCAATGTTTATAATTAACCCTTCCCACAGCTATCAATGATTGCGATGTCCATATGTATATTCATGTTTAACCCTCCCCGACCAGATACCGCGGGTGGCTGAAACCAAACTCTAAGCCTGGTTGGCACGCCGTGGTCACGTCACACACCCACGCCAACTCGGACAAAGGTCATATGTACGCCAAGCTGGAGCAGAAGAGCCTGGAGCCCGTGCAGTACACACACCAGGACTACGTCATCCGCTACACACCCAACACCTGGCCTGGTCTGAGCGCGACTACACAGCCCAAGAGATCAGACGGCGCGGGGCTAGAAACACAACAACAACAACAACAACAACAACAACAACAACAACAACAACAGCAGCAGCAGAAAAACCAAGTCCAGTTAAATTTCAAGTTCAAGTCTCTAGAAAAACAGAATGAGGATGAAGATGGAGTTGAGAAGAAAGAGGAGAACACTGAAACATCCGTTGATGAGGCGAAGAATAAAAAACCTTTGCCCGATATCAGCTTCCTCCAAAACAAGTACCTCTTGGACTCGGCGAGAACTGCGGAGACGGAGCTCGCTCCAGTGAAGGAGACAATGAGAGAGAAGCACGGAAGAGTCTCAGTATCGCCAGAGAAGGAGCCACACGTAAAACCGAACCAGTCTTTTCCCAGGGGGCTGGATACCACGCAGCGGAAAACTTTGGAGCCCGCGAGCAGAAAGAGGCGTTTGCCTCAGGGCGAGAGAAATGCGTCAAAGGCAGATGATCGTGCAGCCAATGGCCTTGACCTGGTAGCACCACGTGATCTGGGGGAAGAATATTGTGAAGGAGAGCAAGAGAATGTGACTGCTAGTGCTGCAATGTCTGAGATTTCGAGAGAAGTTCCAGTGCCGCACATGGAGCATTCCAAGCCCAAGCTGGTCGGAGTTGGTCAGATCGGGACTATAGCTTTGCTGGAGAATATTGAGGTAGGGAGGGATAGGGAGGGATAGAGAGAGAAGGTATTAGTGATAGAGAAAGAGAGAGATAGAGTGAGAAAGATTGAGCGAAAATTTGAGTATGTGAGACAGGAAGTGTGTGTAAGAGAGAGATGGACAGAGTCAAAAAGAGGGGAAGGAAGGAGATAAAAGAAGAGAACGAGTGGATGTTAAAGAGATGTAGAAACGGAGAAATGGTGAGACAGAAAGGAAAGAGAGAACGAACAGAAAGAAACGTGAAAGAAAGAGTGCAAGAAATGGTAAAATATGGCTTTATTGAATCCTAAATAGGGTGATATAGCAGAGCTGCTGAAGTTGGAGGTGAAACAACCCAACCAGCCAGCCTATTAGTTGCGAAGAATCAGATAAATGTATATTTATATACCAAGCTTCCATTTCTTTTTGTAGTGAAACAGCTTTGTTTTTGTTATCCCCCTTCCAGGAATCACGCGACCTCGAAGACACTTTTGAAGAATACAACAATGTTGAAGACCGTCGAGTCGATCTACTTGAAGGCTTAGGTGACGAGGTAGAAGAGGACGAATATGGTGAGGATCCAAACGAGACTCCTCGTCCCATGTCACAAGGAGATGTCAGGCAGACTAGGAAGGTCAAAGGTCGACACAGCAAATCCCAGCCCTCGTCGAACCAACGAAACCGGGAAGTTACCCGGTGCGCTCGGAAACCGGCCAAGTCGCAGCGCCCCCCAGCGGCGTTTAGGAACAACCACAAGTCCCAGGCAGACGCCACCTAAAGTCACTAGTCCAAGACGCACTCCGCCAGCCAAGCCGAAAGTCGCTGCCTGTAGAAAAGGCCAAACTTCCAAAGCAGTTACCACTGGAGAGGAAATTTACCGCAAAAACTATAGATGTGACAGATCTAGCTCTAACCCACAGGGGGAGACGTCAAGCTCGGAAAGCCCTGCATCCCCTGCGAAAGGGGCAAGAGGGTTCAAGGTCATGCGAGGGTCTGTGACTTCAGAGGAGGAAGACTCGCGGGATAAGCAAGACGTCGGAGGACCTGGCCGGAGGAACAAAGCTGGCAGGACGCCTGATGGTGATGACACGACAGATCCCCAGCCAGACTCTCCCGATGATGACCAGAGCAGTTACTCAGACGTGCTGACCATTGCCTCTCTGATGGTCTGTCCGATCTCCCATCATCCCCTCTAGCAGGAAGTAAAGGATTGCCTGCAAACCTCGCCGGCTTATTGGCGGGAAACGGCGAATCTTTGACGACACCGACATCTGTTCCGGATGCGTTGACAGGGGCGACTTCCTTTAAGTCTGCACCCAAAATACAGTTTGAATTAGTCAACGTGAAGGGAGATAATGGATAATAATGATACGTCTGGTGAGCAACACGGGTCCACCTCACCTCAGGCCATCTTGTTCCGGCACTCTAGCGCCAGCCACAGGAAAGACAGCCTGGTGATTCAATGCGACTTGCGCGAGTATCTCAGCGACTCAGAGCCGCGCCGCCAAACTTTCTCGCGCGAGTCGCGGGCTAGACTGGTCGGACGCGTGGAGAACGCCATCTCCCCAGACCTGAAACACAAGCTAATGGCTGGGGACCCCGGACTCGTGGCCTAGAACGGATCACTGATCAGGTTCATGGTAGATGCACACAGACACCAGGGACGGACTTGTGACGAAGACTAAATAGGGTTAATGGTATACAGATCGCATTGAGACTGCTATCTTACTGAAACACAAGCTGATGTCTAGGGACTCCGGACTGGTGGTATAACTAGATAGGGTTAAAGGTACACAGAGGTGAGTGGATCATTTTGATACCTCTATCTAGCTGGAGTCTTTATACTTGCGGCATAGACTACATAGGGTTAATGATACACATGAAGACTTATGGTATTTACCATTCAGATTTTTTGGGGTTTTTTTATTTGTTCAACAATAATCACAATATTTATTTCACACAGAAAGCCTTATCAGCTTATTTATAGAGGCACAAGGAATGTGAATCGACAAAGAATCAACAATAATGGTACTTTAAAGACATGGGTTCTGTTCAACATTAAAGATGTTTTTAAGATCTCCACCGTGTTATCTGATACATTTGTTTGCTTTTGCCCATTCTCTGTAACTTTCGAACATTCAACACTACACAGAATGACAAGTTTCTGTCGCAAATTAAAATGCGCCATGCAGAGACAACATGGTTTTTCCACGGTGACGTTATTAATAAACTGAGAAAAGCTCTGTGTGTGTGTGAAACTGCTATGTTAGAGAAACCCAATTACATTAAAATGCCAATGCTATCTCTGTTTAGCAAAAGCAAGCAATTTATAGAAGTGATTTTCTCAGCTTTTTAGACTGTATGAAATTTCTTGCTGAAAGTCCAAACAAATTATTTATTTAACTTATGCATTAGTACTGTATTTTGTTTATGTAATTGATGTTTTGATGTGGCATGCAGAATTCAATCTCATTTTGCTATTGCATTTTCTTTTTTTATAAATATAAATATTCTGTGCTGTATTGTATTGACATGTAAAAAAAAATACAATTGTATGTATTTGGTGCAAAAGCACCCCGTATTAGCGCAGTGCTGTCATTAAAGATCTCTGCTTTGGTCTTCAACTGTCATCCTTCTTTTACTTAGAATAACTCAATTCAATTATTTTATGTAATGTACATTTACATTCATCATCATAAAATATTATTGAAGTTCAAAGTCTTTGCGTTTTACTTATTTTTGTACCTCGTCATTCCTTTGTAATCAACAGAAAAAAAAAATTACCTGCTTGGGGTCAGGAATGTATCAATCAATAAAAACCTTTCAGGTCACATTGAATAAAGAGAAACGAATTGTTTTCCTTTTTAAATTTGACAAAGAAAGAATTTTTTTTTTTCTTTTTTTTTTTTTAAAGTCTAATTTGCTGGGACTGAGAGACAATATAGGACAATATAGGACATAGAGCCAAGTCCATACTCATAATTATATGATAAAAGTATGCCATGAAATCAAGACGGTGCAATTCAAAGAAAGATAGTACATGAATTGTTAAAATCTTCACAATAATAGGCAGATTGAGATTATTAAATACCATATTTTTTATGATGGTAAGCTTTGCCAAAGCAGTTTATCTTAGCAGTGTGTCTAATTTAAAATTTGGCCTCCATGTTTATCCTGAAAGTCTGAATATAAGTATAAAATTTATCCTAACCAACCTTGTCAAAATAGGATATTACTTATTGAACTTTTAATCTTTATCAAAATTTAAAAGGTAATCATGTTCTGGATCCAGTAGCAAAAGGTCCAAGGGATCATATCTCAGTCGGTGCCTAGTCTCCCTCTAATATAGGATTCTTTGGAAAACCATAAAATAATCAGATACTACACACAAAACAAAACAAAAATTTACTTTTCTTAGCTTACCTTTTGGATTCCCCTGAGCTTAAGTTTCTCATCATAGAACAAGGAAATTTACACCTGCTTTTGAATATCTTTATTTGTTTAAGTTGAAGCAGACCTTTTACACATTTTCCTAAAATAAATATGTTTGGTGAGATAATTAGATAGTAAAGTAGCGATCTATTCCATTGTAACCATTTTACTTTATAGAATTAAGCATCACTCAAAAAAAATTTAACACAATAAATTAACAGGACTCAGATGTGAAATATAACATTCAAGGTTATTTATTAAGATTTTGACTTTAAACTTGCGCGAGCCATCTCCAAGGCTCCTTCATATGTCTTGTTCCCTCCAATAAATCCACCAGCATGAACAAAAACGCAGCCAGCAATTCCACTCTTGGTAGAGAGCTCTTCGTCTCTCAGTCCACGCCACTCTTCTTTAAGAGACAATCTGAAAATACATGTAAGTAAAAAATATGTACGAGAGACATACACAATGTATACACAAAGAATAAAATTTAAGTGTCTTTAGCCCACTCATAGTTGATTGCGCTACAGTATGTAAAAACTCAACAATGGGCTAGATAACAGAGTCTTCAGAGAAGAAAGACCCTTATTCCAAGTATATAGGTCCAGATCTCTTGACACTCTAAGGCGATCAGGTCACACCCAGCTCATGACTGCCATGTGTCTCCCCGCCATCTTTCTTTTTTTTTTTTTGGCATCAAGCAGTATTCAAACATTAACTTTATCCTAATCTGTGACATTAAAAAAAAAAAAGCTTTTTTCTTGACTCTTTTTTGTGTGAAAACGATATGAAATTTACAAGGACATTGCATAATTCCACATGATCTGTTTTCTTACTGAGGCAATTTTCAAAACACTTTTATGTGACTTTCGCAGGAAAAAATTCAATTGTATAAACCTGACTGAGTAATTCTTTCACAAACCAAAAACTTAAACAACCAGACCAATCATTCAGAAATGAACTACCATACATAGGTACAGTTCATTGGTTTTAGAGGAGCACAAATAGCAAGTGATATAATTATGAGACAAAGTGAAATAAAAGCTTTTAATTACCAAAGAAAGGAAGAGAATATGCCATCAAAGCATATTAAGACATGAAGAACAGATCAGTTAAAGGGGTAAGAACATCATGTTTTTGATTTAGCTAGAGCAATACTCAAAGCTAGCCCATTAGGAAGTAGTTTTATATCATAATAATTTGTGTGTGTGCTTTTTGTGCAAAAATTTTAGCCAAGGTATATTTTATCTTGACTTTCATCAACAAAGACAAAACTATCTGATGATTTTAAAGCCAGTGAGAATGTTGTTGCTGTTGAGTTGGCTTGACGTCAAACATTAGCATTATATAGCCTATATTGCGGACGGACCAGTGAGAATGAATGAAGAAGAAGGCAGAGAGAAAGAGAAATACCATAGATATGTAAGATAGAGATACAACGCAAGAAAAAGAGATGAATTAAAAGGTGAGGAATACCACACCTGTTTTCGAAAGAGCCGAGGCTGACAGGCACACACTGGACGCGCCACTGCCCGTTCTGGTCAGTGTAGAGAATGTACAGGATGGGGGGCGAGACGTCCAGCTCTTTCTCCAGGGTGAACAGATGGTCCTTCCACGGGGCGCCGCCCTCGCCGAAACACAGGATCTGACCACTGGCGTCCACCTGCCGGAATCGCAATAGAACAGCATTTAGCAATTTAGTCAACTAGTTAGTTCCTGAGATTTGTTAAAAGTTTTAGTCATACAGGCTTGCATTATCAAATTACTTCAATGAGTAAACTGGAAAAAATAGAGTTCAACGTCCTGGATTCATTTTTCAAAACAAACAAAAAATAGAAAAAGAATTGTTGGAAATTATTAATTTTTGTTATTTGAAATCAAATGAGCAGGAAAAAAAAGCTCAGCTTTCCTTTTTTATCATCATACCATTCAAGCAAATCATAGACAACCTTTGAAATAGTGATTCAGATTGGTAAGCTATACCGCTCAAAATTATATATTCAATTGTTAAAAATATAATGAAGCAAACCTTTTTGGCTACCGTGTCATTCATTCTCAGATCTTAATAGGCAATAAAGAAAGGTCAATGTTTTAAGATAAGAAACGTGAAAGTTGATAAATGATTCATCACATTTTTCAGCCTTGAGGCAGATTTTTTTTCTTCTTCACAAGCAATCTTTGGTCAAAGGAAACAAAACTCTCTCTTAGTTTAGAGTCCCCTGTGTGCTTAAAGAGGATGGTCTACTGCCATGGGAATCCTTAGCAGGATATCTAAGACTTGACCGAACATATTGCTATGACAGTTATCCACCAGTAGGAAAAAGGCAACCCAGTTGGGGTACCAAAACAAGAGACCTTTGAAAAGAAGCCACTTAGCTCAACCCTATGAGTTTCTACATTGCTATGATTGTTTCTTCATTCCTCTATTTTTTTCCAAATCTTATTTCCCTACCAATCTTGTGTATCTTGAGATCCTGTTTCAGACGCAGTAGTGGTGTAAATTAACTGCCTTGATTTTCATTTGAAACACATACTGACAGAGAGGACAGACACAGATATCATGAGGTAGACAATTGGCCTTGTGAGCAGGGGAGAGGAGGGGGATTAGATTTGATCCCTATTTGGTCTATCATATTGAACCATACAGATGGGTTTCCATATGGCACTTTTGGAGTAAGCTAAGGGGCGTAAATCTAATCAGATATTCGTTTACTTCCCAGAAATATTAATTTAAAAAAAAAAATAGTTAAAGAAATACACTGCCAAAATCCTCTATGAGACAGTCTAAGCTTTGCAACCAGAAAGCTAGCTTTATTGAAAATCTATATGGAGGTTGATACTTACCTCATGTCGACATTTGATGGCTTTCTCTACAAGTTGTCTGGCCGGCAGCCACGTCTTTTTGTAGTACTCAACACGGTCTGTGAATTCCGCGCCAACCATCTGCATGGCCTTTTCAAACTGGACCTGAGAGTGGGCATAGCGGATGAGAACAGTCGATAAGAATCAATGCAGTCAAAATTTATAAGTAGCAGTTTTAACAAAATAAGAAAGACAAGGAGATTAAAGTAACACTGAATTAAATAAAACGCTATACTCTACTGTTTTTATTCATCTCTTGGCTGTTGGGATAAAGCTGATAAAATGTACATGTTCTAGTCAATGCTCTTTATGTTAACTCTTAAATTTACTGCAAAAGAGAAAGAAGAAAAAGAAGGTTGAATTTAAATTTGTGCTGAGAGAAAGGTACAAAGAGAGGGAAAGAGGGAGGGAGAAAAAAGGAGAGAGAGAGGAGAAGAAGAATATGGTCAAAGTTAAACTTTTGGGGAGAGAGAGAGAGAGAGAGAGAGAGAGAGAGAGAGATAAAGAAGGTTTAGGTAAACTATAACTAGATCTTGATTTTACATCTTGATAGATCTATCCAAAATTAATAGGGAATTCTCGGCTAACTCTGCGGAACATGACGTCATCGGATTCCTTAATCCAGTGGAGAAACTTTGAAAGTTAGATCTAGGGCATGACTATGTGTATTTAAGGTAGTGAGAACCCTGTTATAGCAAGATCAAATTTTATAAACCTGGGTTGAATTGAGGTTAAAATTGCAATATAGGAAATCCAATCTTCAAGAAAGAGATAACAATAAGAAAAAAATTCGAGAAAATGGGTTCTAAAAAGTTCTTCCAAGTGAACAGACGAAAAGGGACTTAAATGTGCCATTGTCGAGCAAAAACAAAAGAATATGAAACTTAGGTGAAACAAAAAGGTATGGAACTTCTCATGCTCCGTTTAAATATAGAATTGATACAGGTACACTTCTTGGTTTTATGATAGCGGGGAGGGTGTCAATCTAAACGGACTTTAACAATAACGCAGGAAAGCTAAACAAAATTTCTGACAATATTGTAAGCAAGGGACTGAATTTGCCGACTATAGTCGGCAGTCCGAAGATTGACTGTCGGCGCGATGACTGCTAATTGCAGGTAAAGTAAAGGATTTCCGACATGCCGACAATTTAACTCATTCGCATTTTAGATGTAAAAATCGGCTGACAGGCTATAATTGTCCGAAATACGACAATTGACAAAACACATGCAGGTTTGAAAAAAAATGAAAATGAAAAACTCAATTTTAAAGCCATTTTCTGTTCTTTAGTATGAGTTTCAATAAATTTGAACAGATATAATAAAGAGACAGAACTACTGTTAAGAATTTGATATTACTCCTATATTCCGTTGTCATCTCCTTTATTCACCCCTTTGGTTAAAAAGAGGAAATAAAAGAAATTTTAAAAAGTTTTATATTACATTCATTTGTAAAGAGTACTGCATGAACGTTTATATATACCCTCACCATTTCATCAGCATTTGTCTCATTCCACTTTGGATTCAAACCTGCAACCCTCGAGCTCAAATTGGTGGACACACGATACCTGATGACAGATGATAACGCATTAATGGAAACAAGCAACATACAAATCACATGATCTATCTAGTTTATAATTGAACCATTTTCGTTCATGACAGTACTTTACATCATACATGAAATATTTTTTGTGAAAGTTCAAAGAAAACTTTAGTCCATGTGTTATGTCTAAAGCAAATCTATCAGAAAAAACTTGGAAAAGAACAAAATATTTCATCTCTGATTGTACCTACTGAAATTTTCTTAAAAATGCACCCCGTTGGTAAAATGATAACACAACCGAAGGTATTATTTATTTATTCCCAAAGAATTCCTTTAACATGTCCTTGTAACTTTGGTAACAAAAATGTTGCTTATAAAAGGTTCTAACAAAAATGTTGCTTATAAAAGGTTCTGGTATTTTTTCGCAACTTTGGTAACAAAAATGTTGCTTATAAAAGGTTCTGGTATTTTTTCCGCTTTCAATAACTAATTACTATGCACCATACAGACAAAATTAAAGCCTTCTGTTAAGTAATATCTTTTCTTAGTATAAATATAATATGTGGAATAATCTGGCTCATTAGAAGTCACTAATAATGATATCTTTGATATCTTCCATCATTTGCGTACTTGCAAATTAAATTATAGCACAAAAAATAAGAAGAAAAGAACTAGTCTTTAAATTCAAACACGTAACTATAAGTGTGGTGGTCTGAGAAAATCAGTCACATGTCGAAAGTTTTAGATATGGTCATGGAGTATGGTTTGATGCACTGAGCTTCCTGAACATTTTACTTTTTGAATTCTAAAAATATCTTGATTAGGGGCTGATTTATAGCCATTTATGTGTCCAAAATACCCGGAATGTTAAAATGGAGAAAACCCCATTTAAAGTTTGTGGTTAAAATTTTGCTCTAATTTTGATGTCAAAGCTATCGAATCTGCTCAATATTCTAATAAAAATGCAGGTGTGCTTTTTGTATTTTTTTTTTCTGTGTAAAATGTATATAGAAAAAAAAGTTTAGCTTTTTACAGAAAAAAAAACAAACAACAACAATAAAATTCAAATTCATGCCAAAAATCCCACAAAAACTAGAAAACAAACAGGTATAGAAAAAAACAACATGAGATTTGAGTTACGTTATCAACATTCCTAATCATAGAAATGTTGTAATTTATTAATAATTGAAAAATTAGGAGCCTGTTTTGAAATTCAATTTCAAAGTCATAGAATATATACATTGTTGTAACTGTAACACATTAAAGACATTATGGCAGGTTACATACTTTTGTACAAAAATAAATCATTGTGTGAAAAAGCAAAAATAGGAAATAGAGAAATGAAGGTGAAATTTTCATAAATTTTAAATGAGTGTCAGCAACAGTGAAATTTTTAAAAACATTGTTTCAATATCAGGAAATATTACAACTATTAAGCAGCAGCGGTGGTTTCATTAATACGACACATTCACATGTATAGAAAAGAAAAGAACATAAGAAAATGGATACTTATACTATCTTAGCTATGAACTTTAGATTAATAAGAAATTTAATAAATTTAAAATACATAGATATTTCTCTCCTATTCATGTTTAGTCGAAATGTGCCAGACCATGATTATCCCCCCCCCTCAGAATGAGAACCCTGCTTGCTTCCGTGGCGTGACTTTTTGGCTAGAGGAGCCGCTTGTGCTGCCTCTGTCTCCTCCACTGATTCTGCTATCTCAGCTGAAGAAGCTGGCTGGTAGGAAGAGGCGTAAGATCCTCTACAAACTGTCTTATTTCATCATATAAACACTATTGTCGCTTAGCATCTAACCTTGATTTTGAAATGACAGATGGCATTTGATCTCTTCATCATCATGCAGGAATTTTTATTCAGCCCACTGCAGTTGTCTGCATTAAGATGAACTAATTGCTCCTCAAGCCATACAGTTAGCTCCCTTACCAACATCAACCGCTACCTCAAGCAAAAAGTTTACTCGTGAAGACAAAGCTTCACAGCAAACTCCAAACAAACCAAAGTTTCTGGGAGTTTTTAAAAAAATGGGGCCAGGTTGGAGCAGATTTGAGGGATAATGCACTTGGTGTGCCAAGTCAAAGCTATAATATGTGTATCCATCCCATCGCAAACAGGATGGGGGCTTGGCTGAGCACCAGGAGGCATGCTGCGTTTTGCCTTTTGACAAACTGTGGTACAATACAGACAGCTCTTTTGTTACTTTTTCTGTTTCCCTATCTCTGCATTAGCCCTTGATCTTAATGATTCCATTCCTTTACAACGCACCACAAGTGTTGCTGTTTTTTGGCAAGCCCAGCAAAGATTTGTTGCAGGCTTCATTGTTCTTAAGAATGGCAAAAGTTTTTTCCAAAGACGAGTGAATTAACCAGAGGCAGCCCAACTTGTAACATAAGCATCATATACTGAATTTTTTGTGCAATTTGTTAGGAACAAATCAGCCGAACATCAGCTCTCCAATGATATGGCGTGCGCCCAGGAAGTGTGACTGCATGAATTTCCGCATAATTAACAATGAATCTGAGAATGTTTGTCTCTCCAAAAAAAGATGAGCATGCATTGGCATTTTACTTTTACTTTTATATACCCTGGCCTTATCCCTTTTGTTTTGAATTGTGTCATCAGATTGCTAAGCTTGTCTTGACTGATTGCACATGTGTATTTAAAAAGATCTCTACACATTCTGGAAATAAATAACATGTAGTCTGTTTTCTATAATTTGAGTTCTATTTGATGTTTTTGTTTTGAGCGTTTTGTGTGCGGTGTGAGTGCAGTGGTGCACCAAAATTTAGAAAGAATACTAATGTCTAGCTCCTCTAACCTCATCTCTATAGCTTGAAGTCTATAAAATTCGAGGTCTTTCCTGTCACATCTAGTATGACAAGGTTCTCCATCATTCAAGTTACATTTGCACAGTTTCACATTCTCTTCAACCACTGCTGCTGCTGCTCCCTCTGCTTCTGTCAGTCGCTGTAGGATCCTGAAGCACGACCAATGCTTCATCTACAAAATGTGTTGTGGTTTGGGGATGGGGCAGGGCAAAAGATACACACAAATTTTAAGAGATAGTCTTTTGAGCAGATTCAAGTTTGCTGCATTAAAATCATATTTCTGGAAAAAAAAAATTGAAAATCTTAATAGTATTGTGAAGATTTTTACTGGAAAGTGGAAAAACATTAGTGTGTAAACATCCTTTTAACTTTCGTTTGGAGCACAAAAACTGATGTATCCTGAGTTTATATACAGAAGAACACTAAGAAAAAGAAGGAGAAAACCTCTATTAAAGCAATTTTACATTGAGGGGGGTTGGGTTGTTTTAACGTCCAACAGCAGCACTATATATAGGCTATATTATGGACAAGATAAATTTTAAATTATCGCAGTCAAAAAAAGGAACACTTCAATAACAATGTATCAAAATGGAAAATAAAAGAGTCTGTACTCACCATCTGAATCATAGCTAGTGTCATGGTCTTTGCCTGTTACAGACTCTGGTTGCTTTGAGGTTGTTTGTGTATCTGTTGATAATGGAGAGGCATAAACTAGCTAATAGTACTAATGCTTCATTTAGTTTTTCATGTAGAAAAAAGCTCATAATAATAATACATAAAAACATAGACATAGGTTTAGGCTTCTTTAACAGATCTCACATAGCTGATAAAAATTGATATTAAAAAAAAAAAAATTATTGAATGTATCTGTACGGTTAGAAATGAAGATGTAAATTTAGATTTAACCCTCTCAATATAGATGTATATTGAGATCTAAACCACTAGAGTATAGCAAAACATTACATTTGGTTTTCTTCACTAAAGTCTTGATCATCCCTGCTCTTGATCTAGAGATCTAATGTTTAGATCTAGATCTACATCGTGAAGAATACTTATGTTCTATTATAAATTATGCTATATAGCGAAAAGTTCTGGCTACCTAGAATGTTCAATACAAGACATTCTTAGATTGAGTATCATCAAAACTATGTTTTTCCTCACCTGAAGTGGTCTCTGAAGCTTGCTTGGGTGAGAAACTTTGATCCACACCCATGCTAGATTCTTCATCCTCAGATGACTAACTGTCGAGATCGACAGCTAAAGGGATGCAGAAGTAATCTTCCATAACCTCCCTCAAATTAGACTGTGGGACCAATCCACCCATAGTTGAGTCTTTTAGTGTATTTCAAAGAAAAGCCAACTCGTTTTCATTCTCCATTTCCGAATGGGCAGCTATTTTTATCGGTTGTTGACACTTGGTTACGCCAGCACACGCCGTGGAATTTTGACTATTAAAGTATATTACAATAAAAAAGATTGAAAATAAGGACAATAGTACAATATTAGATAGTTGAAAGATCCTGCATATAGTGGGATTTTTTTGTTTGTTTGGTAGGTCTATAAATAATTAAATTGGAAAAAAAATGACAGAAACGGCAAGAATTTTACAAACAAGCAAACTAATGAGATACATGTATGTAGTGAATGTAGTGTAGATGTAAACAAATGTATTCATGCACACTAGAACCAAATGAATAGAAGAGAAAATAGAGAACACAACGATGTACAACACTTCAGGGTTTATAAACATAGTGCTAGCACTACGCTGTGGCCAAGAGTACCTTCAAATTCATCAAATTTCAAAAAAAATCTTGATTTTCGGTGATGATAGGATTCACAAAAAAATTCAATTATTTAGAGCATAAATTTCAACTTGTTCTTTTGTCAGAACATGCAAAAATGGAGGAATTATTGAACTATGTGAGAGTGGTGTTAACTCAATTTTGACCAGGGGTGCTCTTGGCCTTTTCGAGCTCGTATCTCGAAATTAGATTTTGCGACAAGCAACTGGTTTTCTCAGACCACCTCACACATACTGCCTGATTGGTACTACAAGAACAAACACTAAAGTAATCCAAATGGTTTAGAAAACAAATAAAAATGTCTAGACTATGACAATAAAAATTTATAACCTTGATAACCTTAGTATTGAAGCACCAACTGTGATGCCAACTGGATCATTATATTTTAACTGAACCTCTTATGTACAGCGGCATGGCACATAGGATTACAAAACATGACTCACTGACAGAACTGTACTGAGCTCTAACTTGTTAACTTTTGTCTTTAGCTGAAAATCTATATATTCATGAAAGACTGGTATCACTGTGCCTAGATTTTCGCCAAGCAAAGAATGAAACAACAACTGAGGGTTGAACCTTGTTCCTACTGCTTGCCAGTCCATTGCTCTATAGATTGAGTAATCTTTCGTGATTTTGTTGAAGTCATGGTAGAAGAGTATAACAAGCTCACTACAAAATACACTAGATACAATTATTATGCTCTACATTCCTCTGAATATTATCCGACCAGTAGGTACCGCCGACTCACCGTGGCTCTCCATCAAACTGGTTGATTCCGTTGTCAATACCATCAATCTCCTCGATGAAGTTCTCGTAGACCTTGTGGTAAATGGTTGTCGTGATGGCATCGTCTGCAGCCAGATCCAACATCTTAGCCAGAATGTTGCGGCCAAAGTGGAAATACACAAGACCAGCGCTGGAGAGTTTGGTCGTCCACGGCAACTTGGGGTTCAGACTGTTCATGCTCTCGTTGAAAGTTCTACAAATGTTGGAAAATAAAACAAGTAGTTTCATTTGGTGAGATAGCTTAACAGTATAACACATGACTGCAAAAAACAAAACAAAAAACCCACACTAATTAATTTTTAAAGCCATTTGAGCTGAGTAGCAGAAAGCATAAAATGATAAATAGTTTCTAAAATATACCTAAAGATAAATGGCAGCTTTCAGCCAAACTTCAGTTTGGTCATATTTAGGATGGAAGCTCCAATACTTACAACTCTCTCTACCCATTTAGCTATCCTGCACCTCAAAAAGCAATGTATAAAACAACATGCTGAATTAAAAAGGGGGTTTCACCTCAGAACTGCAGCTTAGAACTGTCTGCCTTTAAAACCTACTCTATCTGCAAAACTGTTTTTGTGTTGCTTTCTTGTCTAAAGAATTATAACATAACCACTGAAAAGCACGCTGGACCCAAATTTGACAGTCAAGACTTTTTTTTTCTGAGATCATTGTAAACAATGTACATTTTTGTTACTAATGTCATTTTTGATTGGCAGTCACAAAAACTTCAGGTCACCGCTGTTGGCTTGATTCTAAGTATAGACTAATTGCAAAAAAAAAGGCTCTGGTCAACTACAATTCGAATAGTGTAAAAAAATTTTAATTTCTATTGTAAAACAAACGATATTCTTTTAAAAAAATGTTACACTGACTTTTGGCAAACGGAGTCTAAATAATTATGTAATACAAGACCTGGCAAGGAAAATGTAAGGTCTGTTCTGACACCCTACTTACCGCTGGTGGTGATCATATCTGTGGATACTGGGATCAAAAACTCCACCTACATCAACAACAATGTCTGTGGTTGCCAGCAGAGAGGGGTCTCGGGTTCTGAGACAGAGTGACAGGAACAGATATTGAGCAGCAAGAAACAACATTGAGTATGATACAAACATTTCAGCCTTGACCACAGGAAATGAAATACTTTATATGCTTTTTAGTTCTTTCTTGCCCTGTGAATTTTCACAATCCTTATAAATGGCATTGATGGAAAGGTTAGAGTTAGTGTGAGGCAGAGTTTTGGATGTGAAGCCAAAATGGGAAAAAAGTCAACTTTGGACGTGACAACAACAAAAAAAGACACTGCGTGACTCTTAGTATGTATTTTGTTGATATTTTTTACTGGTAAATTATTATGCTTTGTTTCAAGGGATATTAGTAATATGAAGAATTAAAACTAAGCAACCTGCAAACAGCAAAAATAATTCTAACTACAAACCACCGTAACAAGGGAAAAATAATCAAACCCCTGTCTCTTTTATTTTGTAAGAATGCAAAATGCTACCCAAACATAAAAAGCATAGTTGGAGTTTAGAAATAGATTCAGTCAATCAGAAAATGCAACAACGATCCAAACAAAAAAAATTACAGTGTCAAAAGGTCTGACACAAAAGCTATTTATAAGTATTAGGTTGTTCTTTAGTAACATCAAACAATGATTTGTATTGAAAAAGTGTAATAAAAAAAAATATGCATACGGTATACCCAACAGAAGCTCTATTTTAAGACATTTTAAAGTTACTTTAAACACACCTTATGATTTCAGCATCCTTGTACTCATCTAGGCGCCTTAAAAGATTGCATGCTAAGACTTCATCGCAGTGGAAAGTCCCATTATGAGTTCCAATTTTTGGCATTGTGTGAGGTTTTTTGGTCGCAGGTTCACCAGTCATTCCACGAAAATGGGTCAAAGTCACAAACCTCCGTTGCTGGTAGTTCACTAAGCAAGAAAGAAGTATTCTGGCAAAAAAAATTCAAGGTTCCATAATTGTTATACTTAGTTAAATGATAAAAGATCTTTGTATGCATGAAAAATTTCTAAAAGTAAGAACAAAATAAAATTCTCTTTAAAATTAATGATAAAAATGATGTTTATTAATATTATGTCATAAACTATCAAAGCAAATGAAACACATAGTTGGATTGGATGGTTAACAAAATTCAAAATTAATTTATTATGTACAGATCTTTTTTTATAAATGTCTTCTTTAATTTTTGCTAATCAAAATAGTATGATAAGAATCACAATGCATGATTTTGATCGCAGTTTAGTGTACTGTAAATAACACTGCGTTAAATGATGCCACTTTTAACACCTGTTCTTCAAACCTCATTTCACAATTTCTTTACAAATGCAGTTCATAAGCCATTTTTAAAAACAGTCACTCGTCATTTTTACTTAAATCCTGGAACAATTTATTTAACTTTTCAAGACCGTTTGTATAAATAAGACTATTTAAACAGGTTAATGGCAACAACTCTTTGAGAAAGTCATTCAGCATTTGCCATTCTTAAAACCCGGCTTTTAAACTACACAAAAACACAAACACTTGGTACTTTTTAAGAGAGAGAAAACAAAGAAGAAAGAAGAAGTTCTAAGAGAAGAAGAAGAGCGAGCAAGAGTTAGCAATTGAACGAAAATGGACAAGGGACGGAGGAAAAGCTAGAGTACTGAGTAGGCCTGTTTTCAAATGTTCACAAATCTAGATCTTTGTTGAAGAAAAGTGGGCCTACCACGTGACAAGTGGAATTGAGTTGGTATTTAAATATGCCGACATGAGAGAGAGAGAGGGAGAGAGAGAGAGGGGGTGGAGAGATTGAAAGAGAGAGGAGTGAGGAAGAACAAAAAATCAATGAGGCAGAGAGAGAGAGAGAGGAAAACGAACGAGGAACAGAGGAAGAGCTTTAGTTCGTGCCTTAGAGGCCTATGCTCTCTACTCTTCATTCTCAACTTCGTGTTACTTGGTCTAGATTTAGATCTAATTTATATCAGATTTGGGTAAGCAAACCGAACGTGTTCCATTCATTAGAACACTTTGCAATATAAGATAAGTATCATAAATTTTACACCAATCACACCAATATGTTTCAGTAAGTCTTGTTGCAGACAATGGAACAAAGTGGGGCTTTAGTTTTGACTTTCATTGATATGTACCCTAAATCACTCTTTCTTGGAAATCACGCACATTGTTTAGGTTTACTGTATTCAGTATATATATTGACGCCGTATTATTCACAGGCGATACTGTGAGGCTTAGCCAAGATTTAGTTTCGATTAATAGGATGAGCAGTCATTATACAATAACGCGACTTAAGAATGACTCTCGAGGCCTTCATCATTTTGGCCCGGCCTAGATTTAGACGCAAGGTGGTTTTCTCGTTGTTCTTAAAAGTTAATGGTATGCAAACTGAGCATTATAAACAATCCATGTGACGCACAACGGTCAGCGCAAAACTTAACAAAACAAAATAAAAATGTGAAGTTGTTTACCGCCATGTGGAAATCTACAACCAAAAAACATGCGGCTTCAATGCTCAAAGCGGGAAAAAACAGCATTTTTTATATCTCGGGTGGGACAAGGTATCAAAAAGCGTGACTGCCCGCGAAATGCGGGACGATTGGCAGCTCTGTATAATTATAAATTTGTAGTACAGACTTTTTTTCTAAATTATAAACACTGATTTTTGCCAAGTTTTTCTAGATCTAGATCTATAAATTTATTTGAGTAGGCCTTTTTTCTAAATTAAATTCTTTGTTCTGACTGTCAAGTAAAATTTTAGGAGCTCTCCCTTTTAATTTATAAATAATATAAATATAGATCTAAACAGCAGGCCCTGCTGGTTTTTAGATTTAGATGGAGTTGAGTTGAGATAGAGACCTAAACAGATTCTTTACATGATGATATCCCACCTATTTAGCTTCCTCATAAACCCTGAACACACCAAATCTAGCTTTGGTTATTTAGATTCTTTGCAAGGGGGCGCGAGTATTCACATCACCGGCTATAAATCTTGATGAGCCTGAAATTTAATTCCTCAATTCCTCAGTTCCTCTTCAGTTTCCTCACTTTCCTGTGTAAAATCGAAACTGCGCGAAGTTGAGCACGTATTAACAGTGATCTCCCTTAGCACAAAAAATGTGGTTTGGAGACATTCTCCGTGTAAGGTTTTGGATTCTGTCAGAGAAAAAAAAAAAAAGAATTCCAGACCATTTTTAATATCGAAAGTAGACGTCTACGCCTGCGTTAGATATTTCTATTTCCTGGAGACGAATCAACAACTAGTTTTCTGCTCTGCTGTTTTGTTTTGGTCAAGAGACAGTATGAGACAATAAAAAATTTACAACAAAAAAATCAATTCGACCTGCAGCTTGGGCTGAAATTTTGTGTCGAGGACAGTTCAAAAGCCCTTTGAGGGCTTAGTAAAGATTGCTTCACGAGGGAGGAACAAGAAAAAACCGTAAGTTGCTTCATAATACTAAAACTACTATTGCCGGTGTTTAAACAGCCTATTGCCTGAAATATAATCTTATTAAGCTGATTATTGGTTTATTTAATGGTAAGGACTGTCAGTCTGAACGATTAGTTTCAAGAATGCAATATTAGACATAACATGTATGTGCTTACTGCTTTATACACAGTCATACCAGCTTGGTCTCATGGGTTTGATAACGGTGTTCTCATGACATCAGTTTTTAACTCATTATAGATCATTTGGAGAATATTAAGAAGACGGTGCTAGGAGCATATAGCACGTGATAATTGTTGATAGTCCAGTCATACCAGAGGTTTATTTTTTTTATATTAAATTTATTTCAAATGATCCAAACGATTCTTCTTCCTCATTATGTGTATAAACTATAGGCCCCACTCCCTGCTTTGTGGTGTGTTTTAATTGTTGTTGTTTTTTGTGTTTTTTTTTTTTTTTCGTTTTCTTAAATATTTTAATTGTCAAATATAAATTTTATAGACCATCTTCATAAGTCTTACCCTTTTGTATTTATAGCATAAGTATCAAAAATATACTTTTCCACATTATATGTACATAATGCTAAGGTTCAAATAGTTTTTCGGTAGTAGGCCTATATCAATTTGCTTTTTTTTTCATGAATTTATATTTTGTTTTACTAATTTTAAAATAAGTTCACCTTCGTTTCTTTATGTTTGTTTGTTTGTTGTTGTTGTTTTTTTTTTGTTCTGGATGGATATTCATGTCATAAAATAATGTAATTAGAAGGTCATGTGTTTAATTTAAGTGATGTCACAATTAAAACTTTTTTGTAATGTCTGCATTTTTCTGGCTATGATTAAATCACCACGACCGCCTTTAAGTAAAACTTTCTCTTTTTTCCTTTTTTATTCGAACTATTTTCTTCCGTTGTTATCCACCCATTTTCACTGACTATGGGCACATTTACCATTCTTGCAATAATGAATACGACTTTATAAATCTACTCTGCTATAATTATACGGTCCAAAGATGCCTCTCTAATTTAGTCTGATATAATTATGCTAACATGACAATTGCATCTCTCACCCCTCTCGTCTTTTCATCTTTTTATTGATTTTCTCTCATCACATCCATTAACTTAGGTATGTCTTTATTATAATTCACCCTTTTTATACTGCAAATTTCTCCTTGCCTCCTCCTCCTCCCTCCCCCCTCCTCCTTCTCACCCCTCTCTCTCTCTCTCTCTCTCTCTCTCTCTCTCTCTCTCTCTCTCCAGACAGACAGACAGACAGACAGACAGACAGACAGACAGACAGACAGACAGACAGA
>RQTK01000149.1:325478-327978 GCA_003991915.1 Elysia chlorotica | reverse complement strand
TTACATTAACAAACTCTTGATGGGGGGAAAGCAAAATACACAGAGCTCCACAACCAATTGAAGGGCCTAGTTATTAGTATTGTTAATGGTCGTGAATAAATTTATCATTGATAGGCACTTCAATATATCTCCTTCAGATAATACGAATGCAAATACAAATAATAGGCCTACTTAAAAATACAGCTGTGTTAGGTTTTGTTGAACGTTATGATTATTTTGTGTTCAATCTAGAGGAGGGAGACTTGCTTTGAATGTAGATATATCAATAAATTATATTGGTGTTGCCAAGAAGCGAAAGTAATAATGTATGTAATAAAACTGGCGTATGTGGGGTAGCGTTGGTCTCTCAATCGGAAGATCTGTGGTTCGTAACCCACAATTGGTCCAAAATTTATTTGTCCGCTTTCTTCTCCTACTGGTTGTGGTTGGGTCGATGACAGTAGACCCGACATATACAGCACACTGGTACAACATGACCCACTGATACAGTAATCCCCACACTGTCTATGTGTGGCAGAACTGAAAATTGTCAGATATTAGTCAAGCGACCCGTTCCACGATACAACCTTGCTTTCGACTTTGGACGTTAAGAAACCAGCTCAACTTAACAAAGGGGCCTAGTAGTGAATACCGCGATCACTCTATACGTTAACCCTACCGTGAATGGTTTTGCAATTGGGAGGGAGAGAAAGAGGGGGGGTGTCTCTTCATACAACAACTGAATGTTATGATAAAAAGGTTTAATCGATTTTCACAAACCTTTCCACAAACATGCACCTCTTACAGGTAAACCCTTTAAACGTGCCTAATTTGAATTAAACTGGCCCTAGGAGTGTTATGCTGTACCTTTCTCCTTTCTTCAAATCAAAATTCATGCCTGCTCTAACAGCCTCTTTTCCACACTTTGGATCAAAGGATTTAATCAATGTTCATACTTGAATAGCCACTTGATTTTGAATTAAAAACAGTTCCGGTTCTATGAAAAGTATTATTGCATTGTATTCATGTTTCATAATTAAAGCTTTTATTGGGCGAACTTTATATACATGTATAGAGGAATGTTATGACCAACACGTAGCCATCTTTTCCATATCTATGTACATCATCCATAAAGTATTTTAACGGAGGGGATGGAGCAGATTTTAGTTTCCATAGCGCAGCATCATTGTTTTGAATGGATTTATTAAGAGACATAAGCGAATTTGCGCTCTGTAGTTTCTTGTTAAGGAAGTCGACTTGTCGTATTGCAAGAAATGTCCCATTGTTGACACGACGAGGGTTTTTTGAGTTTGAGTTGGTTGCCTAACGTTCAAAGTCAGTACTGTACAGGCTGTGTTTGGACGGGGCCCAAGACTGACGTCTGACAACTGCCACACACGAGACAGGGCGGGTAGACGTGGTCTTTATTCTAAGCCGGTCATACTATAAGGACACCGACCTAACCAGTAGGGGATGAAATTAGACAAATATATTTTATACGACCGTGAACTTCTTGATCTGGAGTTCAACGCTCTACCACTTGAGCCAGTAAGCCTCCCATATGCAGCTAGAACACTTAAAAATGATTGACATTTCTCATACATAACGAAATAATATCTAATGTATAGGCAATTTTGAGCTTCTTGCGGAGGAGTTAAAGAAATCCCTTGACTAATGACTTTGATTGTTTGTGTTTTCCGAGTGGTGCAGACAACCTGTTCTATAGTATAAACTTCAGAATAAAGGTGAAGAAAGACGGGAAACATTAGATAATGAAAATTAAACACACTGTATATTTAGGAATTAGATACGGCAGCTTGACTTATCTGAATTGATCGCGGAAGGGTGTGATCTCAAGAGCGCTGCCTCTACTCCAAAAGTCACGGGTTTGAATCCTGATAATGCCGCCTTGTTTTCCCTACCGTTTGGGTATGTGTCAGTATAATGTGATCGACTAAGTCCGAGCTATCCCACTATGTGATCCATTCGACTTATAGAATCCTTTTCGGTGACCCAAGAGAAGTTAAACCAAGATAATGATTCACTTTCTAGTTCTTAGACTGAAGATCGCTTTATCTGAACTCATAAGCGCTTTACGAGCCTAAATCGTTGATTTAAAGAATTGATTTAAAGAAATCATTCCGACAGGCGTGGCCTACTACGCAAAGAAACGACAAGCTAGAGTCAATAGAAACTATGCAAACAATACTTATAGAAGTATGTTTCTAGAAGTTATTCCTTATGGTGTCTCTAGCTTGATGTCATATTTTTTGTTGTTTTATATTCGACCCAAATTCTATGATCTACTACGCAGTTGTTAATTTGTTTATTATCAGTGATTAGTTTCAGCTTTTCCCAGAATCCACGCCTTTTAAGTGTTTAATTCTTACAATATGGCATTTTGCCCCTGCTGTCGGATGGATAGTATTGGTATCAAGTAATTTGAAATCAATGAAATTACGTTTCCTTTCCGAGTTCTTTCAGCATAAGACCATTTAGGCCTACATGAAGAGAAAAAAGA
>RQTK01000149.1:317978-320478 GCA_003991915.1 Elysia chlorotica | reverse complement strand
TTGGTGAATTTGACTATGAATGTTATGTTGAAGACTTACCAAGTTATAATTCACTGATTTCATAGACTGTTATGATTTTTTTTAAACAAGCACTGTCTTATTTTTTTCTTATAACTTCTATCAAACTCCTTTTCTTTTATTTCACTTTTTCTTATCAAGTGCTTACTATTTTATTGCTCTCTTATATATATTTTGTTGTTGTTTTTTTTGCTCACTGGTGGTCGAAGGTACAAAGTCGCAGTAACTTTTAACTCGTCGTAAAATTACCTTTTAACGAGGAGTCTTTAGCTAAAAAGACGTTGTACTCTCGGTTATTATTAATTTTAACGATTGCAAGCAGTTCTAAATGGCCTTCAATCTTATTCCCGAATTTGCCTTTGCTTCCCAGATTCCAGGACCTCAGCCAGATACAAGAGGAAGATGGCTCGCAGGCCGGTGAGATAACTCTGGTCGTACCTACTCTACCGCGACCCGAGGTCGACCAGATCCCTGTGACCCCCGACCCTGTGACCTCGACCTCTGATCCCGAGCAGAAGGTCACGCCGGCGGCCTGCCCTTTCGGGGACCGCATCGCCAAGGAGCGCGCCGCGAAGGAGCACCTGACGCGGAAACCGCCCAGGCCGGGCCAGCAGTCGCTAGACGAGAGTTTCCCCCGGAACGTACTGCTCAGGCAGCGCCAGCAGAAGCAGAGGAACGCCCAGCGGCCGCGCACGGCTGGGGTCAACCCGGACTCCGGCAAGGAGAGAGGCCGCTCCTTCATCTCCACGCGGAGCTACATCGGCGATCTCACCGACGCGCCTCTATCCCCGACAAGTCCGCCCCCGTCAAACAGGGTTTCGAGCCTCAAGCCTCGCGCTAAGAGTGCAGGGAGCGCGGCGACCCGGCAGCCTGCCGACGCAAGCGTGTTTTCTACTTACGGTTCACCTGGGCCGGTTTACGGTGCAGGAGTCAACCCAACAGCAGCAGCAGCAACAACCCCGCACGCGTGGAATCCTCCACCAACTCCGGCGGACTTCGTTGTCGAGACAGACTCGCGTGACTGCGGCATTCCCAACTTGGACATCCCCGGAGCGACGAATACGACCCAGCACTACCAGGAGGACCTGCCTTGCAGCCAGATCCTGTACAAACCCGACCCGCGTCTAGCCCTCACCGTGAACACCTACTGCCCTCCCAGGCAGCAGCTCTACGGCAGCGCCGCTTACCAGCTCCGCGACGTTGACAGAGACCGACCGGCCGCACCGACAACGGTAACCGACAGTAAAGTGAACCAGTACCTCCATTACAGCAGCGATCTCGGCTTTGATCCATCGTCACACACAACTACCCATCATCTCTCACCATCAGCAGCAGTGACAGCATATCCAGGGGAGATCTTCGTATCGTCTAGACCGATAGATTCTACTGAGCTATCGTCAACACAGCATTTAGAGCAAAGGCAAAGTAGCCAGCAAACAAACGGCCAACAACAACTCCAATTCTTGAGAGAAAACTGCACGAGTCCTGTCCCAATTTCCAAACAGACCTTGTTTCTTTGTCACTCACCATCGCCAACAAAGGCATCTTTGAGATTTCCCGATCCGGAGACTGTCCCGGAAGCAGCGGCAAACTCTAACCTTGAACTTGAACGTGACCCCTCACCCCCATCTTTCAGTTACGGGCACCTTCAGACTGAACAGCCTGTCACTCACGACTTGACAGCCAGTCACTTACACGCGCTTAACTCACAACAATTTGCCCCGCGTCTCCCAGTCGCATCTTATACGCCAACACCAGCAGTCAAAGGTGTTCTACAGCAGGTGCCAACTGGAGCAGCAGCAAAATCGCCTATATTCCAGCAGCAACACGTACAACTACAGCCTACAATAAGAGCTACTGCCGACGGCAACAGCAATAACAAAAACAACAACAACAGCAACAAGATGAGCTCGTACATTGGCAACATGGGCGTGCTGGGCTCCACCTCCATGTCCGGTAACGTGGGTGGGATCTCACCCGTTCCTCCCTCCCGTGTCCAGGAGAAGGAAGAGCTGCAGCGGCTGAACGACAGGTTCTCCTCCTACATCTCCCGCGTGCGTCAGCTTGGTCAAGCGGTCAACTCTGTGGACAGCTCGGCGTTCCTCAGGTCCAGCAAGATCCTGGAGGACGAGATTGTCCAGCTCAAAGCCATGTATGAGGCAGAGCTCGCCAAGATTGTCCAGCTCAAAGCCATGTATGAGGCAGAGCTCGCCAAACTCAGGTACATATTCGGGAAAGGGGGGGGGGGCGTTAAGAGTGGGGGAGGCGTGGGAGGGGAAGGAGGTTGGAGAAAGGGGGAGAAGAGTGGGAGAGACATAGCGAGGGTCCTGCAAGATATTAATTATATAAAAGATCAAGAAGGAGAGAGCGATAGCAGGGAGAGAGAAAGAGAAAGAGAGGAAAAAATGAAAAAGAAGTGGGATATGAGGAGAGACAGAGAGAGAGAGAGAGAGAGAGAGAGAGAGAGAGAGAGAGAGAGAGA
>RQTK01000149.1:290750-317918 GCA_003991915.1 Elysia chlorotica | reverse complement strand
ACGAGGTAGAGAGAGAGTAAAAGAGAGAGAGAGAGAGAGAGAGAGAGAGAGAGAGTGAGTGAGAGACAGTGATCGGGAGGATTATCTGAAAGTCCAAGAAAATTAGAAAGAAAAAAACAATAATATTTGTATCTAAAGATCTTGGGCCAAACAAAAGCTTACTCCCAAGATAATAAGAATATACATTTTATCGTAGCGGTTATTATCAAAGAACAATAGATAAATAAATATTGGCATTCGTGCACACTAAATCACACAGCTGCATACATCTATTATATAATGCAGAATATTACAATATAGTTCGACCTTTATTACTTTTTTATATTCTGTAGTACATTGTATCTTGTATAGATAAGGTGATGTATTTGAATTTAAACATAATTATCACAAAAATTCAACTATATAATTATCCTAGTTGCTGACAATGAACGTGGAAGAAGCAACAAACTTTCTTTCTCACTCTGTCGCCCTCTTCCCACTTCATCTAGAATTAAATTTAACAGTGCACGCAATATTTTGACAAAGTACTCAACATTTATTTCTAAATGTCTCTTTTTGTTTGTTTGTCTGCCTCCTATGCCCTCCTCTCACCCTCTCTCTATACCCCCTCTGTTTCCCCCCCCCCACACACACACACACACGCACCGTGTGAGAGCAGGCGGGAGCTGGAGGTGTCCGGCCACGAGCGGAACTCCCTCTACTCTCAGCACAACAAGCAGCAGAAGCAGCTGGGAGAACTCACAGACAGGTTGGTTGGTTTGTTTGTTGCCTAGCGTCCAACGTAAGGACTATAAAACTAACGTCTCGCTGTTCGGGGACACCATGACTCCTGTCTCATCAAGCCATAATAGACTGACACCGGATTATCACTGACAAAATTAATGAGATGGACATTCTGAGTTGAATGGGCTCGGATAATTCATTTGCTTAGCCAAGTTGTTAGAACCTATATAGTTCTACTACGTTTCTCCTAACAAAGAGGGTACCAAGAAGGGTGAGCGATTGGGAATTTTTATTCTGGCGATAACCAGGGTCTCTTGTTGGATTTGCGTCTCCCGTAGATGTTTGGATGGGGCGTGTGTGTGTGGATCAGTACTTGGTGGAGATCGCTGCAGATTAGGGCTGCACTGAGGATTGGACGGGCTTGGAGATATGCACATTGAATGGGCAGAAATGGAGATGACAGACTCATTTTAAGCCTTTGAATGTGTTAACGCTACTTATTCTCAGTTGGTGAAGCCAAAGACAATATATTTAGCAAGACTTTTCACAAAGATGTTGACAATTCTATTGATACGGGGAGCTAGAAGTTAAGTTGTTTAACCAATCGTCAGACAAAGTTTTTACTATGTTGTGTATAGAAGAGAGCTACTGCCTTAATTATCCCGACCCACATAAGGAAAATCCTCCGCATGAAACCTCTAGTTATTATTGACACTCTCTGGTAGAACTTAGAGACAAGTGAGGACAGAAAATAATCGGGGTTACATTGGGTTGAAACCTTGGAGTGCTTTTATTTCCTCAATGATTCGGAGTGGTTGGGCAGAGTGAGTTGATCAAGCGTAACGATCAGTTGGTACAGTGCGCGGCTCGAATCCCGCTCGAATTCACTAATGGTTGGGTTACTTTCAGTATCAGATGAAGTGTTGTAAAACCAGTTCTGTCTATGTGGGGTGCACGGTGAGGTTGGAGCCCCCGAGGTGGTCTAGCTCCTGATAATGAAACAAAAAGAATTCTCGTGACTTTCCACACACACACACACACAAACATAAACTGAGTAGACTGTCTTTACGTTCGGACAAGTATGAGCGTCATGTACTAGGTAGACATCGCTAATCCAACGTTATACCAACTGAGCAATAAAAATCGGTATCCCTTATAATGGCATTTTTGTATTGTATAGGCCTATAATTACTGTTAAAGTCAAATTTTTCGACATTCAAATGTATAAATTCGTCCAGTCAGGCACACAAAAAGGAAGGTTGGGTAAGCATTAAGAATTAAGAATTCGATAAGAGTAACTGCAATTGACGTTTTATATTCATACATTTTGCAGAATTATTAGGCAATGCCACAATACTGGAGACCAAGCTTTGATTTCTGTTGAAAATGATTTAGAGCAACAGAGTAGCATTATTGTATAACCCTGTCATGATACTAAAATTATACCACGGGATATTGAGTTAACCTTTGGTTAAAGGTGCTTATATCATATGGTGGTTATATTATTAAATTTTAACAATTTTGTTCTTTCAAGACAACAATCGTGGTTTACATACCATGAACAATGAATTATGGTAATATTCTCTCTGGAAGAAGTATCACTTATTACGTGAGATTTATAATTTGTACTAAAGTTTCTTTTCAATGCAATACGTTTAAATAATTATGACACTTATCGACCTTCTATGTTATAATTTAGGGATTTACAGTTTTTCTCAATGTTTCGATCTCGACAGCCTTTCGATCAAGACAGACACGGTGAACAAACTCATGGAGGAGATCGAGTTGCTCCAGAGGAAGAACGCCAACCAAGAGGCCGAGCTGCAGGACATTCGAATCCAAGGCCAGCGGCCCCAGCACGAGCTGGACAACATGTCCAGGACGGTAGAGGCGCTCACTCGGGAGGTGGAGGCCTGGAAACACAGGTAGGGAGGGGGGAAGGAGATAGGGTGTGTGTTTATGTGTGTTTTTTGTATGAGCGAGAGAGAGAGAAAGAGAAACAGAGAGAGAGAAAGTTAAAGAGAGAGAGAGAAGAAGAGAAAGAGAGAGAGAGAGAGAGAGAGAGAGAGAGAGAGAGAGAGAGAGAGAGAGAGAGAGAAAGAGAAGAGAGAGAGAGGAAAGAGAAAGAGAGAGAGAGAGAGAGAGAGAGAGAGGGAGAGAGGGAGAAAGAGAGAGAGAGAGCGAGATAGAGAGAATGAAAGAGGTAAGTGTCAGGCGTTAGTTTTGGGGCTCGTCCACGAAGGAACCTAAGCAGTGCTGACGTTGGACGTTAAGCAATACCAACAAACATGTGACCAACTGCGTTTATCGTCACAGGTACGAACATGAGCAGGTGGCCCGACAGGAGCTGGAGGACAAGAACCAACTGCTGATCAAGAAGGTCGAGTTTGCAGAGTCTGTCCACGGCCAGCAGGTTACTGACTACCAGGTATGTGTGTCTGTGTGTTTGTGTCTGTGTGTGTGTGTGTTTGTGTCTGTGTCTGTGTGTGTTTGTTTATGTCTCTGTCGTGTTTGTGTCTGTGTGTTTACCATGACGCATGTCTCATTAGGTCTCATTATATTGACACCGACCCAACCAGTGTTGGTACTAAGGGTTACAAAGGGGTGTTTACAGGTTAAACATAGGCATTATTATGTGCTAAGAAACATAGTTTACTGTTTAAAGCTTTTTTTTGTTATGTTGTTAATTAGTTAAATTTCTGCGTCTTCCCTGACATTCCCTACTCGTTTGGCCAGTGTCAGTATAATGAGAGCAGCTGTGACAAGAGTCGAGGTCTCCCCACAATGTCTCATGTGTTGCAACACGTAACAATGTTAGACATTATTTTTTTTAGATCTGTCCACAATCAAGTCTATATAATATAATGTTGGCATTGGACGTTAGGCAATTAACTCAACTTGACTCTCCACTGGCAGATATCTCCGCACCGTCTCGTGTCAGGTTGCAAATAACATTGTCAGACTTACTCTTGGGACCTGTCTACAATAATATCATAGCCATCATATAGTGCTGACAATGTACGTTAAGGAACCAACTCAACCTCACCCCCCCCCCACACACCCAAGAGTTCTCCCCGCACTGTCTGGTGTATGGTAGCACGTAACAATGTCAGACTTTAGTCTTGCTACCGGTCCACAATATAGCCTATATATTGTGCATACATTAGACGTTTAGCAACTAACTTTACAATAACAATGCCAATTATCATTGGGATTTCTACAGCGCTAAAGGTTTCTTTTACATCGTTTTATCGCCAACTGAGTTTCCCCTATCAGGTTCGAGCGTTGGTCTCGCTGCGCACTCTAATAATTTAAATGTCCATGGTTATGAAGCTAATGCTTGTTTTTATGACGTTTATTAACGCCCTATAATGCACAAATGGCAAATAAGGGAATAGGCCTTGTGTAGGGCCTACTCGATTTAATAGAAGTCCTGAGAGAACTAACCATATAACCCCTCACTGCCTTTTTACATAACTTGATGGAGGATATGATACAGTTCAGGCTGACGATTACCGGCTAACATCTTGGATTGAGAGGTGTAGAAATACGATACTACCAGAGACTATAGATTGAGTGAGACGTTTCACAAAAAAGGCTTACAGTGCTTTTGTTACAGGAAGCTAGCGTGTCGAGTGCTCAAGCTATTTCTGCATTGCAATTAAGGCGATTGAACAATGGCCAGATTGAGTTTTTACTTAGCTTTAAATAAGAATACAATAGCCTTATTTATCTTGAACAATATATACGCAACATTCTCGTCGTGAAACTTCTCACTGTTTCACAGTCTCTGACACAACTATGTCGTTTTTTCGCAACCTGAATCTCTCCTGGCAGCTACGAGAAATCGCCTCGCTATGCTTAATCTATTATAATATTTTCAAGGACCACACTTACATCACTAAAGCTTTTTTCTTATGTCGTTTATTCGCTAACTTTGTGATTCATGGTATCCCTGTACTGTCTTTGTGTGGCAGAATACAAACCTGTCAGACTTTAGCCTTGGGGCCTGTCCACAATGTAGCTTAAATAGAGCTGACGGTGTACGTTAAGCAATACCAACAAACATGTGACGTTGTACACGTAGCAATACCAACAAACATGTGGACCAACTGCGTGTATCCTACAGGTACGAACATGAGCAGGTGGCCCGGCAGGAGCTGGAGGACAAGAACCAACTGCTGATCAAGAAGGTCGAGTTTGCAGAGTCTGTCCACGGACAGCAGGTTACTGACTACCAGGTATGTGTTGTGTGTGTGTGTGTGTGTGTTTGTTTATGTCTCTGTCGTGTTTGTGTCTGTGTGTGTGTGTGTTATTCCTGTGCCTGTTCATTATTATGTATGTGTGTTGTACAATTATTGCTCAAGATCGACTAGGTCTTTAACTTTCAGTTTGAAAGTCTGTACCCTTTGCTGCCCCTGTCTATCTGTCTGTTTGTCTGTCCAACTCTGTCTACGAGCAACAGGTCACAGACTGCTAGGTTTGTGTCTGTGTGTTTGTTTATGGGTAGTTGTAAATTTGCGTAATTCTAAGATTGGCAATTGACCATCTTATATACATATTTGTGCATCCCCAATACCCAGTGAGTGTTTTGTAGTGTGTTTGTCAAGGTCGACTATGTTTTTATATACTTTCTCTATCGCTTTCACTCATTCTCTTTCTCGCTCTTTCTCTATCACCGACTCCTATCTTCCTTTCTCTCCCTCTCTTTTTTCTTGCTCTGCGTCTTTTGATAGTTTTGCTTTAATGTCTTTAATGGTGCTGAAGTTGGACGTTAAACGAACTCAATTCCTCCTCCTCCCCCTCTCCCCTAACGTATCTTTCCAGACCCGACTGGACACAGCTAGCGCTGCCATCCTGAACCTGGAGGCGCGGGTTCGAGACCTCAGCACGGCGGACATGAACGTGAGTGACATGATCCGGCAAGTGCGCGAGGCAGCCGAGGCGGAGCTCAGGGCGTTCCTGGTCGAGTCCGAGGAGCAGTACAGCCGCAATGTGAGTGAAGGGCCATTTTCTCAGTTGCTCTTTAACTGCCTCCATCTGTGTTTCCCTCTTATTCTTATTTTAACAATATTTTTTACCTTTTTGTCACCCTGTCTCTCTATTTCTCTCTTTTCCCCTTTTACTTGCTCTCTTTCTCTTCCTCTCTATCTCACTCAGTATATTTTACTTTCTTTCTCCCTTTCTATCCTCTCTGTCTATCTGTTTCACTATAATAATGTCTGTTTGTCTGTCTGTCTCATTTTCTCTCACTTACCCTCCTTTACTTTGTCTTACCCTTCCTCTTGCAGTTTTGTTTGGCATCATAAAATTAAGAAACGCAATAGAGTTTTCTTTTAAATTCCCCATAAAACTTTTAACTTCTTCAGATAACCATAGAGCATGGCAGTGTTTATATTGTTATTTTTTGCTGTCGTTTCGATTTTTTTTTTTAAACCAGTTTAAATATGAGACGAACAGTTAAATAAAACTTTCCAGCAATATTAACATTGCATATTTTCACCACACTCCTCCCTCCTTCACAGTTGGCGGCGCTGAAGGCTCAGATTGATGCGGACGCTGACACGCTCCAGAGGATGTCCCAGGAGAAGACGGAGCTGATGGGCAGCATCGGGGAGCTGCACGCCAAGATCAGGAACCTCGAGGGGCAGGTGAGATTTAGGGCTTCAAGTGGGGAAAGGGGTGGAGGGTGATGAGAGGGTGGATGATTGGGTGTGTTGGTTAGTAGTATAAATTATGATGTAGTATTAGTAACGAATAACTACCCCTCCACATTTAACCTGTCAATTCAAGATTTTAGCCTGTCATTGACAACCTTAAACCCTCCATCAAGTTCCCCTGATGGTGACATCAGCTCAGGTAAAATCATTCTGGAACTAGAGATGTATATGAGTCAGACTCAAAACAATCCAGGCGTTTCACAAAAACTGTTCTTTCATCTTATTGTTTGTCAGTTTCATGCAATGCGACACAGAGACATAGTAGGAATACCAGAACTTTTGCCCCAGCGGGCCATTTAATTATAACAAGACCGCCCCAATCAGTACACAACAAGATGGTCCACTCCAGGGTAAGACCACATAGTTCCCAATTAGGAATCATGCACTTTACTGATTGGGTTATCTCACGGTTTGTGTGTGTGCTTTTTTGGTATAATTTAAACAGCTGAGACAGGATTCATGGTATCCCCGCACTGTTTCTGTATGGTAGCACTTACAATTGTCAAACTTAAGTCTTGGGATCCGTCCACAATATAGTATTCATAGTGCTGGCCTAATTGAGAGTTGCAGCATTATGATATCTCTAATTAGCATGGTTGGCAAGGTTCTTTTGGTGATCATAATAATTTTTAAAAAGTATTATGTTTTTTTTTAACCTCTGAATTGTTAAAGGGAAGTAATCAGGTTTAACAAATAAAGGGGCCTTTATGCCAGTTGGATTACGCCCCTTTTATAACGATTTGTGAACGCAATGTACACTTACAATAAAAATTAATGTTTGCACTTGTTTCATTGAATTCTTAACAAGCAGGGTCGACAACCCAATACTATTTTTGAGGCATATGCAGCTGGAATATTTTCCACTGGCCTCAACAAATATGTTTGAGAAAGACAGGCAGTTCCAAAGATTATGAAATTTGGGAGAAGATTGAAAAAACCGATATAAAAGCCATCCCAAAAGTATGCACGTGAAAGACAAAACGATCACTCCCTTTCATGACAACAAATTTCTAAAGAACGCGTTAACGATTGATATTTTCCCCTATCGCTACTAAAAAGTTCGACGCGCATGAGAAAAATACCTACCCTATTAACTTTTCATCAAATTACAATACGTAAGTTCTTCGTACAGTCGCCGCCATATTGCGCAGCCTCTGCGAACTCTATCTGGAAACAAAATGGATGCTCTTTGTACACTTCCGAAGGGTTGTTTGTGCTTCTGCAAAACTCCATATCCTGTGGGTAGTCCTGCTGTTTCGTAAGTCGATGAACAGTTTTCAGTTTAGTAAGTTCAATAGGCTAATGGACTTCTGTCTCGACCGACTAAAAGTTCGACGCGCATGAGGAAAATACCTATCCTATTAACTTTCCATCAAATTGCAATACGTAGTTTCCGAAAACTCACCGCCATATTGCGAAGCTTGTGCACATTTTTCTGGAATGCAAATGGATGCTCTCTGAACAGATCCGAAAGGCTGTTTGTTCTACCGCTAAACTCCATATCCCATGGGCAATTCTGCTGTTTGGTGTGTATAAGTCGGTAGGCTAATGCTCTATACTAAGTAAGAAACAAACATTTGTGCATTCCAGTAGTATTAACACAGTGTGAACCGCAATCACGCTTGTTTTGTGTGTAAATTCTTAACGTCCACTGTTGGAAACAAGGTTAAATCGCGAACATGCCCCAATACTTATGATTAACACTTTAACGTCGTGCCATACAGAGACATGACAAGAATACCAGGACTTCTGTCTTGGTCGGCCACATTATACAGTGAAAATGCAATTAAAAATAGGTTATTTCTTTGGTAAACCCTTTATGACAAAAATGTGCATAAATGGAAAGGAAAATCAAACGAATTTCATTGTACACTAATCCACACTATCCCGTGTGTGGCAACATAATATCGTTGTCACACGTTAGACTTGCCTCCTGTCCACTATATGATGCTAACGTTGGGCGTTAAACAACCAACTCAACTTATCTCACCTCAACTCATCCAATCTCATGTATAGGTAGCGAACCTGAGCCACCAGCGCTCTAGCCTGGAGGACATGGTCTCCACCGAGCGGCGACGGGCCGCCGACCAGGTCAGGTCACTAGAGGTCAAGGTCCGACAGGTGCAGGAGCTCCTGGTCGTCAAGATGAGGGAGGTCAGCACGGCCCGGGAGAGTCAGCTGCCGCTCAAGGCCGAGATAGAGGCGCTCAAGGCCATGCTGGAGGAGGAAGAGAGGCGGTCAGTAAACTGTGCGGGGATGGTAGAGAGGGAGAGAGAGAGAGAGAGAGAGAGAGAGAGAGAGAGAAAGGTTGGGATGACGGAAAATGACAAAGATGGGTGGGAAAGGAAGAAAAGGGGAGTTGAAATAAGAGAGAGATAGGGAGAGAGAGGGGGGGGGAAATAAATGAAGCCGAATGCAAGAAAAATGAGAAAACTCTACTGAGATTGAAACAAAGAGAGAGACAGAGACAGAGACACATACAGAGGAAGGTAGAGAGAAAGAGAGGGAGACGGAGGGAGAGACAAATATTAAGATATGAAGGGTCTGAAATATTCATAATTTAGAATGAACATTCTTAAAACAATTTCTTTTGTTTATAGTTTTACATACAAAGAAAAAGTTGAAGACTTCTTATTTTTAACTAGCCTTTTCCGAATTAAAAATAATTTTGTGTGGTTTATCTTTTTTTTTCTCTTTTTTTCACCCTTGACAACCAGACTAAGAGTCCCCCTGGGTATCGTCCCCGCCTCCCTTGTGCAGCAGCCAACCATCACAGCCCCGCCTCCAAGCTCCGCCCAGATCCTAGCCACGCCCTCCCTGTCCGCCCTCAAGGCGTCCACACAGATGAGTTACTCTCAAGCGTCGGCCGTCAACCAACAGGAGGCAGCAAACCGGGCCTTTGTGCAGGGTCTGGCTGACGCCAATAAAGCGGCCACAACGACGACAACAACATTAGCACCATGCGATATAGGTCTGTGTGGACCTCGGTCTATTGGTCTCCAGCAGCAAGCATCACTAACAACTTCTACTACCGCAGCAGGGGGGGTTCAACCACAGACAACCATAGTGAGCAGCGGGCAACCCATCCCAGCCAACACACCTGTGGTCACCACCGACGGCAACACTGTGAACCTGACAGCCAACTACAACTACAGCTCGTGCTACCCGACGATAGGAGGTAAGATAATATGCCATGAGACGGGACAAAATATAATAAGATCGGATGCCATGAGACGGGATGAAAAAAGATAAGATAGCGTAAGACGGCATAAGATAAGATGAGATAAGATACCATGACGTGGGATAAAATGAGATGCGATAAGATGCCATGAGACGGGATAAAATAAGATTCTATAAGATGCCATGAGACAGGATAAAATAGGATAAGATAAAGTGCCATGAGGCAGGATAAAATAAGATAAGATAAGATGCCATGAGGCAGGATGAGACGGGATAAAATAAGATGAGACAAGATACCATAAGACGGTATAAAAATAAGATGAGATAATATACCATCAGACAGTATAAGATAAGATGAGATACGTTAGGTCAGGACGAGGTAGTGCTTCATAAAACTGTCAAGTCGAAATTATTAGCTCAATAAGAGGAATTAGCAAATACATGAACAGTGTACATCATATATTGGAAAGACATACACGTTGCGATAAAAAATATAACTGAGAGATAATCATAAACAAGGTTGTTTCTGCTGTTCCAATAGTTGTTGTTGTTTTTGGTTGTTTGTTGTTGTTTAATAATTTTTTTTGTATCTGACAGATCCGTATGAACTTAATTCATAATAATCTGCATCATCTGCCTTACGCAATGCCAGTTACTTATCTGTTCTCCCCTTTACTCTCCCCCATACCCCACCCCCTTTTTAATCCCACCCCTCCATAGGACCATGTAACCCCCTGTACCCCTACGAACCGTCCCCTCCCCTGAACACGCTCTACATCCCCGAGAGCCTCAGGACGGTAGACGAGGGCGCTATCGCCTACGACCCCGACTTCGCCGTGGGTCAAGGGGCCCCAGACACACAGGTAATCTTTGCTTAACGAGAAAAGTTAAACCTGCCCATGGCAACAACTGAAGATCATAGACAGACTTTGCCATGGACAGGTGATTGGTTTAGGCAATAAAGGCCAACTGAGTACATGACAATTGTAAGCTTTGCACCATGTATAGTATCTTTTTTCAAACTATGCGCGAAATCATGTTTGAAAAAAATTACTATGCATGGTGCAAAGCTTACATTTTTTTTTTTTTTGGATGAAGCTATCAAAGTCTCATCTCTCACCTTAGGAAGCGATAGATATATAAGAGCGCACTCTATGAGCCATTTCGAGTTACTATTGTTTCTACCATCACTTACGTTAGGATTTTTTTTACTCTAGCGCAAAAAATTTAAACCAATCGTTTTACAGTAAATTTTAAAGGCGAAGTGTAGATTATGATCCGACATTATGCTTTACCCCATGGACGCTTCTTCTTTACAGCTACTCCAAAGCGACGAAAATATCTTTGTGTTTCTCCGAAACAATTTTGATGCCGAGTTAGATATAGGTTACAATAATTGCTTTATAAATGTCCGTTACCAAAAAGGCTAGAAGTATAGTCGATATGTTCCATAAATGTTATGTGCGGCCGTAAAAAACACAGCACGGGCACCAGGACTAAACATTTTGCTGATTGCGGGATAAAATTGAAGACCTCAACCCTTTAAGCCAGCCCATCTCCTTCTGCTATGTAACAAAGCTTGTGATTTTATACCTTAATAAAACGTGCACATTTTTCTTATCATTAACCAGAACCATGAGATTTAAGCTGTGAACCAATATTGTCATGAACCTCTGCCCCTCTTTCTTCCCCCATTTTATGAGTTTTAACCGATGAAAATTATGACAATAAAGTTGTAAATAGAGATCATCATGAATCTCCGCTTCTGTCCCCCGCCCATTCCTCCTACCGCCCCCCCACCCCCCAACCTTTTTACCTTTTTTTTTTCAAATCACCTCTTTTCATCAAAATTTTCAAACTAGACGAATAAGGATTGTGGCACTTCCATTGTGAATCTGTATTATCAACCACCGCCCCTTTTTCACTCCCCACTCGAACACACCTCCGTAATCTCTTTAACCCCAATTTTAGGAATCTTGACAAATCATAATAATCGCAAAGTAAAGATGTGAATCTATAACCTGACTAAACTCCGCCTCCTCTTTCTGCCCCCCCCTCCCCCGTACACATACGANACAGGACATGTACCTGAACAGCCTGAGCCTGCCAATGAGCGGGCCGCGCTACCACTACGAGACCACGCCCAGTGTAAACAAGCTCCACCTCCAGCCGTCCCCGCCCCTCACGCCCAGAGCTATCGGACCCATCCCCAGCACTGCCAGCAGGGCCAAGTCTGCTCCAGGTCGGTTCAGTGATGAATAGACTTTATTTGTCTGTTTGCCAGCCTGTGTCTCTGTGTCTGTCTGTCTTTTTGTAATGCCTGTCTGTCTATTGGGTTGTTTGTCTGCCTGTATGTCTGTCTTTGTGTCTGTGTGTCTGTATGTTTGCCTATTTGTCTATAGGTTTGTTTTTCTGTCTGTATGTCCGTCTCTCCGTCTTTGTCTCTTTCTGTCTCTGTCTACCGAACTCTCTTTCTCTGTCCTTTTCCTCACAGTGTTGAAGCGAAAATGTACCAAAAGGGATTTGATATTCGCAATTTAATGGCATCCTGTATTAGCAACATGTCATGCCCTCCATAACTTCATTAAGTGACATACAAGGGTGGCATCCATTTCTACTCAAGGTGATATATTTTAGTTATCACAGAAGAAGGTCTTGATTGGCACAATTTAACTGAATTGGAAATAAGTGGATAGACACAGTTTAACTTTCTTGATCAACAAAAATTTAAAATGTAAAAATTTGATGGAAAGATTTAAAGTGTATAAAAAATCTTATGGAAATGTTTGAATGATGGAAAACATTTAAACTGTATTGAAAGGATCTCGATGAAAATTAAACTGTGACGGAAGAGATTTGATAGATACAATGAAACTACCGTGGTAGGGTCCTGATAAATGCAACACTATTTATTAATTTATAACGTTACGAGAGGGTCTTGACAAACACAGTTTAACTGTCATAGAAATGCTTTAACAGACACTGCCTCATAATTCAACACTGCTCCCCTCTCTCCCTTCCACCACAACCAGCAACCTCCGCCAACTCCCTGCCGCCGGTGGCGACCTCTGAACCCCAGCAGTCCCAGCATCAACCGGAAACCAGCGCGGCCGGAAGTTGCGTGAACCTGATCCCAGCCAACCTGGGCAGCGGCAAGGACTACTTCGACGAGATGTTCTCAGACCTGCAGCGAAACACGCTCTTCTCCAAGCCCAGGCCAAAGAGCAGCCCGCTGGAGCGCCGGCTCCCGTCAAGCTTCCACGACTACACGGTGTCCACTTCCAGGTGAGTGCTCAGTGTCTAGAGTTACACTTTGTCTTCTTGTGTTGATTAGTTTTTTTTGTATTGGTTCAGGTTGTTCCTAGAGGAATTAAAGTAAGTTAGCTGAATAGTCTTTTGGGCCAGTTCTGTGTTTAGAAATCATAAATTGCCGCTGGTCAATTGAGATGCAAAGTTGGGGGGCGCAGTAGTGTTATGCTAAGAGGAGGATGAGGAGGAGGAGGAGGAAGAGGAGCAGGAGGAGGAGGAGGAGGAGGAGGAGGAAGAGGAGCAGGAGGAGGAGGAGGAGGAGGAGGAGGAGGAAGAGGAGAAGGAGGAGGAAGAGGAGCAGGAGGAGGAGGAGCAGGAGAAGGAGAAGGAGGAGGAGGAGGAGGAGGAGGAGGAGGAGGAGGAGGTCACAGGATGTCTGTGGCTCGATTCTCGGCTCTGGTGGACACATTAAAAAGTCCCTACTGGTTTTGTAGGTATCAGTATAATATGAGCGACCAACTCCCGGGTACCCTGACTCTAGGATCCCGTCGTATATGATCTTTGTTTAGGCCTAAGGGACGTTTAACCTGGAGATTGCTTCATTCTCCGACCGACGAGCTGCATAGTTGAAGGATATAGATCCGTTGTGTTCAGATCTTGTATGTTGACTCGCTTCTCTCCTGAGTATTCCACTCTCTTCAACACTGTTAGTCTACATATCAACAGTTTAAAGCTGTTAGGCTGGATATTCAATTTGTGGTTACATCGAATATTAATGTTCTTTTCTGATGAAAAGAGAATAGGTTAGTGAGTTTTATGTATATATCCAGCCCACCGTTATTATTAGTTTTCGGGTCTCATAAAACGGTCTTTAAATTTTCCATTAGTTTTTCTTAAAAGCCCGACAGTTTACATCTCTGTGGTCATATCAAATAGTTGTTAGATTCGACGTCTCATTCGCCTAGAAAGGGTATATATACATAGTTATTTAATAAGTCAGATAGTAAGTTACTTATTTATTTGTTTATCTACTTAACCGTTTAGTTAATAAGTCACTTACTTATTTTGTTCGATAGACAGTTACACTATCTATGCATCTATACTTAGTCACAATGATAGGTGACATCAGAGTCTCATAATATAGTTTAAATGTCTTATACATTTACAAGAAGCATGGTTCAGGATGTCTGTGGCTCCGATTCTCGGCTCTGGTGGACACATTAAGAAGTCCCTACTGGTTTTGCAGGTGTCAGTACAAAGTGACCAACCAAGTCTCAGGTGCCCCACTCTGGCATCCCGCCGTATATGATCTTTGTTGAGGCCTAGGGGACGTTAAACCTGGAGACTGCTAGTTTCTCCGACCGACGAGCTGCGTTGTTGAAGGATATAGGTCCGTTGTGTTCAGCTCTTGTATGTTGTCTCGCTTCTCTCCCTTCAAAACTTTTAGTCTTCATAACTCTCTTCAAGCCGGAGATGACGTCTATTATCCAAAATGGACAAAGTTCCCACAACAGATAATTTCAAATACATTAGAATGAGTCTGCCAGAGTATGAGTGTGATCTCAACGTCATTGATTTTCCATTTTACGATGCTTTTACCATTAACGAGTATGGCTGAGAGTTCGGATCTTTTGTTATATGGCGAATATTAATATTATCCTATGATGAAAAAAGCGTAGGTGTAATAGGTAATCAGTTAAATAAATTGATTGGATAGTTAGTTAAATTATTTGATTGTTAGTTAAATACTTTGTATGTTATATGCATATACCCACTTCGAACCTTTGTGGTAATGTCAAATCGTAGCATTACCAAAGACATAATAATTTGGCATTACTGTACGATGAAACAAAAGTTGGTATAATTATTATCAGTCAGTACGTTATACATACTCATTTCACCACAATAGGTAATCTTAGGCACTCACAACAGTGTTCTGACCTTTCCAGTTGTTTTGCCTCATCTCACTAAGAGCTACAGTTAATTAAAGTAATGTCTAGGATTTGGGATCTTCTAACGTGTCGAATATTAAGTTCGCTGTCTAGTAAAACGAGAAGTGGTAAAGTAGTCAATGAGTTAATAGGTAATTTACTTGCAGTTCTTTGTTACTTTTTTCAGTTATTCAGGTTTGTAAGATCAATCGCTCGTTTGTTATTTCGTGCGTAAGTCAATCAATAATTAGTTAGTTACTAAGTGATATACAAAGTTATTTTCTTACCCTGTTGTTTATATAGCTGGTCAATTTTTTTACTTTTTAGTTAGTTCGTTTATTAATTTTTCAGTTATGTAACTATGCCTAGTTCACTGTAGTAGGTGGTGTCAAGGTCTAAGAAGAGGGTTTTCATCCTTTCAAGCTATGTCTCTAGCATGATAAAACAACAGTTTACAGGTGTTAGGCTGGATATTAAATTTGTGGTTACATCGAATATTAATGTTCTTTTCTGATGAAAAGAGAATAGGTTAGTAAGTTTTATGTATATATCCAGCCCACCGTTATTATTAGTTTTCGGGTCTCATAAAACGGTCTTTAAATTTTCCATTAGTTTTTCTTAAAAGCCCGACAGTTTACATCTCTGTGGTCATATCAAATAGTTGTTAGATTCGACGTCTCATTCGCCTAGAAAGGGTATATATACATAGTTATTTAATAAGTCAGATAGTAAGTTACTTATTTATTTGTTTATCTACTTAACCGTTTAGTTAATAAGTCACTTACTTATTTTGTTCGATAGACAGTTACACTATCTATGCATCTATACTTAGTCACAATGATAGGTGACATCAGAGTCTCATAATATAGTTTAAATGTCTTATACATTTACAAGAAGCATGGTAAACCAAATGGCTCTGATTTCGAATTTTTTTGGCTATGGCAAATGTTATTATTGTATGATTAAACGAAAGTTAGTATAAAAATGAGTCATTTATTATGTTATTGTGCATCAAAGTATACCTAAAGCTAAGTCCCTACTGAACTATCAGTCACTATCGCTCGTACATTATGTCAACAAGTGAAGGGGCGGGGGTTGCTTGCATTCAAGATAGCTCAGTAGGTAGTTATCTTGGCTGACGTGCAGATGGTTCAGTGTTCGAAACCCATCTGGTGTCATCATCTTCAAATACGATTCGCTATTCAACCGAGGGTTTTGAAAAATTTCATTAAATAATTAAAAAGACAAACTTATTAAATTTAAACCTTGACAGGTATATACTGCGCTATAATTTGTTTACATGGGTTATGTCAATGGGTTTATTCCCGTCACATAACTATAACCTAAATGGAGAATGGTTTCTAGAAGAAAAAAAATTGTTCTGTTACTTATTGCGCGTAGAAAACTCAAAAGTCTTGGTTTGGGAGGGACGATTTACTTCAGATCGTCTATATTCATAGGCCGAGCTAGCAATGTTACGAAAAAAGATGATGTCACAAGTATTTCTCAGTTGGCGCTGTCATAATTATTACAATAAAACCTAGTTGGAGCCTAAGTGATATTGTTTGTCTCAGCGTATTTAGCGTGCATTGAACAAAATATCCGAATTTCATGCCAATATGTGATATGACATTAATATTTTATCATTTTTTTTATAAGTATGGTTGATATACTCTAATTACATAATTATTTTAATGTTATACGAGTCTTGTCGAAGATACAGGCTAAAGTTAAAATCAACCTATCGGATTTTTTTTTTAATTTAAAATATTTTTGGTTTACTGATATGAGAAGGGAAAACGAACACTTTTTTTGAAGTCATAAAAAGTCTTCCCTGAAACGGGGAAGCCCCCTTGTTCCTGTTGAGCTGTAACGCGATCAGTCCGCCATGATGGTTTTAGTATGGCGTGCTTAGCGACCGCCGTCGTCAGGGGCACTTTAATCTCCGGTTCGAGCAGGCGTTTTTCAATCTGTCGGGCAGGGCAGGCAAACGGGCAAACAGCACCCGCCTTTGTCTGTCAGTAAGTGCGATAGATTTACATGGGTCTACAGCAGGCAAGTCATTGCAATAGATCCCAGATCAACTCTACAAGTTCATGATCACGAGACGGTGTATAGGGGTGTTACTGAAACACGCTTTTATTGTGCCAGTTACTTCTAACAAAAGAACCATTATTATTGCGGTTCCAGTAGTGAAACCATTGTAGACAGACTTAACCTTGGTTCCCCAACATAGCTCTATTAGCGTTACTGCCTGAAGGACAATCATCTTGTGGCAACGATATTGTGAGGCTGTTGATCCTGACTATGCATTTCTCTGGCACAATGACTTCTTTTGGCACCATATATCTCAGTTAGTAGAGCTCTGGACTGAAAATCAGGCGGCCTGAGGCTCGATCCTCAGCTTATTCGCCTATCTATTATTTTGGCTCCTGTTTGTTACTCTAGTTCTAAATGTGTCATTTTGCCTGACTTTTGCAATTGCTTTTTATTTGTCGCCAACCTATCTATCTTTTTATATATCCATCTATCTACTTCTCTATATAGCTATCTGTCTGTCTGTCTGTCTGTCTGTCCATCCATCCATCTATCTATTTATTCATTTTTATATGTATTTATCTATCTAAATACCTACCAATCTATCTGTCTGTTCATTTTTTATGCTACCAATGTGTATTTCTGTCTGTCTATCTATAGGTCTTTGTGTCGGTCCAGAACTTTTTGAGTTCGCGTACAGTCTTTATATTATTGTCTCCACACATTTTTCTTTTAAGGTATTCGAATTATTCCTCGCTTTAGGACCATTGATTCTATTAAACAAATATCCTTCTTGTTTAGCTGTACGCCAAGTTTTGAGCCATGCTTCTGAAGGTTTATTGGGTGCGACTTTCTTTAGAATCGAGACAATGAAACAAGCAACAATAGAAATTTAGATCAACATTGTTCAATCAACAGAGATGCTAAGGATGAAATTTATAATAAGGAGGTACGGTGAATTTAAATTAAAACTAAAACACAAATGAATAGTTAAAATAATATTGATTAAAAAGAAACGTAATGGTAATAGGAGTGACTATTATTCTGCATGTTTATCTGCTTGGTTGTTTCTCTATTTCATTTTCTATCTATTTTCCTTCTGCTACTATAAAATTGTCTTGATCCATCTAATCCTCTTCCTCCCTGTCGAGCAAACTCAATCTCTACAGACCTCTCCCTCCCTCTCTCTTTCTCTCTCTCTCTCTCTCTCTCTCTCTCTCTCTCTCTCTCTCTCTCTCTCTCTCTCTCTCTCTCTCTCTTACCCTCAAAATTGTTCTTCTCTGAATCATAATTAATACGAATTATTCATGTACGCTCTAACAGAGCCGACCAGAGAAAGGGCAACAAACCTTTAGGTCGTTTCCGGCCAGTTTTGTAAATGCACCGCGAACTTCACACATACACCATTGGTCCCCCCATTGCGTCAAGCCCTTACCCTGTTCCCCCTTTCTTTAAACGCAGACCTTCTTGAGAGTATTACGTAAATGTGAGACCTAAAGCAAGGCGTGTCACTGGTCGCTGGTTAGAGACAAGCAATAACTCTTGCGACAAGGGCGCACTAATCTCTGCTCTCGAGGCGTGTGCTAATCTGCAGATTGGCTGACCAGTCAGAATTGTGGACACAGAAAAGCCTTTTGTCTTAGCTGTAATAGAAAGCCAGACTGTGCAGTGTGCACCGCTACCACAACGCAACATGCAGATTTTCGTGTATACACAGTGTTTCTGTACGGTCATACAGTTAAACTTCTATACGTAGATCTATCATTATTTGTATTTGTTTCACTGTAAACAAATGTGCAGTAGCACAATATAACATGTTCCAGTCGTACGTCGATACGACAAAGTGGCAGTAATGACAAGTAAATCTACACGTAGCAAAATATTGTGCATCGATGCCACAATATAACACTAGACTTCTACACTGCGTTTTAAGCCGCCTCTTCTGCTGAACATTGAAACCTCGGGGTTATGATTCCGTCACTTGCTCTGCGGCCTGCTGTAGATTTAGTAGGCTACTTATTTACAGCTGACGGCACTGATCGAAATCCAACGCGCGCTCGATATCGAGGGATTATCAGCTCAAAGAGAACAACAGACCGTTTGGCTGGGTTTAAAGCTCTGTGCTGCTTACTGGATGCTGTACGCAATCGCCACCAGTAGCCAGGATTAATAAATCATAAGTCCTTTGCAGCTAGGCTACTTTATTCCGCAACGGATTAATAGTTTTCTCTGGATCGGTTTGTTGTGCGGGTGTCAACTTTTCGTGCCACAGTTTGACGCTAACTGTTTTGTGCTGCCGTTTCTCTTAGATTTTATTGCTACAATAATAATTATTATTAATACTGTTTATAAAATAATCAAATGAATCTCTTATGTTGCGGTTTATCATTACAGAAATCCGTGTTACCAAGAGTGAATTCGTCGTTCTGCGTTGTGTGATAAACGTTCATACATATAGATTGTGATAACTTGTAATTCTGGTTATTGTCGCCATACAGGATACTCCGTGGATACCTTAGACTTAGAGGCATCTAACTAGCAGAAGAGTTCCACTCTCTTTGAACGGTGAATCATATACAGTTATGTCTTATAGTTTTATAAATAATTTTGGAACAATAAGAAGGCTCTCCGCCTTATGTGGTAATAAATCTATGGTTAAAAGTGCAACGACACTAAAGACTTAAACTCTGATCAAGGACAGTGTTTTGTTATCAACAACTACCCTTAGCCCGAGAACTAAGTTATAACAAGGTTATACTTAGTACATCTAGGCTTTAGCGCATACTAGTAAATTTAGGCATAGAAGCCCATATGGGTGAAAAATGTTGTAACATCTACAAAATCACGACCATTTTTATTGGGTTCCTGGACAGCCTTGTATAATCTTGTAGAGCCTGTGCTCAAGTGTGTTTACCAAGCAGCAAGGCGGGCAATCACACAATCAATCAATCAATCAATCAATAACTCAATACCTATCAAGGAATCAATTGTCCGTTCCCTAGCTTTTTTTTTTATTATAGACGTTGTATCATCGTTAGAGTAGCGCCCTCACGGTAGAGTTGATTTTTCTTACTTTTTCTTTTACAAGAAGCCATAGAACTTCAAAATATGAAAACTCTTCTCATTTCTATAGAATACATTCTGTGACAGGATGATTGGCGTAAAAATAACAACATTGAGAGTTGTTGATGATGATAATAATACACGGTATTTATATAGCGCATAATTATAACCACACTTTTAGGCTGTCTCTATGCGCTTTACATAACGTTTAAAAAGGAAAACAAAGCATACACATACACACAGAAAAGTACATGTTGAAGCACTAAACGCTTTTATACAAGCGCGTTTTTTTTTTATTGTGACAATGTGGCAGGCTTTTGAATAAACTTTCTCCTTTGATTGTTAGTGCGGGTTGTTGATTTGATGACCTGTATTGGTTGCACTGATTAAAAAAAAGAAATAGCCTGTATCGGTAGAAAAGAACTCAATGCTTCGTGGAAGCTCCTGACTTTTGTTGTCATTTTTATTTTTAATTCTTCCATTTCGCAAGAGACGGGGTATTTCGTGCATTTGCAATGGATTTAGTGCTTCATGATCGAGATATATTAACAAGTGTTAGCCTACAGCCGCAGGAACGCGTGCGCTTATTGAAAGCACTAAACTTGTAGTTTGACAATGGTTAATTTATTTCACCGTTCACGAAGCCTTGCGTCTTCTGAATACAATCCACAATCGGAGATTATTTATAAGAAATTCAACCAGCAGAACACCTGTGCGTAATTTCTCCCTCTACGAAAAAAGAGTTCGCTTTTTCACAAGAGTGACTTAATGCCACTCACACATAATTATTTTTTAATTCGTTTCCCTGCTTCGTGTTATGGAATTCTTTTATTTATTTATTTGGATAATGCGCTTGATACACTGCATACAGAATACCTCTGTTACAGCTAAAGAACTTAATACTGTTCATATTATTGTAAGGACAACTTTTAGAATTAATAGCTGTGTCACGGTTGTATCGTATTGCAGGCCGTATTCATTAAATTTTGATTCACAATATTCCATAACGTTATTTCTATAGTTGAGTACCATTATTCGCACTATAGCTCAACAGGTCTTACTGTAGAACCAACTCGTTTAACTGACCTTCGCCTTTAGATAGCAAAAAAAAAGCAAAACAGCAAAACAATAACAAAGTCCTGGAGACTTAGTTCTGGTCGTTCTATCATTACTCATATTAGAGTCGCGAACTTATAAACTGGCTCTTTCAAAGAAGGCTTTATTTATCCAAAAAGACAAAACATCCATACCTATAAGTATAACCAAGTTGTGAAGACTCTGAGCTGATTTGTTCCCTGACATTTAACCCTCTCCCGACGTCCCTCTGTGCTCCCGCCACCTGCCGCCATGTCGTGTCGCGTGGAAAACACCATGACTCTCAGCGCCATCGGAGACCTCAAGATTCTGGAAGTCAACCAGGACGGCAAGTTTGTGCGCCTGGTCAACGATGGACCTACAGTGAGTACACTCGGAGCAGGTGATGCGTCCGCTACAGGTCGTAAGTACAACGTTGTGGTAAGCTTACTACTTGTCATAGGATATGCGGATAAAAAGGCTTAGGACAAGTTGTAAGCTACCGCGAAGTTGTACTTGCGACCGTATACAATTATATATGTAACAAATTTTCAGTGCACACGATTTTTATGTTTTCTTTCGTCTTTTTATATATTTTTCTTTTTTTTTTGGGGGGGGTGGTGGGGGGCTCGATGGTCCATGGGAAAGAGAATGTGGCTTTCAATTGTAAGGTTGTGGTTTCGATCCACGCTCTGCTCACCGCACTTTCCCAACTTGTTGGATCGGTGCCAGAGCAGTTTTTGACTTTGTTGGTACACTAAACTTAGCACTAAGCATGAATTTTAATAATAGGAAAATAGTTGCGCCTAATTTTAAAACTTGATTTTGCAGTTTAAATAACGATATATCCAATAAATAAATTTTGAATAAAAGACCTAGTAAATAAAATACAATACACGTGATCCTAACAAACCTGTAATAATAAGCATGGCATTATGTATGTACTACACATTGACCAATTACTCCAGCATGTTATCTTTTCTCCCCACCAACCCTGCCCACTCCAGGAGTTCGAGCTGGGTGGATACCTGCTCCAGCAGAACGTGGGCGGGCACCCTGTGGCGGTTTTCCGGTTCCCGCCACGCACCAAGTTCGCGGCCGACTCCACCATCACCGTGTGGGCGGCCATGAACGACCCTCACCTTCACAACCCGCCCACGCACTTCTTCTGGCGCGAGCAGCAGAAGTGGGGCACCGGTCCCGAGTGTACCACCATCCTGTGTCGGGCGAACGGCCAGGTCAGTGGTGCATAGTTTTTTTGTTGTTGCTTCCGTTCGTGTCCAACCTCACGATTAATATCTATATTGTGGACGGGCCCACAGACTGATGTCTGATAATTTTATATGCTGATACACAGACCGTGCGGGGATACGATGTTATCTGTTTGAGATGGCCACATTATACTGACACCAACCCAACCATGAGAGGGAGAAATAGGATAAGTAAATTGTTTACCAACCAAACCTAGGATCTCTCGATCAGGAGACCAACACTCTGCAACTTGCGATTGTTTGCCGCACTAAGTCAGTGGGGCAGACGAGAGACTTATGTTTTTTAGTTTCTTTTCGTTAATTTTACTTGAGATGTCATCGACTCCTCCACATGTGTTGATCTGTAAGTTGATGCAACAAGGTGTCTCTCGTCTCTTTTGCTCTGCACCACTGTGCCTAGACGATCAAAACCTTTCAACTGTATATATTATATGTTATCACGGGTGTTTTTTCTAGTCTCTTGAGGTCTGGCCTGAGTATAACTAAAAGTTAAACTTTTATATTTTTTTGTGTTGTTGATTTTTTTTATTACTGTGGCACTCTTGAATCGTTTTTGTTTTTGTTTTATTTCAAGAATAAGAATTCAACCTAAGATTGCAACAAAGGGTGATTGATTATAACAATGTACAGTATTTTCGTATCTAGACATTGCAGTTTTTCTCTTTTTAAAAGTTTTTAATATTTTGCTATTTTACCATTCCAGGCTGTTGCTTGGACGACTGCCGCCCACCGTTTCACAAAGGATGCTTTTGAAGAAGTTACCAAACCTTCCGACGGAGGTTAGCTAATAATGTTGCTCCTTTAAAAAAAATTTAAAATGACGATAATGATAACAATAATGTACTATCGATGACAATGAGACTTTATAATAATAATAATAATTGTAATAAAAATAATAATAATAATAATAATAATAATAATAATAATAATAATAATAATAATAATAATAATAATAAATTGTCTATCTATAGTGCTCTAACCCACACAGACCTAGGCCCAGAGTGCTTAGATGAACATATTAAAAAAGGATTAATATTGACAAAGATGTTGGATTAACCAAAGACCTAGAACAAAACTTTGAAAAAAAAAAAAGGACAAGGACAATAATGGCATGATAGATGAAGTTAAATAAGCCCCGGACAAAATAATTTACCATGTACATGGTCAATCTTTTGTTTATTGTATTCAATATAAAAAGAAAAGAATGTACAACTCGTATAACCGAGATAAAATTTAAGCACTGCATATATCATGTTTTCCGCCTAAACTAACAGCAAAGCCACTCACCACTTTTACTCTCAGAGATTCGATATTAGATTTCCCGATTTCAATTCACTTCTTTCATTCTATATCCCTTTTTTTCCCTCCTTTGGGGCCTGATTTTACTTCACACACCTTCACAGATTTCACTCTAGAGTTGCATATCTAAATCAATTTCAAACACTGTTTAGCACTTAACTACATTGTCTATAAAAAGATGCAGTCTTTCACTGCCTGAAGGCTTTTAAATCACTGCTTTCAGGACTGTGTAGTGTTCTACCATTAAAATAATTACCCTTTGAAAAAAGTTCATTTAAAAAATAGTTAAATGATTTTTTTTTTTAAATTGTCCATACCAAAGGTAGAAAATTTGTGGAAAGAGATCATGAATAACATTTCATGAAATTTTGGAGAAATAGCTGATAAACATTACAAAAGTGTTTAAAAAATTTCTCTTTTAATGTAGCAGATTGACTCTTTGTGCACCTATCTCACTGAAGAAAAAAAACAAAAAAACACAAGCAATTCACAAGGTCACCTCAATCATCCTCATCAACCCCACACTACCCCCAAGAACACTCAAAGTCTACTAGAATTGAAAAGTCTCAATCATCCTGATCAACCCCACACTACCCCCAAGAACACTCAAAGTCTACTAGAATTGGAAAGTCTCAATCATCGTCGTCACTGCTGTCTTCCTGACTTTGTCGCACGGCTGACTTGCTGCCCCCAAAAATAGACTTCTTGGATAGATCCTCGTTCTCAGAAAGCTCAATGACACCTTCGTATGTTAAAAATAAAAATAAAAAGCTTATAAAAAGGACACACAAAGAAAAAAGATGGGCATCATCATAATAATAATAAAAATAATAATAATAATAATAATAATAATAATAATAATAATAATAATAATAATAATAATATTAATGATAATGATAATAGTAATAATAGCACTAGTATGATATGGTCAAAAGATTATTAGTAATTGCAGGATTTAGTCATAAACCTTTAATACCAGTAATAATTATTGTAGCAGTGACCTCATTATGTCTCGTTATGACTCTTCTATTTTATAGTCCGCGCAAGGCAGTATATTGCTTACTACATTATTTTAGTACTTCAATAAGTACAGTATCATATAATTATGACAAAAGTAGTAATATTCCCAATAAATACAGTGGCACCAAATATGAGAAAAGCAGTAATTTTAAACTTGCTGATGTCCCCAGGAAAGCAAGGCAAGAACCAGGATGACATTGTAGATGATGAGAGCCTTACAGAGCTCGCCTTGGACCCCAACGGTCCCAGGCCAGATCCCGTCTACCTGCGCAGGTTCGCTCTTAGTGTTTAATGTTTTAGATACAGTGGAACCTACATAAGATAATCAGTGGAACCTACGTAAGATAAACCCCGTTTTAGATAAACTATGGCTTAATATAAACTATTTCCGAGTCACCAATTTTTATTTTTTTAAGCTTTACTATCAATGTTTAATGTATAATTTGGATAAAATACTTTTAGTAGTTTTTTTTATAAAAGCTGATTTCATTGTACATCGTACATGTACTTCCAATACTGATACAGTCAGCCTTCTTATTCTTATATCTCAAGATGAATCATAAGCTTAACACAACGTTGTACTTAAGACCCCTTACTTATACTTAATGGTGTGTGTCTATCCAGAGAGAAGCAAGCCCCACCCAGTCTGACGGCTCCCCGCCACCCCCACGGATGCTCGCCGGCTTCGACCACGCACCCCGGCACTGGGCAGGCCAGGCCCCTGCGCATGGGCAACGACAACAGCTCCGTGGTGCGCCAGTCCCGCAGTCAGACCCAGAGACCCGACCCAGTGCCAGGTAGGGTAGTGTCAGGCTTTTTGTGTCAGGGAGATGGGCGGTAGATAGCTGAGTTTGTAGAAGTCTGAGCTTAAACAATAAGGCTAATAGACTTCAGTCTGGATCATAGCATGGTGTTAAATGATTATGTGGTCTCACAAGCAAGTCTGTTATTATCAAGAAGGATGTTTTTAGGAGACCTAGGTACATCCAGCGCTCGAAGTAGAAGTGCCAAGAGAACTAGTTTCCCATTCATTCTTAAGAGCAGTAACAAGTCTTACACATAACTAGAATGTTGTGAGTGATTTGTGTTATAGAGTGTTTTCTAAACTAGTAACTGTCAGTAGACGACTAAAAGGACTTGTGGAGTATGATGATTAGTAATAATGTAACAAGCTTAACCCAGTTTAACGCTTTACACAACATTTTTGAGAAACTGCTTCAAGTTGGGTTGGATTCTCAAGTTTTGGCTGATAATAAAGGCACAGACAAGAATGAACGTAATATTCCTAACTTGTCCATGGTTGGAGTAGCCACTGTCTCTTTAATCATGATAACCACAATAATTGTAACTATTTTTCACTTTACACTGTTCTAAATTTAATTTATGTCGTCTTCTTTTTTAAATATCAATTCAAAAGGTCAATTTTTAAAAAAACTTTTTGTTGTTTAGCCCTATTTTTATCTTCTTCTTAATTTTCATACGTATATAGTACATGTACTTAAGTTACATCGGTAAAACCGTCATTTCTTCCCAACAGGTCAGCCGTTTTCTGGAGCTCCTGCCCAGAGATGCGGTAGTGCCCCGTTGCGTAAAATGGGCGGATGTCAAGCCCCAACTATACGAGGCAATGGCTCCCTAGCTAACAAATCGGTAAGGGATATAAATAGTACCTGTATCATGTCATGTGACTTATCTCAAGCGTTGTAAAATATGCATAGGTTCTTACAAGTTTAAGGTTTGCTATGCTTTTTAGAGGCTACAATAATGGATTTTTGTTAATAAGATTTTTTTAACGATTTTTTTAGTTTTCATTAGTGGTAGGATTTCATGGATGAAGTGTTGTGGAGGAAAGAAACAGTAGTTAAGTAAATCAACATCTTAAATTTAATACAGATGTTTAAGAAAAGGAAATTGTTTTCTTTTTTTACTTATTTTATTATTTTTTTTTATCAATGTTATAAAATATTGCCAAGGCATTCAAAAAATATTTTAGGCTTGTCCTCAATTTATTTCAAATATTTGCAATACCTATAAACTTAGTTATCAATACTTATGATTAAGATCGACTTAATATAAACATGCTATTTAATGAATCTGTATGTGGTTATTATAAATATCTTTATTGTGTTGGCCAGTAATGTCAATAATTTGTGCTTGACCATTGCTACATCACTGATAGTAAACTTCACCACATGATATAAATAGCTGGTATTGTTTTGTTTACAAAATTTTTTTATGCACAATGACTATATTGCTCGAATGTGTTTATCTATCGGTTCATAAGTTATGATAAAATCCTTGAGGCATATGGAAGATTTGACTCTGTCTTGCATATTTCCTACAAAGTATTTTTTATTCAACCTGTCATTGTGAAGCTTCGCAGATAACAAATGTATTAGGTAGGCTAGTTTAGAGTCACATTGAAAGTTAAAGAATTAAAAGGAAAAAATTGAAAATTAAGAACGGAAAGAAAAAAAGAAATCATAACCACTAATTGTGATTTTTTTTATTCACCCCTTTTTGTAAATTAATAATGTATTCCTTTGATATTGGTGTGTTTCTCCAAATTTTCGTAGTATGTTGATAATTGATAATGATAAT
>RQTK01000149.1:274323-290345 GCA_003991915.1 Elysia chlorotica | reverse complement strand
GATAATGATAATAATAATAATAATAATAATAATAATAATAATAATAATAATAATAATAATAATAATAATAATAATAATAATAAAGATTTTGGAAACATCATGATATTCATATTGACGTTTGGCTCACTCCATATAATATGATAGCACATCGCATTATTTCAAATTTTTAATATCAATAAGGCCCCACTGAATTTTTCTCCCCCGCTCTGCAGAACAAGAATTTCCTGAATATATTATTGTCTGACAGTCCGCGTGTTTGACCTTGGCTCATGGCATGACCTAGGCTGATAGTGTCACCATCAAAATGTAAATAGACAAACTTAAATTGCCCTGCGGTTTGTTAACTCGATATCAGCAGGAATTGACACAAATAGCAGCACCTTGACTTGCCTGGCAATATAATTTCTGCGGTGGCTTTGTTTCTCTTTCTCTAATGGACTGTCTGTGACTGTGCAGTTTGCTGTTTGTGTGTGCGATTTTCTTTTTTCTGTGCAAAATACCTTATTCGAAATTGAACTTTAAGCTTTATGAGGTAGTTGAGGATGTTTTAAAGTTAATAATGGAAAACAGGTGACTTGAAACGAATCAAAAGAATATTTGTCTCTGTTAAAAAATTACCATAGCCTCCACTTAATGTTCAATATTTGTAACATTTGAAATAGAATGGGGCAATTTTTTCTAAGCATATACTATATGGCTATGAACTTGTTACCTTTCTACCTCCATAATTTAAAATATAACTTAACACAGTGTGGAAGTCACCAAAATACAACTATTAATGATGAAATGGAAGTTAGAGGGCCAACTAAAAAGATAAACTTAGATTTTTTTTTTAAGTAATTTGATTCTACATAGCTTTTAAATTAATAAAGATAACTTAAGTATCCAGTATTGACTGTCCTCAAAAACAGCTGCTTTCTTTCATTTCAACCTTTCTTGCTTGGCGTAGAGCTGAAATCTGCCATATGCCTCAGTACAACCGTCTTAAGTAGATTTTACATAAGAGCCTTCAAGATTACTGGACAGTTCATTTATAACAGAAATGCCTTTTTTTCTTTAAATGGAAGGTTATATTTACTTATGACTTTTTCTTCGTATAACTGGCTTCGATGTTCTAGTCACTTTAATCCTACTGCGACTTTGATAAAACAAAGTTTTACTTTTTATATAAATCCTCAGGACTTAGTAGAGCCGCCATATGTAGCAACGAAAATTTGTCTTAACTGTCCCCAGTTAAAATTTGTGTTCATTATTTTCCGAAATATGACTTGTCTTTTATTGAATCAACTCCTGATATTTTTGTGATGACAGGATCTCATTTTGAATTCACATGCACACACATTTGCCATTTTACATGATTGAAATGTAGAATTCATTTTAAAATTAAAGAAAATACAGTGTTTTTCAAACTTGAAAAGAAATTGTTTTAGGTTGTCGTTAATAAACATTAGTAGCCTATGTGGAAGTATTTTTTAGATTAGAACAGCTTATATCTAAAAAGCTACCTGGTTTTACCATTATTGCCACGTTTTGAAGTGATCTATTTTAGGGCATATATAATCTAAACAATAAAAGAGTGTTACTTAGTTTCAGAGGTTTCTTACATTAATTTGCTAGGCCATTCTTTGTCTGTTGGCTTGAACCATACAATATCCTAACAGAGCTTGATCACTTCATCATTCTACTGGCTCTAACTCGTTATAGAAGGGATCAATTTTGGCCAAGTACAAAAAGTCTCATCATAATAAAGGAAATTAAGAACCAAAATGTACAAAAAACTGTCATGACGTTTTACCACAAATAATTGTTCTTGGAACTCCCTTTTTACCATTAGATGAAATTGAGTCAGACAAAGTCTTCATGCAGTCCCTTAACATTATCATTCATTGGTTCTAAGGTGCTAGAAGTAGATCACACAATCGGAAGTGATTATCAAGAAGTTAAAGGTAAATCTTTAGCTGTATTGCTGCCTCTTACTTGGATTGATGGAAAGTTGTTTCCTGGAAAGACCCCTCTAGAAACGTCGGTTATTAAAACACTAACTAGAGAAATACTTGGTCCTATTTCACTAGACTGGCTCCATCCGTGTGGCTCCCCCCTCCCCATTCTTATCTCCCTTGCAAGAGCAGATGTTAGACGAGACAAGGGACCGGGCCGTCACCCTGATTCGCTTCTCATCCTAGGTCTGTGCCAGCATTTACTCTCCAGAACTGTATTTTATTAGCATTTCCTTCTAGTCAACCTCTAGCAAGCTTTTTTATCGTCTCTTGTACTACAAACATCTTTGCCTTTTAGAATTGCTGGGAAACTTTCCATATATATAACAATCAGAGCCACAAACTGGTCATTCTCAGGAAAAAGTCTGAGAAATGTTCGTCAAATCTAAGTAACTCCTGTTTTGAATAAAAGAGGAATTACTTGGGATTGACAGAGTTCTATAGGAATTTCCTTAGTATGACTAGTTACTGGATTTGATTAAGACATGTAGTCTCCATATATAAGTTGTAATGTTGTAGTACTATACTCAGCTTTTCTACTTTAACCTGATGCTCCATCTGTTTAACTTTCCTTTTCAGATTTTAGTGCTACACTTTGCCCTTCTCAGTAAACTTTTACATTAGGCCCTACTTCAGATTTTTTTATGTAACTGTTCTTCAATTGATATAGGCCCTACCGGAATTTCGTTCACCCCGCTATGACTTGAATATATCACGAATCAGTGATAAAACAAAGAACAAACCTTTTAGTTGGTAGATAGGCTACATGTATTTGGTCTAGTGCCCTTCTCTCAACTTTTGTTGTTTATATTTACATCATCTCCTTGAAACTTTAGATTGGACCTTTTGACTTAAGTTAGAGTATACCACATTCGCCTTTCTATTTATTTTCTTGTCTATAGTCAAGATTGTTCTTTTCCTTGGTTAAAATAGATGAATAGACAAAGATTGAAAGATCCAATTATTAAAAAACTTAAAACTGTATATCCACCAACTTGAAGATACTTATGTAATCAGGCAATCCACCAGCAGATGCCCACTTTTGAAGTTTGCAACTCTTTTTTATAAATGATATTTATCTTGTGAATTAACAACTACACAACTGCACTGATGCTTTTTATGTTGAAAGAATACATTCCATAATTTTAAATGTTAATTCATTATCGCATGGTTTCATGTTAAGCAAAAATAAATTGAATTGAAAGCACATGCAATTCAGAAATTATATATATATAAAATGTGAATAATTTGTTTCATAATTGAAATTTTCAGGTAAAAGTATTAAATGAAACATCTTGGTATAAAGCTTAGTTTGATTACAGTTCTGGCACAAAGGCAGCAGTTCATCTATCAGATTAGCGTTTGCAGTAGTTGTATCTCATATGGTTGGAATAGTAGAAATAGGAACATTAGTAAGTGTGGCTAAACAAGTTGTATCATAGTGCTGTTGGCAATAGTAGTAGTGATGGTGATGGTAGTGGTGTTTATGTTCGTGATAGCAGCAACAGCAGCAGTGCTTGCAATAGTATCAATAGTCCTAGTACCTGTGGTGTTAGTAGTCATAATGGTAATAGTAGCCCTATTTATAGTTACAGTAGTAGCAATAGTATGAGAGGTAAATGCAACAGAATTATAAGCTGAAGTTACAGCAATTGAACTAATTGTAGCAATATAGTATTTGTAATATGTGGCGCAGAATCATTCACAACTTATACTTGTAGTAGGAAGACCATCATTTTAGTGTTAGGCCCTACTGAATATGATTTTGTGTGCTTTTCAAAATCTTGTTCTCTTTTTATTGTGTATCTATAGTGATTATTGCATGTGATATGAATTTTATATCATAATTTGTCAAAATATCAATTCAGAAGCAGTCTTTTCCCTCTTCATTGTAAAAAAAGCTTGAGATAGAATACTAAAAAGTGTTTGTTGATAAAATCATTGCCATCAGGCATAAATACTTTCTTATATAATCTTTGTAAAACTAAAGCAATTAATTAAATTTGTAAAGAAAAAACTGGAATACTGAATCTGACGCAAACAGGGTGAACCAGGCACAAGTGGCTAAAGATTTTACGCTAGAACCCTAGTCTAAACAGTTAAAAATTTTAATTGTGTCATTTTCAAATTAAGTTGAGTATCTCTAAAGAGGATAGAGTTAGAGTTTTTTCAACCTCGCAAATCGTATTTGATGCTTTTTAACACACAATGAACAGCTCCAAAAGTTAATTTCTTTATTGCGCCTGATTCACCTTGTATACTGCACAAATGTGGAGAACAAAATAATTTTTTTAGACTTATAATATACTTTTTCTTTAATCTTCAGCTTTACTCCCCCTCCATCTTTACTTTAAAAAATTTCACATGTCACTCACAACAATAACCATTATAAAAGCCAACAAGAGATTTATAAACACAGATGAGCCATTATTTATTTAAATCATTACATTTTTCAGACTGGCGCTCCAGGCGAAACTTGCGAGGGACCGAGTCCCTTCATGAAGCCACGAGATCGTTTCGAGGCCGGTCTCCAGCAAGTCCGCTCCCAGCACCACCCCGACTTCCTCCCGCCCATGCCACGCCCACCTCTGACTTCCTGCTGAGGCAGAGGAGCAGCAGATGTTTGCTCATGGATCAGCTTTGAGTGTGGTGGTTGTTGTAGCACTAAAAATTTTTTAAAATTTTAGTAACATTTCCATTTGTCAACTAGGACCTAGAATGTTACACATTTAAAGGAATTTATATGAAGGTTGATATTTGAATTTTTTTTACTATTGGATTAGAAAAAGCTTCCTAAAAGTAACAAAGTATTCCAGTTTGAATGTTTAAAGAAAAAAAATGTGCTTGGGCATTTATGGTCTTAAATCTTCAAGGTGTAGGATAAAAAATTTAAAATTTTCAGATGTATAGATAGTTCTTGTTATTTGTCTTTCTGCTGTGATAAGTTTGAAAGGTTCTTACAAGGTGATTTTACTTCTATTTCCCTTTTCTTGTCGATATTTTTATATGCACATGTTTAAATGTGAACATTTTAAAAACTTGTCTTTGCTGTAGTTTTACATTGTATTTTTATATCATATTATACATCTTTTCTAATTATGAAAATTAAAATTTGCCTTTGGAAGATTGTTTGCTCAAACTTTTTCATGGATGAGACAGGTTCTTTATACATTTTCAACATTAAAAGAAAATTTCAGATTGTCTATGTGAATAAAAAGGGTACGTTGCTTCCATTTCAAACAGACTAAATGTCTAAAAATTTTTAGTATAATTTAATGTACTGGTATTTTGATATTAAGAGAATTTGAGCTAGATCGTTTTTCTTACCCTTTTTACCTTAATTACTAATGTTACATGTGTTGAGGGTATGCGATGTGGAAATCATAATTGTTTATTACAAATTCTTATTGCTGTTTTACCGTTCAATCATTAGGCATAACTGAGAGAAACAGATTGGTTGATGGTGCCAGATGCGAGCAAAAAATAATTATTTCCTTATTTTTTTTTTTTAAACTCATGATAATAGTAAATGTATAATTAATTTGCTGTAACATAAGTGAACTGTTCAGTTAATACTGTGGTGCAGTTGCTCTGGCTATCAAGTCTGTGATATCAACAATTAAATTTCTTATTTTATTTGTAATAAAACATAATTTTTCATGTTCTTTCTTGATACAATTTATATTGATTTGAAATACAAAAATGCCAAAGTAGCATGATCTCTTTTTATACTTTTCTTACTGACATGAAAGAGGCCAAAGACAATTTGTCAATGCCAAAACTAACTGGAATTTTGAACCATACGCTCATTACTACAATTTCCTATTGCCAAGACTTACACAATTTTAAGTTAAGAACATAAATACGTTTACAAATTGAATTTGATATAAAAAAGAAGACTTTCCAAATCCTCTATTGCCAAATATGTACGTTTTCATATTTACAAAAGATAAATTGTATTGATCTGTTTATTGTATACATTATTGCTTTTACTATGCAGCATGAAGTGCAGAGACACTTTTTAAATTTTATGTATGTTTGGACAAATTAATAATCAAAAACAATAGCTGAACTGTGTTTGCTGATTTTTTTTAAATTTTGTGTGGAAGTGGTACATGTCCTCCTTTGATTCTTTGAGGTTGGCTCTCTGCTTAATTACTCCATTTTATTGTATGGTAACCTAATTATCTTACTACATTATTTACTACTCTAACAAAATTTTAGTTAGAAAACTCATAGGGAAAATGTGTTAATCAATCCATGAATAAATATTTATTTGACAACTCTGAATTTTGCTCTTGTGTGTTGGCTAAGTAAATATATGTTTTGTTTTTCAACTCTTGAAATGCTATCAGCTACTGCCAGCGGCCATTATATGTTTGATGTATTCATTATAAATTATTTTGAAATTTCTTATTCCTTTCTTTGCCAGGAAAATTGAATACCCCCCCCCCCCTTTTCCCAAATGTATGTAGGCCTATTTTAAATGAGAAAGAACATTTGAAGAGAAGATTTCCAACAGATGACAAATTGGCAAATGTGAAAATGATAGCAATAATAATAATAATAAAAATAATAATAATAGTAATAAAAATAATAATAATAATAATAATAATAATAATAATAATAATAATAATAATAATAATAATAATAATAAATTGTCTATCTATAGTGCTCTAACCCACACAGACCTAGGCCCAGAGTGCTTAGATGAACATATTAAAAAAGGATTAATATTGACAAAGATGTTGGATTAACCAAAGACCTAGAACAAAACTTTGAAAAAAAAAAAAGGACAAGGACAATAATGGCATGATAGATGAAGTTAAATAAGCCCCGGACAAAATAATTTACCATGTACATGGTCAATCTTTTGTTTATTGTATTCAATATAAAAAGAAAAGAATGTACAACTCGTATAACCGAGATAAAATTTAAGCACTGCATATATCATGTTTTCCGCCTAAACTAACAGCAAAGCCACTCACCACTTTTACTCTCAGAGATTCGATATTAGATTTCCCGATTTCAATTCACTTCTTTCATTCTATATCCCTTTTTTTCCCTCCTTTGGGGCCTGATTTTACTTCACACACCTTCACAGATTTCACTCTAGAGTTGCATATCTAAATCAATTTCAAACACTGTTTAGCACTTAACTACATTGTCTATAAAAAGATGCAGTCTTTCACTGCCTGAAGGCTTTTAAATCACTGCTTTCAGGACTGTGTAGTGTTCTACCATTAAAATAATTACCCTTTGAAAAAAGTTCATTTAAAAAATAGTTAAATGATTTTTTTTTTTAAATTGTCCATACCAAAGGTAGAAAATTTGTGGAAAGAGATCATGAATAACATTTCATGAAATTTTGGAGAAATAGCTGATAAACATTACAAAAGTGTTTAAAAAATTTCTCTTTTAATGTAGCAGATTGACTCTTTGTGCACCTATCTCACTGAAGAAAAAAAACAAAAAAACACAAGCAATTCACAAGGTCACCTCAATCATCCTCATCAACCCCACACTACCCCCAAGAACACTCAAAGTCTACTAGAATTGAAAAGTCTCAATCATCCTGATCAACCCCACACTACCCCCAAGAACACTCAAAGTCTACTAGAATTGAAAAGTCTCAATCATCCTGATCAACCCCACACTACCCCCAAGAACACTCAAAGTCTACTAGAATTGAAAAGTCTCATAATAATAATAATAATAATAATAATAATAATAATAATAATAATAATAATAATAATAATAATAATAATAATAATAATAATAATATTATGTAAAAAAAACAATTACCCTTTATATTTATTTCATCTTAAATATTTATGCAGCTCTTCAAGGCATAATGATGCTTGAAGACGTTCCCACAATACTCAGCATACAGAATACATTTTAAGAGTTCAATATAATCCATAATAGTGTGTGTGTGTGGGGGGGGGGGGTATTTTTTGCATAGCAAATAAACTCTTCAGTTAGGTTGTATTTTAAACATTTTTCAAAATAATTGTAAAATATTTTCTCTAAAAAATTGTATACATACAGATCTTATGCATAGATATATAATATAGGTAATATACAAAGTACATTTTGCAAAAAGCCCATTTAAAAATCTTTATAAAGACGAAAATTTATATAAAATTCTTTTCTCTCTTTATTGAAAAATGCATTTATACATAGTTTTCAAAAGCCCATCATGAATCATAACCATGTAAAATTTAACTGAATCTGCACATAAACAGAACAATAGGAGTGTCTTTGAATACACTTTTTTTAGACACCATGTTACTGCTGTTATTATTTTCTCCTTAACACCCAAGGCAGCTATGGACATTATCAGGTTGAATTTCTGAGCAGTTGTCAACTTACCTGACTTTGCAAGACGACGTTCTAGGAGTATTGTGGGAAAGTCATCTACGTTACCAAGCTCCTCAAAACCGACGATCCTGAGCACAGCATATGAAGCGGAAATATTAATACATTGCTTAACACAAACATATATTTTAACAATATGGAACAACTTAACAAAGGACAGTAAGAGTAAAAATGACAAAGAGATGCTGGGAATATTAATTACGGTAGTTCCCAGGTTTCTTAATCCCTACTGTCAAACAGATGAGGAGAAAAAGAAAAACACAATGAGCGGCATAACATTTAAAGACATTTTGATGTTGTCAATAGCCAGTTCAAAACTGTTGGAATAGAGGTACTTTTCTACTGAAAATTTTATATAACTTGAACCACCATATAGGGGTATAACATTTGAAAAGTAACAAAATTGTAAAAGCAAAATATTTGACATATGACAAAGTTATCTGAACCAAATCTACAACAGATTCTGAACCCGTGTTCCGCACAAGAGAGTTACCCACAGGATATGCAGTTTGCATGAGCACAAACAGCCCTTCAGAAGTGTACAAAGAGCAACCATTAGCTTCCCGCAAAAATGTGCACAAGCTGTGCAATATGGCAGCAAATTTGAGGAATATTAAGTATTTTCATATACGTATCAACTATTTTAATATGGATTGGTAAAATATCAATCATTGATGCGTTTATAGCTTTTTGTCATGGAAAGGGGGCAATTATTTTGTTTTGAAATGGTATATTTTTTGGATGACTTTTATATTGTATTTTTGGTATCTGCTCTGTGGAGTTACCTGTCCACCACAACACCTTTCTTGAAACAAAAGATGGCTGGAAGCATCTGGATCTTGAGTCGCGTCACCAGAAAGTTTGACCTCTCCACATCGAGCTTGGCGAATTTTGTCTCAAAGTATTTCTTGCACAATTTCTGGAAGATAAGGTAAAATAAAATACACTTTTGTTAGCAAACATTCTCCAAACTTCGTATTTCTTTTCTGTCTTTTGTTGGTTTGTTTTTTAAGGTAAAATTTAAATCTTTGTAAGCCTAGATTTATAATTGTTTAGTCATTTAACAAAGGTAAAAAAACTATGAAATATTCTTTAAAAAAAAACATTACAATAGTTGGTCATTCTAGTTCTCCCATTTCCATACAGTTTAGAACATGTATATTTTGTTGGTTCTGAGATAAAGAGTATGATTATTATTCCACTAAAACTAAGGCACATGAGTTGTTTTTTCCATCTGGTTTTATTCTTTGTTTGGAAAATTTGGAGAAAAATAAAGACCAAGACTGTAGTTTATCCTGTTAAATGCACTGGATGTTAGGATATTGATGACAATGATCCCCAAGATTTGTAAACTTGAAGTTTCAAATAGTATTAATGAAAACTCATTCCACAACCCATTCTTATTTTGAAAGATTAGGCAATTTCAAAACAAATAATCACAAAAGATTTCCTTGATCAACATTGCAAATTAAATTTTTCCAGCCTCTTTGCTAAGCTTTGCTTTTCATAGCAGATTCTTAAAAAAAATATGGAAAATGATAACTCACTCCAAGATGCGAATCAACAATTGCACATCTACGAAAGTCTGAATGGAAGAAATGAACCACACAGTACTCCACCGATGTATTTGTAGTGAGGTCTAAGAATGATTTTTCATCGGGAAGCAAGCTGAAATGAAACAAAGGTACAGGTAATTGAAGTAATCATACTGAGGATAATAAAAAAAAAAGTTCTATAAACCAATAGTGTACGCTATAGGAGATAATTGCTTATCAGGGATGCCACTAAGCCTGGCGAAATTTCCGGAACTTTGGTAGTGGAGAAAGAGGGTCAGGGGGGTGACGCCCCCCCTGGAGCTGAAAATTTTCGAGATTTTCGTCCCTTTAAAGAGGCTCTGAGAATGTCTCTCTGAGTTTCGGCGGTAAAACATTGCATACAAAGGATTTTCTTCCTTACCAGCTTCCAGTTAGACCTATTGTTTTTTGTGTGATACATGTACTTATATCCGCGTCATTGCAGTTTGTTGATACTCTAGGCCCTACATCGGCTCTAATTTCATTACCGGTAAACAGAATTTCTGTAAATTTTGGACCGTGTTGTGTACGTCCATTTCATGTAGGAATAAACACTTTTTTTTCTTAACAAAAGATTTGAGCAAAACATGTGAATCATACCGAAACATAATTATCATAAATCCACATATAGATCTAGTTTATATGAATTCAGCATTAAATTATATTAGATGCAGAATGTGGCGATCGTCCGATTCAATGCAGCTGTCGTATAAGATCCAGACCCTGATTATTTCTTTTCATAAAAGTTACCAGAGGAGCGCACATGTTAAATTCGCTAACCTAATTATCAATAAGCTTAGAGCAGTTTGGCCAAGGCTCCATCATTAAAATAGCCAATAGATCCGAGTCAGATCAAACATACCCTAGCTGGAATCAATTTGTCAAAAAAAAACCAAAAAAAACGACGAGGGCTGGATGAAGATGGACAAATCGGTGTCATTTGGAAGAAACACTGTCGATCAGATTAACTATAGGTTTTGGTCGGTAACCTGGATGAGGTACAATGCAGTACAGATATCGATGAAACAGATTATGCAAATTTAATGAACAACAAAGAGACACCGCATGACGGAAAACATTGTTCTTTTCTTTTCCGTACTGGCAAACTGCTCCATTTTTAGTTGCGCAATTAACCGTAGTTGTATGATAATCAGAAACAACATCGTTTTGTTTTATGAGGCGGAGTCGTACAGAAGGGCGCGACTTCGAAATTAACAACGTATAATTTTCACTTTTAAAACACTGAAATATGTGAGGTCTGACCACGGAAATCACAGGTTAACTGTTACTAGTGCTAGTTGGGTTCGGAGATCAAAATAAACTCTCATATGCCAGTTGAAAAATACTAATGCTCCTCGTGACTTTGGATCTAGGCTTTGCCCAAGTGGTAAGGGTTGAAATGCACATAGTAACGGGTATTTCTTTTCCAGAAAAAAGAAATGCGGCAGTGTTTCCAGCTTTCCCAAATTTTATGAGGAAAAGTTTTCCAGACATCGGAGTGAAGAGTCATTTAGAAAAATTTTCGGAGGATCCAGACCGAAATTATAATTATTTCCGGAAAAGTGGCATCCCTGGCCTCATGCTTTTTGCCAGTTCTTTGTAGGAGGAATGCCATTCTCTTGGTCTAATTTCTTCTAGGTACTATAGAGTGGCACTGGCTTAAATTTGTCAATTTCATGACAACAAATTTTAAATAAATTGCAAACTGATGAAATTCCACCAAAAAAATTGGAACTTGACAGTGGATGATTACTGATTTCACGTAAAATGCAAACAAAGTCTCCAGTCACTCTTGTGATTAGTTAATTTGTTTAAAAAAAAAAGCAATGGTAAAGCCTCTGGTGATAATAATACAACAGTTAGTTGTTTTGCGTCAATGTAAATATGAAATATAGTAAAGCAGGAACACTAAAGTTTATTCAAATTTTTTTCACAGTAAAGATCTACAATCTATAGTAGAATATAAAAAAATCACAAAAAACAGTAATAACAAAATCCGAACTATTGAGTATGACTTTATTTTAAAAACGTCATCTAAGACTAACTTGACAGTTTTATTGAGGAAAAAGGTGTTAAAAGCTATCAACTCTTTTTCAAACAAGATAGAATTTATTTCAAAAATTAGTTGGTTTGTCTCTAAATATTTAAAATATTAAACAAGAATGAGAAAAACAGTCCCACCCCCACCCCCTTGCAAAAAAAATGTTCAATATGAAACTTATGGAGATATTACTTTGCTTGATTCTAAGAAGGCAACCCAGCGACTCACGTGTATTCACCAAAGTTCAGATCTTTGAGCTTGTGTAACTGTTCAGACTGCTGTTTGAGTGCACTGAGACGAGCTTCTCTTATATGTGATGGGATTTCTTCCTTTTCTAGCTCGGCCCATAGTTCCTGCAGGAGCAAAGATTTTTTAACATTATTGTGTAGTCATTAGTTGCATCCCCATAACAATCATTCATTAATCTTGGGCGGCTCAAATAGTTTGCTGACCCCCACCCCACTCTCCACCCCTTTCCTTATTAAGTAACAAATAAATAAATATAATCGTTCTAATAATCTTGCCTCAAGTAAAGATATGATTGCCAAGTAAACAGAGCTGAGACCGTGCTGGCTAAGGAGTAAATTAATAAATATAAGAATAGAGGCCACGATTTTTAGGAATAGCCTAATAATAATTACTATGTAAGAGTATGCTACTTCATTTTTATGAACACATAAGGGTATAAAAACATATCTTTATCCAGAATGCAAGCGCTAGATCTAGGGCGCTGGTTTATGTGCCCGTTAGATATACTATAGATAAGGGAGAGTTCTAGATTTCGATCTCTAAGCAGTATACAAAAATACCCTCTAAGCCTACAATCATGCCAAGCGCATGACTCATAGATCTAGATATAAATGATAAGGTTTGAAGTTATCGTTGAAAGCCTTATCTTTATAACACAATTAGAATTATCGGAAGCTTGATGAACCTATATAACTATAAAACGACTTCCTTACATCTTCTGCAAGAGACTGGTCGTTGATTATTTTATCTGCCGTCTCAACCGTCGTTGAAGCCGCCATGTTTATTTACTAAAGCATGCCAACAGGGGATGTCAGTAACAAAGAAGGTCTCTCTAAGTTTTCAGAGTTGATGTTCCTGGTGGCTATTAATAAATTAATAAAAGATTTTGACATGTTATAAATATTTATAATAACATGCATGTAAGTAATGCTAAATTAACAAATAGAAATAAATGACAATTGAGAGAGAGAGAGAGAGAGGAGGGGAGAGAGAGAGAGAGAGAGACAAACCCAGAAGACACTCAGACATAGTTATAGAAAGAGATAGAGACAGGCGGAAGACAGACAGACATATATAGATTTTGAGACAAAGACAAATAATTACAGGCAGACTGATAGATTGAGACAGATACAGAGAAACAGAGGCAAAAACAGACAAACGCAGAGAAAGTGACAAAGACAGACAGACAAAAAGGGATAGCTGTTAGAGTTTTCTGACTCCATTGAACTAGTGACTGTTTTATCAGTTTTATGTAGCCTAGACCCTACAGGTGGAAAGGGAAATTTATTCGAAGGAGGAAGTTCCACAATATAGAGTAGACTTATCTCTAACATGGGTTTCTAAGTTATAATTTTTCCTAGTCTAAACTCTATCATCAAATCGCCATAGACATAAGTATTTTATTTTAAACAGAACGTTAACTTTCTTCTTACACACTCACATTTTTCCAAAAGTAGTATTGAGTGTGAATAATTATAAGAAACAGATTAATAGGCCTATGCCAATAGACCTGTTATTACAAAAAATGAAAATAAATATGAGTTGGTTATTCAAATAGTTAGGCCCCTACCACGATGGAGGCCGTATTTCTGAAAACCAAGCTTTTGTACCAATCAAAAGATGTAGTAAAGAACATGAAGCATGCCGCACATTAATTTTTGAAAGCCTCCCTCTCTCTGTCTCTGTCTTCTCCTGTCTCTCTCTCCCCGCCTCTCTCTCTCTCTCTCTCTCTCTCTCTCTCTCTCTTCCTCTCTTTCTCCAAAGGCTGTACATGTTCACATGCATTAAACAACAATTCTTCATCTTCGTTTCAGTTAGAACTTATGTGAAATGGCAAAAATACTGTTGACCCATCAGCTAACAATAACTATTAGTTAAAGAATTCAAAGAGCTGAAAATGATTGCGATGGATTAACGTGACGTAACCGTGTCGAAGAATCATACCTCCTCTGTGACGAGGGGGCGCGGTGGTCCAGGGGTAGAACATCGGCTTCCGACGCAAAAGGTCCCGAGTTCGAATCCTGGCTGTTGCGTTCCCTACTGGTTGGGTCGGTGTCAGTATAATGTGACCGGTTGAGACAGGAGTCATGGTATCCCCGCCCTGTTTCGTGTGTGGCAGCACTTAAAATTTTCAGACTTCTGTCTTGTGTTCCGTCCGCAATATAGCCTATATAGTGCTGCTGTTGGACGTTAAACCAACCCAACCAACCAACCAACCAACCATCCTCTGTGACGTCACCGTTGCTATCCACACGTAGGTTCCATCATATCATTCAGTTTCAAGATAATTAGCTGCAAACATCCAAGGCCATTCATGAAAACATAATTATCTTTGCTGATTAAGGCACAATCTCTTATTTTTAATGTCCAACTTAATTGAATGACTGCGTAATAATGGTAACGAAAAATTATTTGATGTTAAAAATCCAGTTTATCTTTTAAGTGACTAATGACATTGGTGTTGCAGTGTTGATGTGTTGTTGTTGTTGTTTTTTTAGAAAAGAGGTAAAAAGAAGAATGAAGCGAACAAAGAGAAGATGAGGAAAGGAAAAACACATAAATGAAGTTTTAAAAAAAAAGAAAAGAAAAGAATATTTTAATTTGCACAGGAACCAAATTAATTTCCTTTAACTACCTAATTATCATTTATAATTATAGTGCATTAAAACAAAACTAAACAAAATGATGTGGCAATCGCCCATTTAGATAGGCCTACTGTCCAGTTTCAATGTCTAAACAAGTATATTTGATCTAACGGCTTCAGACAGAAATCGAACCCACCTTGCATTTCAAGACAGACAAACGTACTGTAGGGTACCTTATCATTACACAAACTGCATGAGGAACGAACAATTCTCACTTTTAGGACAAAACCAACCCAAAAAAAGCAAACATTTACACCGCTCGTTTGCTTTTGAAAGTAACGTCTGGTTGTTAGATCACATAGAGTATATTTTTTGCGGACTTGTCCTAAGCTTTTGTTTTCACACTTACAGGTTTAAAATGGCAACACACACACACACACACACACACACACAAGAAGTAGAAAAGAGGAAGTAAATTGGTATAAACCTTTTCATCAGTTTTTCAAATTTTCATTTGAAAGACGCTTAGTTTTGTAAATTCACTAAGACTAACAGTGCAGCTTATTGCACTCTTGTTTTTTTTTTACAACTTTTTGTATTGACTTGCGTACCTTTCATTTCAAAATAATAACCATCAAAGGATTTACTTTTTCAAATTTAATAAAATCCCCCTATAATGATAGTATGCAAACAAGGAATGAGCAAAGAAGTATGGAATATGAAAAGGTTAAAATAAAACACAAAATGCGAAAACTTAACAAAACTTTAGAACCACTGCAAAATGGCACTTTAACGATTCTGCTTGTTGAATACCTCTCATGCCTTCCAAACACGATGAATAACGTGTTATGCGAAATAGCGAATCTAGTGGCAAAATATTTAAAACAAGAGTGTCCTTGTTCTCTAATTTGAATTGGTATATAGAATAATATGAATATTTTCGTTTCATAAGGTTTTACGAATATTATATATATATAATAAATATTCAATACGTTTTATTAATAATTTAGGTTTTAGAATACAAATGTGAAATCGTACCAGGCAGTGCACAACTATCTATCTATCTATCTATCTATCTATCTATCTATCTATCTATCTATCTATCTATCTATCTATTTATCTATCTATCTATCTATCTATCTATCTATCTATCTATCTATCTATCTATCTATCTATCTATCTATCTATCTATCTA
>RQTK01000149.1:266420-274240 GCA_003991915.1 Elysia chlorotica | reverse complement strand
TGTCTGTCTGTCTGTCTGTCTGTCTGTCTGTCTGTCTGTCTGTCTGTCTGTCTGTCTATCTATCTATCTATTTATCTATCTATCTATCTATTTATCTATATATCTTTCCGTCTCTCTCTGTCTCTCTCGATTGTATTACGAGAGAGAATTTACATAATTATAATATCAGAAAGTAAGCCGATCGTTCAGAAAATAGTCCGTTAACCAAAAATAGATGTCATCATTCAGAAATTGAATTACGTCCATGGAAAAGTGTCGAACCGGATTCTAGATGAAGCCTAGTATTTGGGAGACGCCGTATAAAAATATCAATATAATATTTCATTAGATAAAGGGCATTGATAAAATATATTTCACCGCTCCTGAATAGTTTTAAAGGGAATAAAAAGGAAGACGCTTTATGTATTGTAATAATAAACATCGCAGAATATTGGGCAGTATCTAAGAGCATTTTGACAGCATATATCAACATTTTTGTAACAGAATTTAGCGACACATAACCTCATTATCTGAAAAATTTTAAACAACACATAACAGTATCATTTGAAAATATAGAGACAGAAGGTACACAAATTATTTGAAAACACTGAAACAATTTTTGAACGTATCAAGACAAAACATACCTACATTCGCTGTATATTGATTATTCGAAAACATTTAAACATCACGTTATAACATAAATAGTAAAAAAATTCAACTTCATATTATTAAAAACATTTTTTAGAAAATATTGGGACAGCAAATATCAAAATAAATTGGAAAATTGGAGATATTTTTAAGCATTGATACACTACACATTAGTTTTATTTGAAAATTATAAGACAGCGTATTATACCCACACATTATTTGACAATATTGAGACAACACATTTGAAAATTATTTGAAAACAATGAGAATATCATTAAGGATAATACTTTTTACTTTATTTCACTACATTGATATCAAAATACATTGCGATGTACTTGGATGTTGATCGAAAATGCAAATGGCGTCGCTGCTGTATACATTTGATAAGTTGTTCAAATAATGAAACAGTAGTCAGCAGAAATAAATTTACTTGGGTTGTCCCCATTTTTTTTTAATTTTAGGGTACTAGTGTATCTACTGCTGATACCTCTCCAGCCTCCCTATATTATCTCTTAGGGAAACATTTAAATACAACAGTGTGATATGATAATGATTGAAGCTTTTGTCAATACTAATAAAATATATATCTTTTTCACTTATGGAAGTCAAAAAAGGAAAAATTACAATAAATATAGCAATATTTCGTAAGAAAAAACTGGCTTAATATTTTCAGGAGTGAATTGAAAATTATGTAAGAGTAGTTGACACTAGCGTGAATTTAGATAAGTCAGGATGTAATAATAACATAATTATAGAGGCTAGGGATAGAGGCTTGTTGCAGGAGACGGTTTATCGCAAACGTTTGCATAAAAAAAACCTCTACAAGGTTAATGATAATTTTTTTTTTTGCGGGATTGAGAAAGGGGGGGGGGGGGGGGGGGGGGCGCTATGAAGCGTTTGGGATCATTTGTTTATGTACCTATGGGATGAGTATTTTAATTTATACAAAAATATACCTACTCACTAACTGTCACATTCATGTGAGGGTCGTGCCAAGATAGAATAACAATTAAAAAGAGATACGTAAAAAATTCCCAATGTATTCTGCAAATTTATATAATTCACTACGGAAGATGTCGCTCAAAAGTTCGTATTCAAATTTCAGCAATAATTAATTTGTCAGACGAAAATTCTTCCTTAAAAAAAACGCACCGGTATTATTTGTTGAATAATTTAAACACACGAACCCTTTCCTGCTCCTTAATGAGTGGGTGCACTTGCCTTAATGGGATATATTATACAAATATCTCTACCATGACCGACTACTTGTCGTAATTTTATTCAAATATCAGAAAAATTATATCGCAATTTACATCAGTTAAGGTAATTACAATACAAACAATAGGAACTGTCAAAACGTGGACATAGGCCTCTAAATCTATAAAAGAGAAGATCATTCTTACTTACTCTCAAGGCCTGGTGATCGCTGCACATTGAATCTGCCTCTCCGCTCACATCTACCCTCATTGACATCAAAGTTGTTCAGGTGAGTTAGCAACTAGGGTCTTAACCTGGGGACTTCAGGTTCTTTTTTAAAGCTCTGTATAACTAAAATACTAATCATTAGTTCTCTTCACACACCCTACTAAAAGTGTTTTATATTATTGTAAGGAGCTGCAAAGAAATTCCTTTCAATTGAGTCGATCCCTACCAACCGATAATTTCCGGATAGTCATTTGAACACGTTAAGTGTGGAAATCAGTTTCTTATCAAGTTTTTGTTTATGCACCCTGTGGTTCCAAACAAGATTCGAAAGTTACACAAACTTATTTCGGAGCGAAGAGTTTAATCTCCGACTGTCAGGGGGGATTATATAAGATGCTAATTTTATTGCTATTTACAAACGAAATTAACTTACCGGTAAAAATATACAAAAAAAAAATAAAATAAAATAAAATAAAAAATTGATATCGATTATGGATTTAGCAAGTAGACATCATGGAAGGGAAATAGTACACGTTGTCCATATTTGAGTTTGTAAATATCAGTGTTTTTATACTTTAAAAAAAAAAACCCACAAAAAACAAATAAAAAAGAACAAAACAAACAACAACTGAGGTTGCTTTAAAGGAAATTTTAAAATCATCGCGTGCAGACTTAAAAATCCCTTTGAATACCTAAACAGATGAAAATGAGAACTTTGTATTCGGTTCATCTTAAAAGTGTTGTCTGCATTTCAGTATTTCTTTTTTCAAATCGAGGCTTTACTTCTCCCAAGCGCGGGCCTCAGTCTAACATTGATGAACTTCAATTAATAATTATTATGTGTCAAAATTTAGCAGAGCAATTTAAATAGTCGTGTAGGAACCCCACTCAAACTAAATTCCAGTAATAACAATCTTCTGCCTTTCCCATCAAGTGCATTCCGAACTCATGTGTAATTTTATCTCTCCATCTCAGGCTTGGTCTTTCTCTTCTTCTATGGAACATCCTGAGTTGCTAAACGGTGACTGTTGATGTCTTTCGGTTATCTGGCATTCTTGCTACCACATTGACAACACATCTTTGCTTTGATTTTTTTTTATCTTGTTTCTGAGTCTGTATCTGTTGTTTCATTCGTGTTAGTTTTGGTGTCAAGCAAGGACTCACTAATAATCGCTCTGTCTTTTCATCTATCTCTGAATAACATCTAGGGATTTTAATTTAAATTACGTATTGAAAAATACGTTTACAGTTTACTTACTTGACGCTCTGGATATAAGATAACTAGATTCAAAAAGTGTTAGACCTTTTATATGAAAAAATCTGTAGGTTCTGAGATGCGTTGAGTAAACTTTCGAACAGTTTTAAGGGCCAGTATTGTCCTTTTTTACTATCTATTCCTAAGACGAAGAAGTACTGTAGGAGAGGCAACTTAACTTTCGCCATTTTAGAACCCTTTTGCGACATAGGGAGATACATTGAGAATCTACAAGACGTAAACTGGAAGACAGTATTTCTATTAGACTAGGGCTTTTAAAACATCTAACTTCCTCTTAATTTGCTACTATATACAGCACTTTATTTTTGACTTTTAAATCTTCGGATTTTTCATTTTGTATGTGTGCGTGTTTAGTTCAAGAACCTACCCTCTAATCTCACCCCCCGCCTGTCCAGCTAACCATGCCGTCTAAAGTCGTGCTGCTAGCGGCTCTCCTCGCCGTAGGACTGAGCGCAGTCTGGGGCGTTGACTACGTCAACAACTGGGACGGCCCCGTCGACTTCGAGTGCCCGGATGCTGAGAGTATCGGCTACCTGTACAGCATCCACTCCAACACAGCTGAGGACAGGAGATGGAAGATTGCGTGCCGCAAACCCCCCTCCGGCGCCGAGGTCAGGAAATGCGAGTGGACCCCGAACTACGTGAACCAGAACGACCGCACGCTCTTGTACATGTGCCCAGCCAACTACGTCATCTCCGGGGTGAAGAGCGTGCATAGCAACCGGGACGAGGACAGGCGCTACAAGTTCAAGTGCTGCAAAGACTCTAACTACGTGACCACCTCCTGCACACGGAGCGACTGGCTCAACAATTGGGACGGAGCCCTGGACTTCACCGTGGCCAACGGCCGTGTGCTCACCGGCTGGTTCAGCGTCCATGACAACTCTAAGGAAGACCGTCGCCATAAGTTTATCACCTGCCAGCTGAAGGACCAGAACAGCTAGACGGTCCGCGGGAAACAATACAAACTACAGCATAGTTAAGAGGAACGAGAAAATGGTAAAATTTCTATGAAATAAAGAGCAAATGTCATAAAATATTAGAAAGGGGTTCTTTTTCTTGAACACGGTTCATGTTACCTTCTTTTTTCTTCTTTTTTTTTTTCGTTTCATCGTGTTTGATTCTTGTTGTTAATGTTGCTGTGTATGTTGTTGTTTTTTTGTTTGTTTTTTTTTTACCTGTAAGATCAGCCTAGTTATCGCCTGTCCAGGGGAGGAGGGGGGGGGTCCAGGGGTAGAACATCGGCTTCCGACGCAAAAGGTCCCGAGTTCGAATCCTGGCTGTTGCGTTCCCTACTGGCACATAAATTGTCAGACGTCCGTCTTGGGGCCCGTCCACAATATAGCCTATATAGTGCTGCTGTTGGACGTTAAACCAACCCAACCCAACCTAACCCATCGCCAGTCCACTCCGGAATCATCTCTCATCCGAGACGATGGAATTTCCCTTGAACAGACTAGAACCTCATTTCAGTCTGACTGCATTAATGGTCTGTCTCCTACACAGATCTCCTCAATCAAACAATTTATTAGCGAAGCTTTATTGCAAATTGTAAAGAGAATAATCACTGCAGTTCCACGTAAGGACAAGCCCTGCAGTTCCACGTAAGGACAAACCCTGCAGTTCCACGTAAAAAAACCCTGCAGTTCCACGTAGGGACAAAGCCTGCAGTTCCACGTAAGGACAAACCTTGCAGTTCCACGTAAGAACAAACCCTGCAGTTCCATGTAAGGACAAACCCTTCAAATCCACGTAAAAAGAAACCTGCAGTTCCACGTAAAAAGAAACCTGCAGTTTCACGTAAAAAGAAACCTGCAGTTCCACGTAAGGACAAATTCTGCAGTTTCACGTAAGGACAAACCCTGCAGATCCACGTAAAAAGAAACCTGCAGATCCACGTAAAAAGAAACCTGCAGTTCCACGTAAGGACAAATCCTGCAATTCCACGTAAATACAAACCCTGCAGTTCCACGTAAGGACAAACCCTGCAGTTCCACGTAAGAACAAACCCTACAGTTCCACGTAAGGACAAATCCTGCAGTTTCACGTAAGGACAAACCCTTCAAATCCACGTAAAAAGAAACCTGCAGTTCCACGTAAAAAGAAACCTGCAGTTCCACGTAAGGACAAATTCTGCAGTTTCACGTAAGGACAAACCCTGCAGATCCACTTAAAAAGAAACCTGCAGATCCACGTAAAAAGAAACCTGCAGTTCCACGTAAGGACAAATACTGCAATTCCACGTAAATACAAACCATGCAGTTCCACGTACGCACAAACCCTGCAGTTACACTCAAGAACAAACCCTACAGTTACACTCAAGAACAAACCATGCAGTTCCACGTAAGGACAAATCCTGCAATTCCACGTAAGAGCAAACCATGCAGTTCCACGTTAAGACAAACCCTGTCTCGATAGCATGTGCCGACAGGCCATTCGAGACAGGGAAAATGCCTTACAACATTTTAAGGCAAACCCTATCGCACATAATTATTTTGCTATTTTAAAAAAAGCACCGTACGGCAGCTCCGCGAACGATAGCTACGTCTGCAAAAGTGTCCTACACGGTAAAACACCTGAAAAAGGCTGATGGGTATAATGTGGAGAAGGAAAAGCAAATGGCAGGCGCTCCATTCTCCCAAAACTCCTCCAACTCCCCTCCCCCCCCCTCTCTCTCCCTCTCTCTCTCTCTCTCTCTCTCTCTCGCTCTCTCTCTCTCTCTCTCTCTCTCTCTCTCTCTCTCTCTCTCTCTCTCTCTTTCTTTCTCTCTCTCTCTCTCTCTCTCTCTCTCTCTCTCTCAGCAACACTAAAAACTCGGGACTTTCAACTTTTTGCTAAGAAGTGTTTTCAAAACATTTACCGTCACTCCTTTTTCGTCGAAATAAATACACTCTGATGGCCCCAACAATTGGTAGATCTGTATTTCTTAACAACTTTAGCTGCGCTATTTTGAACCATTTACAATCGATTAATAGTGTTGGTGGGGAGAGATGCTATAGAGCAGTGTCAATAAAATGAGCCAAAGTGTGAACATTTAATTGTATTTGTCATTGTTTTTTAACGGACTTTTTTTTTATAAACATTAAAATCTAAAACAACATAGTGTACCAATAGAAGCGAATTAATTAATCATACAACAGTAGTTGCGAATTTGAAACAATGGATGAATAAAAAATAATTGTAAAATCTTTGATGCTGGTTTTTGTGTGAAATGTATGATATTGTTTAGGCTAGGGTTCTGTAAAAGGGAATGGCAACAGGGAATCATTTTTCTTTCAGCATCCAAGTTTGTGCCGTAAAAACAAACTCGATCACTCACTCAGATAACAAAAGAGATTAATTTGATAAGAGCTATAATTTTGTCTTTTTGTTCAAAGTTTTAATGGGGATGATAATTAATTGTTCTTTCAATTTATCTTTCTTTTTAAATGTTTAGTTCTACTCTTTTTCTTGTAGGCCTAATTTAGTATTGGCCTCTGTCCGTTTTTTTGTTTGTTTTTGTATAGAAGAAGCAATATGTGGGTGGTCAAGTTCTATTAATTTTAGACCATGGCATACTTTTATAATCCCTTTTCCTTGTTTTAGTAGGCATCTGAGTCTTAAAATGAATTAGAGGGTACACCAGACTGTTTATGAAGTATTTGGAACTTGCTAGGCTTTAATGTGTTCAACATTGTTCTTTCTACATAACCATCCTCTGTGAAATGACCACTACTCAAAAATGTGTCATTATTGGATTCACTTTCATTAAATCCCTTCACTAGAACCTTGTGAAACTAGTCTAATCTATCACTGAAGCCATCGGGATATGTAATAATGTGGTACATTTCAAATAAAGATAGATGAAATAAGCTAAAAACTATTTTAAAACAAAAAGCCGAAACAAAAACAAAAATAAAACAAGGTGAGGATCTAACGAATATCAATTGAATTTGTATTTTCATAGTCATAGTAAAATCTACCTCAAAATTAATTTTAATATTTAAAGAAATTATGGAGAACAAAGAGGTTCGTTGAAAATAGACGACTGTGTGTTTTAGAGAGTATTTTGATGTTTTAAAAAAATTCGCATCAAATGTATCAATTTTTATTATTCAGTATTGCTATACACTAGTAGCCGTAGACTTATACATGCAATTTATGGGTAATGTTTAAAATAACGTATTCGCATTAAAAATCACATAAGTATAGAATTGACTTTAATGTTCTGTTTGGTATGCTTTAAACGTAAACAGGACACGTTAAAACCAATGAGAGGGAGAGAGACATAGCGAAAAAGAGAGAGGGGGAGTAAGAGGTAGAGAGAGAGAGAGACAGAGAGAGAGAGACAGAGAGAGACAGAGAGATAAACAGACAGACAGACAGACAGACAGACAGACAGACAGACAGACAGGCAGACAGAAAGAGAAAGAGACAAAAGAAAGGGAGAGAGAGAAGAGAGAGAGAGAGAGAGAGAGAGAGAGAGAGAGAGAGAGAGAGAGAGAGGGAGAGA
>RQTK01000149.1:248920-261420 GCA_003991915.1 Elysia chlorotica | reverse complement strand
GACAGCGTTCGGTGCTGCGGATAAGGCACCTTCCTTCGAGCAAGTGACAGAAAGACTCTTGGCAGATGTGACCAGATCATCTCAAGCTCGACCATTTCATCAGCCTGAAGAGGTTATGAAAGTGAAGAGCAAAGGAGGTAAGACGACCCTCAAGTGTTTTAACTGCCACAAAGAGGGACACTTCAAGAACTCTTGCCCGCTGTTAAGACAACAAAACAAGAAGAAGACACATTCAAAGCCTTCTTCCTTTCTTGTGGAAGAAAAGTGCCTGTCGGGTGAGGACTGTCCACCATTAAGGGACAATAAGTGGATTTTGGACTCTGGGGCGACTTCACATATGTGCAATGACATAAGGCTGTTCTGTGAATTCCAGAGAAATGACAATGTTAGCATTACTTTAGGAGATGGACACAAAATTGACTCACTTGGGATTGGGAAAGTTCACCTGGACTTAGAAGGGGAAAGGTGTATTCTAAATGATGTTGTTTGTGTTCCTGGGCTCGCTCACAATTTGATTAGTGTGGCTAAAATTCTCAAGCATGGGGGGAGTGTTAATTTTTCTCAAAAATCAGGAAAGATTATGGATGATAAAAGAATCCTTTCATATGCTAATTTTAATCATGCAGACAATCAGTTTGTTGTGAAATGTGTGCCTGTCAAAAGTATGACGCAGTATGGTTCTGTTCTGAGTGCTGAAAACAAAGATGAACATGCTTTGATTGGTGAAGGTTGTCTGAGTGGGTCAAAGGAAGACTTGTGGCACTCTAGGTTTGGTCATCTTGGGATAGATAACTTGCGTAAACTTTCATTGAAAGAGATGGTCTCAAATTTTGACTTTGACCATAAGAAGAAAATAAACTTTTGTGAATTTTGCACCAAGGGAAAGCACAACAGGTCTCCCTTTCCTACTCACTCTGACGACCAAGACTTAAATGATGTTTTGGGTTTAATTCACAGTGATGTTTGTGGTCCTTTGCCCAAATCCTTGGGAAACAACAAGTACTTTGTAACTTTCATTGATGACTGTACAAGACATTGCTGGGTTTATGCCATACAAAGTAAAGACCAGGTTTTCTGTGTCTTTAAAGAGTTCAAAGCCATGGTTGAAAAGGTAACTGGGAAGTCAGTTAAAATCTTGCGCTCGGATAATGGTGGGGAGTACAAATCATTGCAGTTTAAAGAGTTTACATCAGAATGCGGAATTCGGCATGAATTCACAGTCCCCAAAACACCTGAACAAAACGGGGTAGCTGAAAGGCTAAACAGGGTTTTGATTGAGAAGGTTCGAACCATGTTAGTACAATCTAAGCTTCCACACAGTTTCTGGGCTGAGGCCTTGAACACTGCTGTGCATGTTCACAACTTGAGTCCCTCTAGAGTGTTAGGTGATAAGACTCCAAGGGAGCTGTTCACAGGGAAAAAGCCAAATGTTTCATACTTAAGAAGTTTTGGATGCACTGTTTTTGTACATGTTCCCAAAGATGTAAGGAATAAGCTTGATCCAAAATCTGTAAAATGCATTTTCATGGGGTATGGTCAGACATCAAAAGGCTACAGGGTTTATGATCCTGAAAAGAAAAGGGTCTTTCTCAGTAGGGATGTTATTTTTGATGAGTTGAAATTTGAAGGGATCCTACGCAAAGGTGTAGAGGAATGTCCATATCTTGACTTATACCTTGACACAGATTTTGAGGATGGACCTGCAGAAGATGAAAACCATGAAACTGAAACACCACTGAGGACAAGTACAAGAGTTACAAGACCAGTGGAGAGATATGGAGAGTGGGTGTACAATACAAACAGTACCGACATCACTGAGACTGAGCCTACATCTCTCTCTGAAGCATTAAGGAGGAAGGATTGTAAGCTTTGGAAGGAGGCAGCTGACTCTGAGTTCAAATCACTTATTAAAAATGATGTGTGGAATCTCAAAAAGCTTCCAGAGGGAAGGAAAGCCATAGGCTGCAAATGGATTTTCAAAAGAAAATTAAATCCTGATGGCACAGTTGAAAGATACAAGGCTAGACTGGTGGCACAAGGCTACAGCCAAGTTTATGGGGAAGATTATGATGAAATTTTTGCTCCAGTTGCAAGATTTGAATCAATCAGAACTGTCGTATCTCAAGCTGTCAAGGAGGAAATGAAAATTCATCAGATGGATGTAAACGCTGCATTTCTGAATGGTGATCTTGAGGAAGAGATATACATGAAACAGCCAGAGGGTTATGCTGCACCTGGAAAGGAGGATCTAGTTTGTTGTTTAAAGAAAAGTCTTTATGGACTCAAACAATCCCCTAAGTGCTGGAATCAAAAGCTTGATACATGTTTGAAGAAACTAAGTTTTGAGAAAACCATAGACCCATGTGTCTATGTCAGAGAAAATGCAAAGGGTGAAAAATTCATTATTTGCCTTTATGTTGATGATCTACTTCTTGTCAACAAAGATGAAGATGAACTTGTTCAAGTCAAAAGAGAACTGTCACAGATGTTTGATATGAAAGATCTCGGTGAGCTTCACTATTTTCTTGGTGTTGAATTCAAAAGACAAGAGGATGGAAGTATGTGGATGGGACAAGAATCCTACACGATACAAACCCTTGCTAGCTTCGGAATGGAAAATTGCGCGCCGACTGATACTCCTGTCTGCAACAGTCAAAAACTTACACCAGGGAATGAGGACAGTGAAAGGGTCGATCCTCAAAGATACAAATCTGCAGTAGGAAGTCTCTTACACTTAAGCACTAGAACAAGGCCAGACATAGCATATGCTGTGGGAATAGTTGCTAGGTTCTCTTCAGACCCTTGTAAGGAACATTGGGTGGCTGTTAAAAGAATCTTCAGGTATTTAAGGGGTAGCACAAATTTAGGTCTACTGTTTGTCGCAGGTAAAAATAAGTCAGATAGCGCCGAGACTTGTGTTGGGTTCTCTGATGCTGATTGGGCAGGTGACATTTCTGACAGAAAATCTACTTCAGGCTATATTTTTCTCAATGCAGAAGGGGCTGTTCAATGGGGAAGTAAAAAGCAAACTTGTGTGGCACTTTCAACTGCTGAAGCAGAGTATATAGCGTTAGCACAAGCAACTCAAGAAGCAACATGGCTCAACTCTTTGATGGCTCAGATTAGTACTGTAAATATTCCAACAATGATTATATATGAAGACAACCAAAGTACAATTTGTATTGCTAATGGTCAGGGATCAAAGAGGTCCAAACACATTGATATAAAGTATCATTATGTTCAGGATAAGATTGCTCAGGGTGATGTTGTATTGGAATACTGTAAGACACAGGAAATGTTGGCTGATGTTTTAACAAAGGCTTTACCAAAAGACCAATTTCTTAAACTTAGATCATTGATGGGAATGAGAAAATCTGTTACGACTTAACTTTATACAACAAGAGGGGTATGTCTGAAGTTGTGTAAATTACGAAGAAGTAACTAACTGGAACATTTTTGTGTGTGATGTTTTTCTCTTTATTATCTGTTTTAAAGAAACTAGATGTGCTTAAGCAGCCAGACATCTTGGGTTGTAGTCTTACATTTTTTGTTGTTGTTTTCTTGCAATGTAATTGCTTTTAGTGTAAGCGTCGTTTGATGTTACTAAATTTTTGCTTGAATTGATGATTAAATGTATGCTGTAGTGGCTTTAAAAGAAATTTGCCAAGTTTAGAGAAGCATTATAATTATATTAATGATGGTTTATATAAATTTACTGTTATTAAACAAGTTGATCATGAAATTTACATGGAATGCATAAAAGCATGCTTGCTTTGGGTTGTTCAAATTCAGGGGGAGTGTTGAAATAACAGTAATATCATCATACTTATTATTATTACAAGTAAAAATGTGAATGTTATATGTACCATAATCGATGACTGCACCTATGCTACTGTTTTTTAGAGTTAAGTCCCTTGGCCTTTTTTTGGCTCCATGTGTTGTTGAGTCTGTTGACACAGTCTGCTACATGCTGTTGTCTCTAAACCCTGTTCTGTACTACATTAAAGTTTTTCGTCTTTATACACAATCGTTTGGACAATTACTTATTTTTCAACAAGACAGACAGACAGACAGAGAGAATGACTTATTGACAGACTTGTCTGAGAAGCCGGACTCCGTTGAGCTTGTGCCGGCGGTGGTAGAGAGGGATGGAGTCCAGGTACGGGTATGGTTGGCCTTGCATGTAGAACAAACCTCCCAGCTCCGTAATTCGGTGATGTCTGACGTGAGACTCCATCCTGGAGAGGGATAAAGAGAAAGAGGGGGGGGGGGGTGGAGGATAATGAAACATACCATTTAAAAAATAATGCACGTGAAGTAGATAAAATAAAGATGCAAATTCAATGCGTATGTATTGGGCCCAGTGTTGTATACGCTTACGCTTTCCGTTGTATGTTTGTGTGAAAGAAAGTGTTAGAACACATTTTAATAAAATTATGTAATCATAAAGAAACTATCTTTTAACGGGCACTTGTATGGACTTTAATGGTAAAACAAATCAGATTTATCCTACAAACGTTTCGCCTTGTAATTTTGTAGACTTCCTCAGTAAAAAATATTACGACAGTTTAATCTTCATTTTTAATCCGTGCTCGCACTTTAGTCTAACCTACATTTTTCAATCCTACAATCCCAATAGTCTAATCTGAATTATAATCCAACCATGAAAGCAACGAAACAAAAAAGCAACTGTGAAGCAACCATGGTGAATCAGACACAAGTCGCTGATAAAGTTTTAAGCTAGAGCTCTCCAAACAAAGAAAAACTGCTCTTGTTTTTATTGACCTTTTTATTTCCAAATAAAAGTCATTGTCTCTGGTTCTGAAAATGGTCAATATAAAAATTGTTCAACCTCTTAAAGTGCACTTATCACTTCACAACACACGGGATAACTAAAAATCGATCAAGTAACCTAAAAACCAACGTATTAATTAAACAAGTAACCAGCTAACCTGACAGAGAGCAGGATGTTGGCAGTCTCCAGGTCCCTGTAAAGCAGGAACTCCCCCGGCTGGGCTAAGGCCAACAGTCTCTCCAGGTGATGGCGGCAGAACAGGGTGGGACCACCACTGAGGAAAGGGAGAGAGAGGGGTAGTCAGTGCATACAGGGTGAATCTTCTTACTTTTAGTTGTGAGAGAAAAAGAAAGTGAGAGAGTGAGAGAGTGAGGGAGAAAGAAAGAAGGGTACTCCGCGCATACAGAATGTATCTTCTTACTTTTAGCTGTGAGAGAGAAAGAAAGAAGGGTACTCAGTGCATACAGAGTGCATCTTCTTACCATTAGCTGTGAGGGAGTAAGAGAGGAAAAGAATGAGAGATGGATGAACGGGACGGGGGGACTGACAGGCAGGCATACAGACAGAGAGGAAAGATTGCCCAGTTCATACATGATGTATATTGAACACAGGAGAGAAAGAGAGGGAAAGAAATAGAGAGAGAGAGAGTGAGAGAGAGAGAGAGGGGGGGACCCAATGCGTAAACCATGTATCTTAATAACTAATAGAGAGAAGAAACCGAATATTCAAATGCAGGATTAACTGCAACAAACCAGCAGCGGGTGGGGGAGAGAGGAGATGAAATAATACGTAACTACAGGTTATGATCAACACATAATATAGGAAGAAAGAAAGGAAAATGCCGGATGTATCGATTTCAATACCACTCGAAATAGAGAAATACGATTACTCAATGCTAATGCGATGGGTTATATAAACCAGAAAGTATTAATTTAGTCGTATCATCCGATGCAGGTGAGAGCTCACAATCAATTCACCGTAATGACACCAGAAACAACATCAATACTAACACCAAAAACACAACCAACAAAACAACAAACTTAAAAAAAATCAAACACATGAACAAGCAACATGACACATACAAAACAATAAGGAAGAAAGAAAATGAACTAAAAAGAAAATAGATGAAAGTGTAATACTCTTTAACATAAATTGTCTTTGGCTAAAGTGAGTTCAAATACGTTTTATTATTAAAATTTTTTTAGATCTTGCAGGTCATGATCTGATTTCCACACTTAAACCTACCATGGGACTGCATAATGTGTTCTCTTTGTACAAGCTAATTACACCAATCTGGGCAGTTTACTTACGTAGATGGTTCATTAAAACACAGCTTCTAACCAGAGGTCCCGCGTTTGGATATTGAACATAAAACAGTATAAATTATTATTACGGTCTCATTCACTACTTTTTGTGTGATCGGTGTCTTTCTAACAAGATCGGATGGATGCGCCACACCGTTTTTGTATCCCCACACCGTTTTTGTATCCCCGCACCGTTTCTGTATGCGTCACACTGTTCCTGTATGTGCCGCATCGTTCCATGATGTGCCGCATCGTTCCATGATGTGCCGCATCGTTCCATGATGTGCCGCATCGTTCCATGATGTGCCGCATCGTTCCATGATGTGCCGCACTGTCTCTGTATCCCCGCACCGTTCCTGGATATGCCGCATCGTTTCTGGATGCGCCGCACTTGTTCGCATGTTTGTTGCCTACCGTACAACGTCAGCACTGTATATATTTCATGTGGACGGTCTCCATAACTAACGGCTGTGTTGGGGTTGGGTTGGTTTTTAACGTCCAACAGCAGCACTATATAGGATATATTGTGGACGAGCCCCAAGACGGACGTCTGACAATGTTATGTGCTGCCACCGACCCAACCAGTAGGGAACGCAACAGCCAGGATTCGAACTCGGGACCTTTTGCGTCGGAAGCCGATGTTCTACCCCTGGACCCCCCCCCCCCCCCAACCCGTATCGGGTTTAATAATTTGTCTACCTGAGACACTCGTGTCACCCCCCGGCCCCCCCCCCCCCCCCATAACTAACCTCTGACCATTTACAGTTCTGCTACACAGAGACAGTGCAGGGATACAACCCGAACACAAAAACTGTCAATCCTAGGACCTGTCTTGAAAACCTAGCTGCTAACAATGAGCGAGCAACCAATGTCATTTAGATTTGTTGTGGATCGGTACATGTGTAGCTTGCATGTAACAATTTAGTATCTCAACAGGGATCGATTTTTGAAAAAAAAAAATACCGTGTCGATATTGTTTTAGCCGGGGGGGGGGGGGGGGGGGGGGGGGTGATCCTGGGGTAGAACAAACATCGGCTTCCGACGCAAAAGGTCCCGGTTCGAGCCCTGGCCATGTCGCTCCCTACTGGTTGGGTCGGTGTCAGTTTAATGTGACCACCTTAGACAGGAGTCATGGTATCACCGCCTTGCCACGCGTGTGGCAGCACATATAATTGTCAAACGTCAGTATTTGGGCCCGTCGAGAATATAGCCTATATAGTGCTGATGTTGGAAGTTAAATCAACTCAACAACAACAGTTATAGCCTGACCAATGGCGTGGCATAAGAAACAACAGATAAACGTGAAACTTTAAGGGTTGATATTACATTCCGGGAGATTTACAGCTAGCATTACATTCAAATAAAGAATTTAAAAAAAACCCAACAAAGTCGCAAGTACCAAATCGTGTATCTATCGATATTTCAAAAAAGGTTATTCATGTTCATGAAATACATAATTATTTTCCTTTTTTTTTGGGGGGGGGGGGGGGGGTTGTTTTTTAATACGCTTTTCACAAATCTCAGTGGACACATGAATCTAATTATTACTATCGACACAAGACAACTAAATTATTTTGATGGTGATGCTAGCTCCACACTGCATGGTGTAAACAGAGCTGAACATGTTTGCTACATTGATCCTTTTCAATTAACTCGTGCAAAGTATAGATTCCAGTGTTAAAAAAAAACTTACGAGGAAGCATGTTTTGTAATTACTTAAAAAAAAACATCGGTGAAAAACAAAGCCTCCTGCACAATAGAAATGACATAAAAAATCACACTGGAAAAACCAGGGAGACAATGATTTTAAACAATGACAGACAGCCAAACAGACCGAGAAAGATGGAGGAGAGAAAGAGAGAAAGAAAGAAAGATAGATAGATAGATAGATAGATAGATAGATAGATAGATAGATAGATAGATAGATAGATAGATAGATAGATAGATAGATAGATAGATAGATAGATAGATAGATAGATAGATGGATAGATAGATAGATATTCAGACAGATATACACTCTCTCCTTCTCTCTTTGTCGCCCCTTCCTCTCTCTTAATCGTGTTCTCTCCTTCTTTCTCTCTTTCTTCCTGTTTAATCTCTTTGAATTGTCCCTCGTTCAGCTCCAATATTCTCCCTCTCTCTTTCACCCTCTCTCTCTCTCTCTCTCTCTCTCTCTCTCTCTCTCTCTCTCTCTCTCTCTTAATCGCGTTCTTTCTTTCTTTCTCTCTTCTTCCTGTTTAACCTCGTTCAGCTCCAATATCCATACACTAAAGTTAATACTTAAATTGTAAGAATGCTACAGCGCTGAATCACAGCAAACAGAAGCTTTTGTTCTAACAACCATTGAAAAACGAACCGATTGAGTTGTGATGGCTGGAGTTAACAATCAGTATAGAGATTGTATCATAGCGGATGTGGACGGTGTCAAATAATATGATGTACGTTGCTTTTTGCGAAAAGAAAGAAAAGGAGAAAATGTGCATTTTATGCTCTGGTAATTTAAATTTTGTTATGACAAAAAAATCACACAAGCAAAAAAACAAACAAAAAACAATACGGTCCAAAGCGTTTGATTCTTTATAAGTTTTAAGTCCCTATTGCTCTCTTAAGATCCTTTATGAAGGCGGTACCGACGGGGTTTGTAGAGAGTGAGAGGGATAGAGAAAATGAGAGTGCTAGACATAAAAATAAAGAGATAGACAGAGGCCCCCATACAACCACACAGAGATATAAAGAGAGAAAGAGATAAAGAGAGAGGGAGAGAGAGAAGAGAGAGAGAGAGAGAGAGAGAGAGAGAGAGAGAGAGAGAGAGAGAGAGAGAGAGAGAGAGAGAGAGACAGAGAGAGAGAGAGAGACAGAGAGAGAGAGACAGAGACAGAGACAGACATACAGAGGTTGTGAGATAAAAATAAGAAAAAGATAAATTAATCGTGGCGAATAATAATCCCTGCCGGCACAATATACCAGATCAATGAACATTTAATCAACGTACAGTAGAACTATTGCAAAATAGCCTGTGTCTTATCCCTACCTACATTGACCAAACCTTCAATATCTAAGGCCCTTGCTGATCAACTTGCGAAGCGTTAGAATTCTATGTTATAGCAATGGAAGGACAAATCTTTAAGCTGGTGATCAATTCTGATGCTGCTTTTTTCTATTTTTTTTTTTTGAACTGCCAAAAGGAAATGTTGCCATCACCCACTGTTCAATCAAATCAAATAGACTTCCTCATGAAGATCTGGACGCCTTGTTTCTTTTCAATGTAACCAAATTCCGTTTTGTTCTTTTCTGTGAAACTTTTTAAACATCTGTTTTACGTATTTTAGTCAAGGAAACAAGGAAATAAGAGTACTGTGCTGTGTGCTATGAGTATGCGTTCGTATGTATGTTTCAGAGAAATAGAGAAAGAGAGAGAGAGAGACAGAGAGAGAGACAGAGAGAGAGACAGAGACAGAGAGAGAAGATATATCACTGTTAAAACAATGAAAATTGAAATGCTGTAGTATTTCCATACGTCTATCTTTGACATTATGTCATGAGATTTTTCTTTTCATCGTGTGTAATTTTGCTGCATGGACGAAAGTAAAGGACACTTAAGAATTGTTTTAATCTTGAATCTTATGCTGCTGAGTGAAAAGAAGAAAGAACCATCAACAACAAGCTGAGATGTATCACTGCGTGAGGTAAGGCTAATTATCTATGTTGAACTAATTAGTATTTTGGCTATCACTAGCTAAAAATAGATTAATGAAAATTGAAATCGTGAGGAACTAATTTCGTACAACAGAGTACACAGACTAGAACGCTCGCTGGTCGAAATGGTTATGGAGAAAAGAAATACCCTTGCAAACCTTGATTAAGAGACAAAAATGCATTTATTGGCAGGTAGGAGCAGTCTCTCCTGACAATTTAGAAGACGAAAAATACATTTCAGAGAGACACAGAGAGAGAGTTTGGTTGCTTGGTGAGTTGGGTTGGTTTAACGTCTAACAGCAGCACTTTATTGGATATATTGTGGACGGGCCCCAAGACGGACGTCTGACAATTTTATGTGCTGCCACACACGAGACAGGGCGGGATACCATGACTCCTGTCTCAGCCGTTCACATTATACTGACACCGACCTGACCAGTAGGGAACGCAACAGCCAGGATTCGAACTCGGGACCTTTTGCGTCGGAAGCCGATATTCTACCCCTGGACCATCGCGCCCCCCACAGAGAGAGAGAGAGAGAGAGAGAGAGAGAGAGAGAGAGAGAGAGAGAGAGAGAGAGAGAGAGAGAGAGAGCGAGCGCTACTTCGGATTGGTGCAAAAAACCCATGACTTCACTACGCAATCTTTATCAAGCGCAAAGAGTTCAACGAGCGCTTTGTATAAAAGTACTCCGTCCTCGGTACATACAGACAACAATTGTGACTTTAGGCCGATTTTTCAGCTGAGTTAAGTTGGTTGCGTAACGTTCAACGGCGGCATTATATAGGCTTTATTGTGGATGGGCCCCAAGACTGACGTCTGAAAATGTTACGTGCTTCTCCATACGAGACGGGGCGAAGAGAGATGGACTCCCTATCTCAGCCGGTCACATGATTCTGATACCGATTCAACCAGTAGAGGACGAAATTGAACAAAATTTTATCAATTTTTTGAACGATCGTTTCTTTCGAAGCGGACCTCGATCCGGAGACAAAAGTTCTTCCACTTGAGCCATTCCTGTTCAAATACCATCTGGTGCCCCCCTTTCTCGTAAAATGTATCCAAGATTATTTATTCTAGCTTCATCTCGTATAGTTTGCTTCATATGTAACAGCCAGGCACGGTGTTTGCCCGCAGTCTGCAGACACTCATCTTCTTTGTTTTAACACATAAGTACATGTATCACAATTATTTTACCCCTTAAAAGTAAAAAGATTGAGAATTTTTAGTGTCAGTAAGTAATGGGAGAAAAATGGGAGCACAAGTTTCTCTAAACTGTTGAAGAAAAAAATGCAATGCTTCAACTGTATCCTGTGAATCAACAAATCAACAAAACTTTACTTTAAATGTTTATTTCATTGATGTTTTTATACCACTCACAGTAGAGATTGATTTCTTAACAAACATAAGCATCTCTCGGTTAAAATGAGACTTAGTTAATTTCAAATCCCAAAGTTTTCCTAACAATCCATCCTAAAGATAATGGCATCAGCTGCTGTTTAAACTTTGGGCCTCCTTTTCGTCGTATTAGAGAGCAGTGCTGTGAGCTGTAAGGCGTAGTCGTAGTTGTTTTGAGTTGGTTTAACGTCCAACGTCAGCACTATATTGGATATATTGTGGACGGGCCCCGAAACTGACGTCAGGCAATCTTATGTGCTGCCACACACCACAGGAGACAGGGCGGGGATACCAAGACTCCTGTCAGCCGGTCACATTAAAGTGACAACGACCAAACCAGTAGGGGGCGAAATCATCAGGGCTGGAACCAGGATCTCCTGCTTCGATGTTTTACCCCAGGACTACCCCCCCCCTCCCCCTAAATATTAATAAACAATGTCACATTAGATTTCGTGGGCTTTATTTATAGCTATTTATTCGCTTGGTTCACTTATTTGTGAATGGAGTCTGTGTGCCCGTATCAGTTGATGCGTCTTTAGATCAGTAGCCAAAAGTTGTAACGTTTGTTGCTTAGCGTTCAACGTCAGCACTACATATTTGCTACACTGTGGATGGACCCCGAGACTAAGACCTGACAAGTGTATGATTGTGCTTTCCTTGTTTTTCTTTAATGTATTTACTTTATTGCGTCGCTCTAACACATTATTAATCTTAACTTAAACTTTACTTATTAAAGACTAGCGTGACTAATGATACAAATCTTCACGACGGCGTTTTGTTTTTACTAATGTTAAGGCTATGGTCGCCACCCAACTTTTTTTTTCTAGGGAGGATTTGACAAGAAAGTGTAATTTCCGATTTTCCGCATACCATCAAACCCCTTGCTTTATTTTCTTGAAAATTGACAAAATGTGAGCCTCACCTGTAATCCCCGCCCTTGTTTCGCTTGTTGACAGTAAACTTAGACTTGGACACACAGCCTCCCATATGCGTGCAGCAAATTCCCCAGAGAGATCTGAACCACAGATCCTTCAGCTTGCAATCCGTTTCGCTAAAACTCAGCCACGTCAATATAATATGTTACATGCAACAATTTGATATGTTGAAAAAACTGTGGCCATACTTAGCGAAAAATTAAGCCCTTCACTCGGCGCTGCAGTTAAATTTTTCTTGCACATAATTATCACAATGGTTATGTTTCACTTTTCGTCAGTAATATGAAACTGTTCTTCGCACAGATTGTACACAAAGCTATGTTCATCTCGTTCTCTGTTGCCATCGGATTATACGTAGCCTAAGTCCTACTC
>RQTK01000149.1:238920-243920 GCA_003991915.1 Elysia chlorotica | reverse complement strand
GTTATAGAATAGCTATAGGCAGAATATCTAGACCCGTTTTGAACCATAATCAAAATGAAAATTCTTTAATATGTATATCAAATTGTATGTTAGAAGAGACAGTCACAAACCTAAATATCAGGAGCATAAACTATTTTTTAAGCTCAGATGTACATAAATGGCATAGACGGGGATCGAACCCGAATCCTCTACTCGGCAACAATTGATGTTTTTTTTTTCAAGGTGATGACAAGAATATGCTTAACAACTTTGCCATCGACTTTTCAAGGATAGTTATCACTATCAGAATATCTGGATGTTTGTTAGCATGATCAATTGATTCTTCGCCATACTGTTTATAAAGTTTTATTATAAGATAGTAGCAGGATAGTTGGATACCTAGCAAGGTAAGGAACCGGACCTATATCACAATAGTAGCAGGCAAGCTGAGTTTGAGGGCCACATAGCTCAGTCTGTAGAGCTTGCGCCTAGCGAGCAGGAGGACCGAGGTTTGATTTTCAAAAATCGCGAATGGGACTTCTCCATGTAAGTTTAGTAATCAATCATCGTGGACCGAAGACTAGTGAAATATGATTGATTTTTTTTTACGTCTTATGTCTTACTTTCGCGTGAATGGGCGGTGGGGGGAAGAGAATGGTTGAAACTTCTCATCTTGTATAAATGTTATAAAAATTAAATCAAAACACACCATTATACTTTTTCACATCATTGAAAAACTGCTTGATTCAGAGTAACATTCCTAGCTAACTTCGTTTAAACTAAATATGCTCTAATACTACACACATAACTGATATGGTTATTCCGACCGCACGGTCTATATTGTTTTATTTTATTTCTTTTATTTTTATTTACTCGTTGTTTATTCATCCATTTATTTATTTATTTATTCATTTATTTGTTTATTTATTTGTTCATTTTTTCTTTTTGTTTCTGCGGTCGACCAAAAACCAAGTTTCGTGAAATATTTTTGATGCATTGGATTAGTAGATCGTTTGTCTTGAAGATACAGGGCCATGAATAAAGCTAAGGAAAAGCACTATTCGGAGGGCTCCTTTGGAGTTTTGTGGAACTGCTTGAGGAATAAGGTTGCGGCGTAGAGGATCCAGAAGCTCATTCCGAGAACGATGCCGCTGAAGGAGAACCTGCGGGACGTGATGTTGGCTCGGTGCGCCTCATATCTCTTGTTGTTGGTCAGGTGTCGGCGCGACTGGTGGGGACACGGGGGAGAATGGGAGGGAGCAGGGGGAAAAAGAGTTAAGGAGGCAGAACAAAGCTAGGAGGGAGGGACCGAGGGAGGGACTAAAGGTAAAGAGAGGGAGGAGGCAGGGACTAAGGGTAAAGAGAGGGAGGAATGGAGGACTGAGGGAGGGACAGACTGAGGGTAAAATGAGGGAAAGAGGGAGAGACAGGGGCAAGTAATGGAACGGGAACGAGATAGTTGGGAAGACAGAACGAACGTCAAAAGGAGAGGCAGAGTGAAAGAGAGTCAAAGAAATAGAGAGACGGAGAGAGATAAAGGAAGAGGGAGATAGAGGGTTGTGTGTGTGTGTGAGAGAGAGAGAGAGACACAGACAGACAGACACACAGACAGACAGACAGACACACAGACACACAGACAGACAGACAGAGAGACAGAGAGACAGACAGAGCTAAGGCGCAAAAAAAATTTTCAGAGACAAAGAGCGGAGCGGGAATAAAGTCTAAAGGGTGGGAGAGTGAAAGGGAAGTAAGGTAGCAGGAAAGAGAGAGTTACGAGAGAGTTAAAAAGACAGAAAAAACGCCAGAAAGAAAGATAAAGGGGCGACGTTGAAAGAAGAAAGATAGAGAGCAAAAGAGAGGGGTAAGGAAGAGATAGATAAAGAGTTAGAGAGAGAGAAAGGTGGTGATTAAGAAAATGAGAGACAGGAAAGATAGGTATTGAACAATGAATAATGAATTTTATCCGTGTTATCTCACAAGAGGACAAACAGAGAGTTTAGTTTACTTTAGTTTAAGACTCTTGGTTCCCTATGGAACTTAGGGCCGCAGCAAATATCCTCCACCGAAATCGGTTCTGGCGAGTCCTCTTCAGCTCGGCCCATGTACTATCAGCGGCTTTTATCTCAGCATCGATACTTCGCCACCAAGTCTGCTTTGGAGGTCCGACCTTGCCTTTACCTTGAGGGTTCCACTCTAGAGGTTGTCTTGTGATGTTGGATACATGCTTTCGAAGTGTATGACCTATCCAGTCACCTTTGCGCTTTTTGATCTCCGTCATGATAGGGGTTTGCTTCGTTTTGTACCACATTCCTTTGTTCAGGATAACTTCAGGCCACCTAACGCTAAGATGTTTCTGAGGCATCTGTTGGTGAATGATTGCAGTTTATGGCTGCTGGTCTTGGGAACGTGCCATGTGTATGAGCCATAGAATAATACCGACTTCACGTTGGTTTTGAAGATCCGGATCTTTTTTCGTACCGACAGGTCTGTAGACCTCCAGATTGGTCTTCGGTTATTGAAAGCGTATGGGGCCTTATTGATTCGGCATTAGATATCCTCATCTGTTCCTCTGTCTTCACTTACAACACTGCCAAGATAAACAAACTTGTCAACCTCTTTGATGTTTTCATGATGCAGTTGCAGTGGGTCTGCCTGTCTGTTGTATATTCCTATAGCCTCAGTTTTTTCCGATATTTATCTTGAGTCCAGTCTTCTTGCCTTATTCTGACACACGATAATAGTTTCTCTTGTGCGTCTTGTTGTCTGCAAATTCAAGATCCTCCAGCTGCCTCATGAAGGTCCACTGGATACCCGTTCCCTGGGCTGTAGTTGACTTTCGCACAACCCAGTCAACCACAATTAGGGAGGTCGTAGGCGATAGCAAAAAACCCTGGTGGACGCCAGTTTTTTATGTTGAAGGGTTCCGTCAGTTTACCTATCGTGTATGACTTGAAAAGCGGCATCTTTATAAATCTGTTGAATTATGGTGACGAGCTTTGGTGGAAAGCTATGGTGGTACATCAGTCTCGAGATGACATCTCGGTCGACGCTGTCGAATGCCTTTTGAAAGTCAAAAAGGGTCTGCCACATAAGGGTCTGCCACTCCAGTGACTGTTGGATGATGATTCTCATGGTAGCTATTTGGTCTGTGCGCGAACGACCTTCTCGAAAGCCTACCTGCTCATCTTAGAGTCTCTAGTCCAGGTTAGTCTTCAGCCACTATAACATGATTCTTGTTAAAACTTTGCCAGTGATGGATAGCAACATGATTCCTCGCCGGTTACCGCAGGATCTTAGGCAGCTTTACAAGGTGTCCTCTTTTCCAGTCTTCTGGAACTTGCTCTCGTTCCCAGATCTTGCATAGGAGTGGGTGCAGCATGTCAGTTGAGGTCTCTATGTCAGCCTTAAGAATTTCAGGTGGTATGCCGTCTGGACCTGCTGCCTTTGCTGACTTGAAAGACTTGGCCTTGGCGATCTGTGCCCTGCTAGGGTTATTGTTGATGTTAAGGAGCTCAGTTGGTGGTGGGATATCTGGTGGGGCCAGTGGGGCAAGTCTGTTGTGCGTTTCCTTGAAGTGCTCCGCCCACCTTGTCCTCCGTTCTTCTTCGCCAGTCATCACGTTCCCATTCTTGTCTTTGACGGAGCGGCTGGGGTTTCTGTTCTTCCCCGAGAGAGTCCGGGTGATTTCAAACAGTCTCTTCTTATTTCTTTGGCCTTTTGCAGTCTCTGTCTCTGTGTAACATCCTATATGTCATTTATTTTGTATTTCCTGGCACTTTCCTTCACCTCTCTATTTTTCTCCCAGTATCGAGCTTGTAATATGTGTTTTTCCTCTATACCCTGAGCCTGTTTGATCGAGTGTTTCAAGGTTCTTTCTTTCCGTGATGCGAATCCAGGTGTCAGTTGAGATCCACTCCTTGTGTTTCGTGATCTTCTTGCCCAGTTGAACATGTTTCCTTCCAGGTCTCTTGCAGGCTTCGCCACTGTTCTTCAATTGTCTCATCTGGTAGTAGGGAGAGCACACTGAAATTGTTCCTCAGCTCGATTTTGGAATGCTCTGATTTATGTTTCTCTCTTAGGCACTGTACATTATACTTGTGTGCTTGTCGTCCTGCCCTGTCGTTGAAAACCTTGATCTCGGTCTTAAGTACTGCAACCACCAGGTGGTGATCTGATGCTGCATCTGCGCCATGTTTCACACTAACGTCGTGCAAGCTCCGTCTCCACTTTCTGCTGATTGTAATGTGGTCTATTTGGTTTTCGGTCTTGTCGTAGGGGGAGATCCATGCCGTTCTGTGGATGGTCTTGTGCGGGAACAAAGTGTCTCCAATTACCAGGTCATTAAAAAAGCAAAACTTTGTGAACATTTCTCCATTCTCGTTATGTTCTCCAGAGCCGTGGATACCTATGATGTGCTTTGTTTGTGTTGTCAGTGCCTACTTTAGCGTTTAGGTTTATATTATAATTATTATATATAATTATGCAGAGAGAAGGAGATATGGATAGATAGATAAATAGATAGGCAGATAGGCAGATAGATAGATAGATAGATAGATAGATAGATAGATAGATAGATAGATAGATAGATAGATAGATAGATAGATAGATAGATAGATAGATAGATAGATAGATAGATAGATAGATAGATAGATAGATAGATAGATAGATAGATAGATAGATAGATGGATAAAATAGAGAAAATAACGTAGGAACCTACGCAGCCTATAGCAGCCTATAAACACGATAATTATAGGCTTTGAGGCTGTGCGTTCGATTTTCTTTCTCGATAATTTAATTGTCATCTCTACTCGTCTTTCATCATCCCTGTCGGTCTCAGTCGAAATCTAGGTTTACTTTTTTCTTTTTCTCTGTTTTTGTTGTTGTTGTCGTCGTTGATGTTGATTTGTTGTTGTTGTTGTTGTTGATTGTTATTGTTGTTGTTGTTGTTGTTGTTGTTGTTGTTGTTGTTGTTGTTGTTGTTGTTGTTGTAGTTGTTGTTGTTGTTGTTGTTGTTGTTGTTG
>RQTK01000149.1:192596-229318 GCA_003991915.1 Elysia chlorotica | reverse complement strand
TAATAATAATAATAATAATAATAATAATGCTGCTGATGCTGCTCCTGCTGCTGCTGCTGCTGCTGATTATGATGATGATGATGATAATGATGATGACAACAACAACAATAGCAACAAAACTAACAACAACAACAACAACAACAACAACAACAACAACAACAACAACAACAACAACAACAATAGCAATAACAACAATACTCATAATAATAATTACTATCATTATTTAAATATTAAAGTATTTGATAGCAATTGATCTGAAAGAAATTGTATTACATTTTGACAAAAGTTGAAGTGCGTTAGGCAGAAACGAATTTGTGTACCTTTCAAGTCTACATTGTAAGGCTATTGGTCTCCCCGAACGCCCAGGAAAGCTTAACTGGCTACAAGGAGGGTGATTTTCATCTTTTAAGATTGAAGCAACTTAATTTACATTTACAAATATAGCATATCTACGCTACATGGGTGAAATTTGCTCTGGGTTTACAAACTTTGTTACATTTGGAGATAATTTTTTCTAGTTTACATATTATTGATGCGTGAATTTGCATCCTCCCCAACAGACCAGAGCGCAGACCACACTCAATGACTGATTTATATAAAAAGTAAAACACATTATTTTCTTATCGACATGAAATGAGTTGAATAGCCTTAAAAAGTACTGACGAATATTTAACCGTTTCAAAAAGCAATGTATGATGTTCCAATTTAAACTTTGAAGTTTCATAGCTTAAGGTAGATCTATTTAGTGAACAACCAGAGCAGATACCTGTAAGTGTCTACTTGTTCAACCTCCTCGCCTTTTATAAATAGAGGGGAGACATTGGTGTTTTCTTCTTCCTTAAATCGATACTCATTTCTTTTGTTTAATGACATTTAAAAGTAGGCAACGGTCTTCACACCAACCGACAAACCGTCGGATTGTCGCTTTATAGTTTGCTTCTTCTTCACTTATTAATCCAAGAACTAATGTGTCATCACTAAATTTCAACAAACGAGTATCACTTTGGTTAGTAATTGCACAATCATTAGTGTAGGCTATAATTATTGTAAATAATGCAAGTGCTAAAACAACTCCCTGAGGAGTTCCAGTGCTAGATTCAAATAGTTGTCATTTTATAACTCAAACATTTGGAAAAGGGGACATTGGTTTAGCTTTAATTAAGTTTTTATTTATTTATATATATTCAAATCGAACTTTCTTCATCACCAAGGAACTTAAGAAAATCACCATCGACATAGCTGACCAACACCCACTTTCGATGTCTCGCCTCTCTCGAAAGGCCTTTGCGCTAGGTCAAGGGCGTTTCCAAAATAAATTTATGGAAACGACCTAATTCACTCATATATGTGTATAAAAAATGTACACTCATGCAACTTACTATTTATACGTCAAATGAAAGATTTGTTTTCTTTTTATTTCAAAGATTTTCAATAGTGATATAATGAATATATGAATTATTATTCAGACATTTGCAATGATTGAAGCATAGAAAATTGTGCATCATATGGATTATATTTTTGAAAGATCGAATGCACTGGAATCGAACCGTATATTGAAGACAAATACATTACCACACAACAGCTTTAGTGTACGGATTTTACCGGTAACCGTAAGGTTACGGAAACCCAACGGAAAAGATCGTACCACCAAAGGGGGCGAACGCTCGACGTTAGTGCCCAAGCTATTGATCACTCATCGTTAGGTTGGAGCCGACACACGCATTAATTTTTTGTGCTCACCTTCTACCGGACAGAAAAAGAGTGGACTTCTGACCAAGGCTTAAACCCATTCTTAACGTAGGTATGTATGTATTCATTTAGATCTGATCTAGAGACTTAGGAAGATCTTAACTCTAGATCTAGATCTTAGATCTGCAGATCTAATCTGCACTAGAGAAGAAAGCGAAACGTCATTTTGCTAGCGAAGAACTGGCCGACAATGTGTTACCGATGACTGTCTATCCAGATTTAAAAAATCTAGGTTCTAGATCTAGATCTAGATCTAGAATCTATAACATGTACATATAGATCCATTACCAGAGATTTAAACCCAGTACTTGTTTAGTGAAATGTAGACCTAGTAACCACCCTTTACCATCTTGTATTGATGTACAGCTTCAAGATATAGATCTAGATCTATTGTTTTGAATTTTTGGTAGGCCTTCTAATTCTATCTAGATATATTTAATATTATATAGTCTCGTCTCTAATCTAGATCTAGATCTAGATCTAGATTCTAGACTCTCTATAGATCTATGTAAATCTACAAGTACTTTACCACTTATCTGTGGTTCAGGATATTTGTAAGGCTGTGTCTATTTTCCGCCGGGCGGAGAATAGACAAATTTGTCACTTTTTAAAAGTAAAATCCCTGAATCAAACGTAACTTTAGGCCGAGTTAAGACTAGCCTATAGATTCTTGTCAATTAATCTCCACCTTAAGAATATGGATACAACAGTTAGATCCCCTATTGTTTGATATTTTTCACCTTTAGATCTAGATCTTGTTACCACACATGTTTGTTAACGGAATGAGATTAATCCCTTTGCCTGTGCACCTGGAATTAATATTCCTGGCCCACCTAGGGCGTCCAGGAAGTTTTCTCCTTTGCTACGTAGACTATCACTCTCTTTACATTCATTTCTAGTTTGATTTGTTCCAACTATGTATTACATTGTCAATTTTCTTGTTGTTGACAATATTTCGTCACAACACTTAAATGTATACATGTGCCCACTAGGGGGGCGCGGTGGTCCAGGGGTAGAACATCGGCTTCCGACGCAAAAGCTCCCGAGTTCGACCGACGCAAAAGTCCCGAGTTCGAATCCTGGCTGTTGCGTTCCCTACTGGTTGGGTCAGTGTCAGTATAATGTGACCGGCTGAGACAGGAGTCATGGTATCCCCGCCCTGTCTCGTGTGTGGCAGCACATAAAATTGTCAGACGTACGTCTTGGGGCCCGTCCACAATATAGCCTATAAAGTGCTGCTGTTGGACGTTAAACCAACCCAACCAACCAACCATGTGCCCACTAAATTGATTTTTTTATGGAAAAAACTTTTATTTTTAAATGTTAGAACTAGAAACAATTTAACAGACTTTAAAATTACTCTCTTCATGCGACAACTTAGAACTGAATAATTATAATAGAGTTACAAGCGTGTCAGAACAGCTAGAGAATTGAATCAGAGCAACCAACTGGTTTACAATATATTATTTGGAATGCTATTTAAAGTTTTGTGGGTGACGAAGATGACACATAAAGTGTATTAAACAACGCAGGCACAGCGTTTTTCAATTTTCAGTCTTCTCAACAAAATCAGGACACGAGTGTTGTGTTTTTATCATCCACAAACCTTTTTTATGCTTTTTTTTTTTAAAGGTTTGTACACATATGTAAAGTCTGTATAGATTTGTATCTAATAAAATTAACTATTAGCCAACATTCATGAAAACAATGTTTGTTATTTCAATTTAGTATTTGATGCGAAGAAAAATGTCAGTATGGGTATGTATACATACAAAATAAAAGGGCTTTCAATTGTCTGATATTTTCCATTTTAGCAGGTTTTCTATTTTAAACTTTACAAACAAATAAGTCCAGCATGGTAATTGAAAACATGTGAAAATGAAAATGTTTTTTAATTTTGATATTTTATAATAAGAATTAAGTTTCCTGAAAACAGAACATTATACTGGACACAGTTTTTTAAATTTGTATTGTTCTCAAAATCTTTTATACGTTTACCCGAGGAGAGGAAATTTGTTTCTATCTTAAAACTAGTTTCTGATAATAGTAATATTAGATATTTACCAGGTACTTGTTTTCTGGTGTGTTAACCAACTGGTTTATAATTATTTTATATTATAATTATTTCCTGAAAGTTTTTTTTCTCAAATTTGATGAGCTGGAAATACCACATCATAATTATGATTGAAATTGATACTGAAGGAAAGTATGCATTCATCATCATCATGGGCATGCCAGAGTTAGTTTATGGTGACAATTGTCACAATGTCCTTCCACGTCTTTCTGTCTTTGCATTTCACGATCAGGTCGATTACTTTTCCCCAGCCAATCCATTTTCCCTTTTCTCTGGCTTTGACTCAATTGAGTTTGACACATTAGATACTTAATTTTGCATTTAATGACAATGTTTGAATGTATGTTGCCAATTCTGCTCTTTCCATCTGAATAGTAATGATATGTCTGGCTGTTAGATAAATCTTCTTTTTTCAGTCTTAATTGACAGTGAAACTAAACTTCATATACCACTCTTTTTCTTTCTGACGCTCATTCGCAATCCAAGATGGCGGCCGTTACCATAGCAACAAACTTTTTTTCTCACTTTTTTTTTATAAAATCTCATTTCTGTCCTCAAAGTGTTTGTACTTACACAAAAAAAAGTGCATTTCTCTCTTTTTTTTAAAAAGTAAAAATTTCCCCCACATTGTACCTTAAATTTGTGCATAGTTACTGTCATCATAATAGAAATGCCTGAACTAGAAACAATTTAACAGACTTTAAAATTACTCTCTTCATGCGACAACTTAGAACTGAATAATTATAATATAGTTACAAGTGTGTCAGAAAAGCTAGAGAATTGAATCAGAGCAACCAACTGGTTTACAATATATATGGAATGCTATTTAAAGTTTTGTGGGTGACGAAGATGACACATAAAGTGTATTAAACAACGCAGGCACAGCGTTTTTCAATTTTCAGTCTTCTCAACAAAATCAGGACACGAGTGTTGTGTTTTTATCATCCACAAAACTTTTTTATGCTTTTTTTTTTTAAAGGTTTGTACACATATGTAAAGTTTGTATAGATTTGTATCTAATAAAATTTACTATTAGCCAACTTTCATGAAAACAATGTTTGTTATTTCAATTTAGTATTTGATGCGAAGAAGAATGTCAGTATGGGTATGTATACATACAAAATAAAAGGGCTTTGAATTCTCTGATATTTTCCCTCTTAACAGCAGGTTTTCTATTTTAAACTTTACAAACAAATAAGTCCAGTTTAGTAATTGAAAACATGTGAAAATTTGAAAATGATTTTTAATTTTGATATTTATAATAAGAAAAAAGTTTCCTGAAAACGGAACAGTATTTATGATTATACTGGACAACAGTTTTTGTAAATTTGTATTGTTCTCAAAATCTTTTATACATTTACCCGAGGAGAGGAAATTTGTTTCTATCTTAAAACTATTTTCTGATAATAGTAATAAGATATTTTACCAGGTACTTGATTTCTGGCGTGTTAACCAACTGGTTTATAATTATTTTATATTATAATTATTTCCTGAAAGTTTTTTTTCTCAAATTTGATGAGCTGGAAATACCACATCATAATTATGATTGAAATTGATACTGAAGGAAAGTATGCATTCATCATCATCATGGGCATGCCAGAGTTAGTTTATGGTGACAATTGTCACAATGTCCTTCCACGTCTTTCTGTCTTTGCATTTCACGATCAGGTCGATTACTTTTCCCCAGCCAATCCATTTTCCCTTTTCTCTGGCTTTGACTCAATTGAGTTTGACACATTAGATACTTAATTTTGCATTTAATGACAATGTTTGAATGTATGTTGCCAATTCTGCTCTTTCCATCTGAATAGTAATGATATGTCTGGCTGTTAGATAAATCTTCTTTTTTCAGTCTTAATTGACAGTGAAACTAAACAAGGGCTTAAATAAAATTAAATATAAAATATTCTAATTCTCAACTAAAGAGTAATATAAAATTATTGAATAGGGTCTTCGCCAATTTTGACAAAGAGACAGAGAGGACTTGCTCCTGTGATTCCCAGCTGGTCAGATGGTTGACCTCACCTTATCTAACGACCGCTTGGGTCATGTTCCATCTTTAGGACAATGCCTGTTCTCTTTATCTCATGATTACAGATTCTCCTGTGTGATTGCACTTTTTTTGTTCCTTTTATACGCTGGTTCATAACTGGGTTATGCAATGCTCCATACTTAGTTTCAGATAAGAGAACTCAATCAACAGAGATAAAAGAATTTTAAATGTACCTACCTTTAATGACAAATCTATGCCGATGGTGCAGTAATACCGATTCTCAATTTCAGTTACAGTGGTCATCTTATAAGATATGAACGCGAGTGAACTCAGTTAACCTGCTTGGAATCCCGAATATTTCTTTAATGGTTGGTACAAAAGGCAGTTAATGTGATGGCTGAGACAATAGTTCAAGGATTTCTTTTCCATCTCTGTAAAGCGCTACGTTAAATTGTCACTTCATCTAAAGGACCAAATGAGTATCAATGGATATCAAATACAAACTACTATTCATTTGCAATTTAAAGCTGTTTCTATTCTAATGTAAGCTCCCAGTCCTAAAATTTACTCTTCTTAAAAAAGGGATTTTATTTTAAAGAGAAATGCTTTTGGTGTAAAAAATGGCCAAACCTGACTGTATTATCTTTATATATTAATAAAACGGGCGTGTGTGGAAATGATTACTAGGTGTAGTACCATTCGATTCTAACTAATATTCTGCATTGCATACATTTTCTTTTGTTTCAAAAACTCTCTTTGTCAGCCTGTCTGTCTGTTTAGCTTCCCTTCTCTTTAAGTCCCCACCTAGTCATCTACTCTGCCTTTCCTCTTTACATCCATGATCCATCCCATATCTTTATTTAATTTTATTATTGTGTTCATTTCTATTCAATTTGTTCCCTAAAAGTAAAATAGCAATATTTGGGTACTGTCTCCCCTTTATCCCCCCCCCCCCCCCCTGGCATCTCTTTCTATTTCTCCTTCATTTCCCGGGGGTGGGGGAGGGGCGTTCTCCCCAGGGTAGAACATCCACTTCTACTGCAGGAGGTCCGTGGTTCGAGCACTGGTTATCTCGCCCCCTACTGTTTGGGTCAGTATCAGTGGCCGGCTGAGTCATGGTTTCGCCGCCCTGTGTTCGTGTGTTGCAGCACATGAATTGTCAGACGTCAGTCATGGGGCCTGTCCACAATATAGCATATATAATGCTGACCTTGGACGTTGAAATGAACTAAAATTCAAACTCTCCATCGCCTTTTCTGTCTCCGTCTCTTTCCCTTTACATACATTATACATGCATCACCATTCTCTCAAGCGATCGCACCTGGCGGTGACAAACCCATAGTTCTCGTCCCGTAAGAAAGCCTGACATGTTAAAGAATCCTATGTTAACTGTATTCGGTAATTCTCTTGATTCCAAAACAATCGCACTGTACTGTGGAGTGCAGCCCACACGGCTATAGACCAATTCATAGTACATGTACATGTATTCTATAAAATAGAACCACAATCCACAGCCGTCTAGATGGACCTCAACTATTTCTAGGCAAACACCAATATAGAGCCGACAACCCCCCTCCCCCCTCTTCCCAGTCGGCTGGTTAGTCGCTAGACCGGCTGATTTTTTCATGCCTACCCGCTGTATATTGTAACGAAGTGATTATTCGGAATAGTATTCCGAATAACATTTCCGCGGCGGACCTGTTATTCGGAATAGTGGCGAGCGGAAGCACATAGATGTGATTATATAGCTCTTTAACCTGGTCTGCATACCTCGATTCGATTTTTAAAATGAGTCTAAGTAAATGAAAAAAAGAAATGTTTGGACAATGTATGCATTTTTAGCCATTTCTAATGTCTTTGAATGTAATTCGATACATAAACATTAAGGAATGCCGTTCTTTTAATAAATCCAAGCGAGTAAAATCGAACATTGAACTGTGAAAAACTAAAGACTAGAAGTAGAACTAAAGTTGTATGTAGAGCTAGATCTAGATCTAGCGTGATTTGTAATGAAAAGATACAATCTGTGTGTTATCTTAGATCTCATAAAGTAGAATTAATTGAACTTAAACCTATGAAATTGTCTAACATACGGTGTGAGATTTAATGTAGGAAAGAAGCGGTAAAGTATGTGTGTGTTTGTGTGTGTGTGTGTAGTGTGTAGTGTTTGGGGGTTTTGACTGAAGTCATGTTGGGTCAGAGCATCATAGAACCACACTCGCATAGCACCAATAACCTAAGCGTAACAGTCGAGTTGCTTTTTTACTTGGCGTAAGAAAATTGAAGTTAATCGGATGAGCTCTAAGCTACTAAATGATTCTACTAGTACAAGTAGCAGATCGATTCCAGTGAACTGATGAATAGTGGTATATGTACTGATAGGCATGTTTAATGTGAAGTTTTAGTGAGGGTTTGTTTGCCCCCCCCTCCGCTTCCCCAGTCCCCGTGGCACGACGATAGATTTGTACTCTCTTTTTATGTTTTTGTTTTGTTTTGTTTTTCTTAGAAAAGATCACCGTGGTCCTATCTAATATCTATTGGTTGCGTTAAATTACATTACAAAGGTGAACTGGCGGTGGAGAGAAAGAGAGAGAGAGAGAGAGAGAGAGAGAGAGAGAGAGAGAGAGAGAGAGAGATACAGACAGACAGACAGACTAATAGTCAGGCAGACAGACAGAGACAGGTAGAGACAGACACATAGCCAGAGAGACATATAGAGAGACAGAGGGAGAAATAAAGAAAGATGACAAAAGGCATATACAAATGTATCTGCATGCTAAAAAGAGAATGGGACATAGAGCTAGTGTCTAAAATTCATGATTTGGTTGTCAATGCAAGTCTGCACATCTCTAGCATGGCTGTAGGTCGACTTTCTAACTGTCATTATCACAATATAGGTCTACTAAAAGGATTCCTTTTTTATACACTTAATTTTAATATTTGATTTACAGGCATACATTATGTCGATAATAATTAAGTTCTATAACTAAGTACCAGTTGTTTTAGAGCTATAATTTACAGCCGCAACCAGAATTATTACAAGTTTTAAAATGGGACCGAAATTTCTTAGACTTACACTGGATGCTAACCGTACGGGTTTGACCTATTTTAGCTTGGCTTAGCCACAGAATGCTAAAAATACACCCGCTTACACTATTCCGAATAAGCTACAGAGTTATTCGGAATACTATTCCGGATAATCTGCCGCATTATTCGGAATATTATTCCGGATAAGCTGTAGAGTTATTCGGAATACTATTCCGAATAATGGTAGCCATATTGTAATAGGACAACGCCTATTCTGTGTGATCAATCGCTCGGATCCGTTACGCAACATCTGTTGTGGTCATTTGTGGTTGTGATCGAGGATACCAGATACATGTACCAGAGACTGTTTCGGATAGCCTCGGTTGTGGTACATTTTATTGTATACTGACGATTGTAATGGTACTCTGCACTGCTGCTTCAGGTATTGTGAGGACTCACTCGAGGGCTTTAGAGTGCTATCTAACCTGAAATAATTGATTGAATGCAGGGTGTACACATCTGTAGGTGCTTAGCTGTCAGCAGAGCATAGTGTTGCTATAAAAACATATAATTCTAACCGTGAAATCCTGAGTTTGAATTTCGATCTGACCGTCTGGATATATGGGCGTGTCAGAACAGCGGGACCGAGCGAGACAGGATTCCTTGTATAACTGATCTTCGATTTTGTGGCCGTTTATAATACATCTTTTACTTAATGCCGCGTAATAATTTAGACCCATCTTGGGAACCTAGAGGATATTCAACTAATCTAGTACAAAAGAGGGCTTTAACATTCGTTTTCTCCGACCCGATTTTTCTCTGCAGGAGTCATGTCAACGTCTCTCATATCTTATACCGCCACAGCACAGTGATTTGCGTTGGAAACGGTTACCCCATTATGGATGCATCATAATAAACTATGCAACCTTTTTGGGTCTGTTGAGCTTAGGTGATAATGTTATACGAGTCGGCAGGGCTGAGATTGTTTCATTACACGGCTCAGTTATCAGACACGGTTGGAGCAAAACATTCAGAATAATGTGTAGTCTTATGGTACTCTGCACTGCTGCTTCAGGTATTGTGAGGACTCACTCGAGGGCTTTAGAGTGCTATCTAACCTGAAATAATTGATTGAATTCAGGGTGTACACATCTGGAGGTGCTTAGCTGTCAGCAGAGCATAGTGTTGCTATAAAAACTTATAGTTCTAAACGGGAAATTCTGAGTTTGAATTTCGATCTGACCGTCTGGATATATGGGCGTGTCAGAACAGCGGGACCGAGCGAGGCAGGATTCCTTGTATAACTGATCTTCGATTTTGTGGCCGTTTATAATACATCTTTTACTTAATGCCGCGTAATAATTTAGACCCATCTTGGGAACCTAGAGGATATTCAACTAATCTAGTACAAAAGACGGCTTTAACATTTGTTTTCTCCGACCCGATATTTCTCTACAGGAGTCATGTGACCGTCTCTCATATCGTATACCGCCACAGCACAGTGATTGTCGTTGGAAACGGTTACCCCATTATGGATGCATCATAATAAACTATGCAACCTTTTTGGGTCTGTTGAGCTTAGGTGATAATGTTATACAAGTCGGCAGGGCTGAGATTGTTTCATTACACGGCTCAGTTATCAGACACGGTTGGAGCAAAACATTCAGGATAATGTGTAGTCTTTAATATAATACGGTGTGTCATAATATTTGTTTACGGTGTTTGGCCGAAGCATCGGTCTCTGATTTCATTAGAATTATAAATGGATGCGGTATATTTTTTCTACTCTCTAAATTATGATGTGTTGCTTTGCCTCCTTGCCTATCTCTATCCCCCATCGTCCTACATCTATCTTCACCCTCCTCCCCCTTCTCTCTCTCTCTCTCTCTCTCTCTCTCTCTCTCTCTCTCCTATCCACCTGTATGTCTATTCCCTCGCGCATCATGGATCCCTTTGAGTCTCGCATGTAAAATAAGACCAGGGATTCTCCTATTCTGGTTTTGCTTTACCCATTAACCCATTAATCAAGCACAACGCGCCAACATTACTAGAGTATCCTCGAAACACACAGCGCTCCATTGTCACTTCACTGTACCTGTCTGCTTGATAATCTAACCCACGTTGTTGGTAAAGAAACTCACAGCTTAGCGAAGCTTATTCTGTTTTACCGGACCTGCCCACATTTTGGGGCAGCATGACAAAGCCTTCTAGAACTGCAGAAAGTTTTAGATGGACATGAACAGGAGCAGATGTCCAACGTTCGATTTCAGCTGGTGTTCCAGTCTACGCTTTGGACTGTTAGTGTTACTGTTAGAGAAGTTTCGTGAAAAAATCGCATCAGAGGTATTCATTTTACATGTCGGTTCTTACTACACTGTTGCCTAAGCTAAGCACGAAGTTGCTCAGTCGATAAATTGTGTGGCCTAGAATCCAAAGAAACCGCGTTCCTTACTGGTTGGGTTGGTTTTTAACTGATTAAAATTTATTTGTTCAATGTCGTTTCTTACTGGTTTGGTCGATGTCAGTATGCGACAGCACGATTGTCTTGGTACCTGTCCACAATATAGCTTATATTATATTATGGCACTGAAGTTGGATGCCAAGCAACAAAACTCGCAAACTCCCTGGTATCTTACTTTGTGTAATCTTACGTGCTGAGAAAGACTCTTGGTATCACTCCTGTCACTATGTGCCAACATGCGAAATTATCCGCCTCTAGTCTATACTACGGCCGCGTCTACTATAATAGCTGCAGACGATATGTGCTACATAACAATGGAGTCCAAAACAGGATTGTTTTTATGCCGCTAAAGGACTCCAATCACCCTCTATGTCTGTCACTCTAACGAAACAATGCAGATAAATGAGGTAAAACAAATGCACGCCGGTAAATACATGTATGTAATTTGCACCAATTGTCTTACCAGTATCCACAAACTTGGAAGGTCCAGTCATATTGTTATTTTGAGGTCTTGTGATTGTAACTTTACATACCTATAATATCGAGTAAATAGTCAAGTTATTTCCTCTGCGACCCGCCGCGCTTCAACAAGACTTGGTGGTTAGACAGATCAGTGTTAGCTACGACCTGGCGCAAGTGGTAGAGCGTTGGGCTCCACAATCCAGGAGTGCCCGACTGCACGACAATAATGCAAAGTTACACGTGTTTCTCGAATTTCTTTCCTTATGGTTGAGTTTGTGTTCGTATAATGTGACTGGCTGAAAGTGAGGCTAGGCATACACTATCCCCGCACTGTCTCTGTTGAGCACCTTGCCTAAAATTGTCATATGGGAGTTTTGGGACCTGCCTAGCTGCTCAGGCTGGTCTGCTGGTCTTGAAGAAACCAAGTGAACCAGCCACGTTGGCTGCGCACTGCGTTTAATGCCAATACTGAGATTCTGATGGCGCAGTGCTGTCCCTACACCTTGAGCTACACGCATGATGCAACAATCTACAGAGGTCGCTAAAATGCCAACATCTATTGTTTTTAGAGGTATCCAAACCAAGTACAGATTCTTATCTCATGATACTGGCGTGACTCTACCCGCGCCCTTCGCTCTCTCTAAGTGAATCCAAATTCTAATCTTATCGAGCCATCTTGCTCTTCTTAGCCTGCTGCCCCCCCCCCCTCCCTTTTTTCCCTCTATATATCTATGTATCTGTCTCTTTCTCTTTATATCACCCTCCATGTATCTCGTTATGTTGATAAAAGCATGGTAATGAATATATTGGATATCGGATTACCTAGTTTTCATAACCTTAGACTCCGGACTGTATTTTCTACCTTTCAAACGTAACCTTTAGTCCAGGGCTAAAATCCAAAGCACTGTTGTACTTAATGCCTTATATTTGTATATCTTATCAATATTTTAATGCTAATGCCTATTCAATATTGGCGTTCAATAGGAGTGTGTCAATTTGTAGGATTTGAAGCTGAGAGCTCTATTTTATACCCAGTTTTTCTTCAGCTGAGAATCTACCGCTTTTACTTTTATGTCGAAATTCTCTCTTTTAGAAATACGATTTATTATTGGTTTGGCAATTTCTTCCCTGAAAAATTCAGTTTTAGCATATTTCATTCTGTCTTGGGCGAAATTGTCCATTGTATGAATCCATGTTTACACGAGTGAATGGTATAGACAAGAAATACAGAGAGATGTAAATATAGATCGGGACCTCATTCAGCGGTGTTGATATCTGTGTCTCCACCGTGTCTTGTCCGGACTATGGTCCACAGCTCCCGATTATGTCGAAGTGAAGTTTTTAAAATCCTTATCGGCAGAGGACTGGATGTTTTGATGGGATCAAAGTTCGAGAGGTTTCAACCACAGGCCACAAGTCCACGACTTGGCATGGGCCGTACCTCAGGTGGGGGAAACACGCGCCCCGGAATGGCTACTGGTGCTATACTACTAGTCTCAAATCGGCAGTTTCATTCGGAACGTAGAAAAAAATGTAGATGAAATTTGCGTTCTCTAGCTTTTCCAAATTATCCGTTGTTTATATTGGAGGAGAAGACGAGCATCAGCCGATTATCAAAACGCCGATCTATTCGTAGTATGGGTGAGTTACAATTTGTCTTAGGAAATGTGTTAGTTTTGGGCTTTTTCGGATGGTGCACTAAATCCAATTGTATATATTATAGAAGGTTGTTCTGTTTAACCAAGAGCCTAAGGAGACGAGATGACTCTTCATAGTTGGCACGATTTCATTTAAAGTCTCTAGTTCAAATCGCTATCAGTTGTTTATTCCCTTACTGCTTGGATCTGTGTCAATGTCATTGGTTTATGGTTCAAGCTTATTTCTACATTCATATAATAAACAACACGAATTGTTATTTGTGAGTTATGGAATAATGGTGCGAGCTGGGGCTTACCAACGATGCTAAATTTAAGCACTAACGTTCTACTGATATTTTTCCCCACAATCCACCTCCTGATCATTAGACACGCCCCGTCTTGGGGTGTGGGGAGTGGTTTGATGTGCCTTCACCTTGTGCGTTCAGTGGCACTGTCGCTTCTTTAGGCGGTGTATGGACTTCTGCCTGAGAGGTCCCAGTTAAGAACACTGTGTAGGGTATCACGTTGGGGGTGATTAATTAATTTTCGAAGGATTCTGATGATGAATTTGGCTTAAGTGAAGTCCTCTGGTGAGAGCCAATGATTGAAACACAGACTTACCATACAATGTGTTGCTCCTCTTTCTAAGCAGACCGGTACATGTAGTAGCCTTCCTCTTCCAGCCCGATAGGTATTTAATTACCTTGTCCATTGTCCAGTTAATCTCCTCCAAATTTTGTGTACAGAAAACCCAGAGCTGCCAAAGTAGGGCGAAACAGTGTTGTCTTCTCTGTTGGTCTCAAGCTTAAGCTACAACTAGGTTCGTGACTGCCCCTTCTTATCCGATTTCACTTTATTTGCCTTAGTTATTCAAGTCTATCTCTGTCTGTTAAAGTCTCTATGGTTATTGGACTGATGCTTCATTAAATTTTGTCTCATTGTAAAAATACGCGTTTTTTTACCTAACTTTGGCAGATCTGGGCCGTGTTCTGATAGTGCTTGTATGTTAGAGTAGATAGCGATCTGGTGACGCCCAGAGCTCTCGGAATGGGTAGTTACCGTGACCCCGTGTGATAAGTTCTGATCTGGAGTGTGTTCACCTGATCTGCCGTATGGTAATTATGTTCCGGGTGACCAATGAAGCCTAGATCTAGATCTACGCGCCGCTGGTAGATAAGTTGCGTGGAGTGTCAGGAATTGTTCGAGAGTTCAAGCAAGGCAACCAAGGACACTAGAATGGCACGATTTAATTGAGACTAGCGGTGGATTTTATTTTATCGAGCTCTTTCGGGTAAGTTAATTTCATTTGTGGTAGCGATGTACTATTTGGATTTTTCCAATCAATGTAGCGAGTCACTTACAGAGAGCCATGAACCTCCTTTTTTAAAGGAGCGTAGTGGTCTAGTGGTATAAACCTTGCTCACTTTAAGTGGCAAGGTGATGAGGGTTCTAATCTAATGTTATTGTTCGGCCATTTTTACTAAAAAGTCTACTTTCATCACTTTGGAAAAATACCTAAAACTCCAGATCTACTTATAACTTATCCAGTTGTCTGCCTTTCCTAAAATCTATTATTTACTAACAGTTTTACTACTACCATTGCATAGCTGCCAACCAGTACGTATAATACGTATTTAGTACGTATTCGACCTCCCGAGTACGTCCGTCCGTATCTGGTTGAAAAAATACGTATTTGACGATATTCAGCTAAAAGTCGGGTGTCCCGTCGATCGCTCAGTTGTTGCTGCCATTTTCGGCAATGACGCCCGGTTAGCCTAGCCGTTAACACCGCCCATTCTTGTTTTCAACGTCTCATAAGAAGCGTAGGGATCGGCCGAGGCTCTTATGAACTTGTACATGTATATTTAACGCTCACTCGCGGCTCTTTTCGGTAAAAAATACGGTAAATAGTGTACCTGTATTGCGGCAATTATGCTTCCGCCGCCGGCGATCTGTCCATCGGGAATCCCATGGCTTTGTTTACTACTGCTAGGCAGAGAGTTGGTTTCCAAGAATCCAGTTTTGGGGCGACAAGTTAGACTGATTTAGACTTCAAACCATCTTCGCTGTCAAGCGCCGATCCTCTCGCACGATCAGATAAACAACTTCGTATTTTTTAGGGCTAGGCACAATCGCTGCTACTCTTTCACACAGACAGACATACACACACACACACTCACACGCATCCTCGTTGGGCGGCGCATCATTGCATTTGCTCAAAGATGTTACATACCGCACACGATCTTTTGTCCACTCTTGTTGGGTATTGTATATTAAAATATCAAGAAAATTTGGCTACTTAAAAAATAAAAAATTATTACATGTACTAGGCTAAATTACTTTAATTCTCTTCACAGCTTTCACTTCTCCATATAAATATTGCTTATATATCGTCGTCGGGATTCGGGAACATAGATCTGAGTTTAATCTAGATCTGGTGTTATAAACGGAACTGATGCCATCGTTATCGATTAGAATTATTGTTACAACATATTTTTTTTTATGATGATCATTTTACTTACCCATATGGACATCTAGATTTGCGATCATTTTCGTACATTTACGATCTTTTCGACGACACCCGATTTGCGGTATTCCCCGTTAAATTGCCGATGGAATACATCCATCCAAACAAACTAATCTGTCATTCCGAAGTGAAGTGACACTACATATAATGAAGGTGAATCTAGATCTAGATTGTAGCTTTATATTATAAATCTAGTTGACATACGATATTATAGATCTAGATCTAATTCTGAGGCATACGACTGGGCAAATTAAATGTCGGATTTGTACCCTACTGGTTACTTCAGTCAATGACAATGGTATTAGTTCCAATTGCTTTGGGCATGCTAGAAAGTTTACATTCTTTATTCAACCTTCTTAAAATATTATATTTAGTTTATACAAAGCCTGGATATTGCTGACGTGGTGTTTCTGACACTAGAGATGAAAATCAACAAAATAAAAAAAAAAAAAAAAAAAAAAGATCAAAACAAAAACATACACATACTCCCAAAAAAGGAGAAAAAAAATGCTTTTTTAAAGTTATGATTAAGCATACAAGTGTTTAAGTCAATATTGATAGCTGAACTAAATAAGCTTGGCCATCAATTAGGTTTACAGTGACTAACCGCGCTAAAAATCTGTATTTGCTTTCTCAAAAGTTGGCAGCTATGCCATTGCTGCTGTATCTGCTGCTGCAAAAAAAAAACAAAAACAAAAAAACATCAACCCCCCCAAAAAAAAACAGCAACAGCTGCAAGTATACTGCACCTAGTGGTGTGTTCGTATACGTCTTTATTTATCTTGCGCAATTTTAGTTCATATAGTTCAAACGTCCCTGCAAAACAAATCGATAAATCTAGACGCATATATACGTCTACACACATGTTATATGGAGCTTGAAGTAGCGCTGCCAGTTTTCATGAGGAGCTTTGTGGTATGTATTTCAATGAGCACCACAATTATCAAAATATGAGAACAAGTTTGTTTTCAACCCCCCCCCCCCCCTTGCTGCAATCATGACAAGCGTCCCCGTGATCCCACTTCATTATTATTGTTTTCGATCGCGCTGTGCAACAGTGGCATTTGGAGCACCACAATTATCAAAATATGATATTTACAGAATTGAAATTCTTTTCAATTGCATTATGCGTTGATCTCGGTAGATCACTTTGTCCTTCTATATATCACACTAATTATATCAGCAATGTATGAGCTGGTGGGGCTCTGAAGTCGATGCTACTTTTTTTTATTATATATATGTTGTTGACGCCTGTATGTTACCTCGTGGGTTTGCTCTTGTTTAAAACATAGGTTTTCGGCATGCTTAAGGTAGAAACAGAAATGGTTTTTGTCTTACTGTACTGCTAACTCTAAAACTCATCTCTTTCAGGATATAGCAACGGTGGGTCATTTTATATGTAGGACCGACATTTGCCTCTGTATATTTTCAACCATGAGGGTGTTTCTGATTTTTTAAATTATGTTAACCCAATCACTCCAACGGGAACACTTAGAGACAGAGAGAGAGAGAGAGAGAGAGAGAGAGAGAGAGAGAGAGAAGATTGTGAGACAGAGTCTGAGAGAGTATCATCGAGATACATGTAGAGGGATTGAGAGAGATGTAAAGTACACACTGTGAATGTTTGATAAGATCTTGATGACCATGGTTATATTTTTAGACCCACCTGGCGAGGGGGGTATAGGATTACACACACCACCCATTGAGCAATAGCTGTACGGACCATAACACTTTAATTGTTGTAGTGGACATTGCGGACCTTCATTAGCTGGCCATAAAGCAGGGGGTCAATCTGGTCAACCGGGCATAATCACTGGCTCTGGGGGCAGGTGGGAGGCCTTGCCAAGTACAGACAACCTTTCTCTCTCTCTCTCTCTCTCTCTCTCTCTCTCTCTCTCTCTTCCCACTTTTTAAATGTATCTTGAGTTTCTCTTCTGCTTTAACTACGCTATATTGATGATTACCTTTTGTGAAATATTTCTATATTTCCAAGTACAAAAAACCTCTCTCCTATCCCACCTCTCTCTGTATCTCTCTTTGTCTTTGTCTCTCTCTTTCTCTGTCTCTCTCTGTCTCTTTCTCTGTCATAGCTTAGATGTTTATGTAGTGTCTATGTTTATACATAATTATTTTGACGATTACTTATTGTGATGGATTTGGTATACTCCCTCCCCCACTCTCCCCATCAGTCTATCTACCCCATCTCTCTCTTTCACTCTCTCTTTCTCTCTTCTGTTTCTCTCTTTATGTAGTGAATACTCATGTGGTATTCTTACTACCTAAGATTGACGACTACCTATTGTGATAGATCTCGGTGTATAATACACGAAGCTACTATTTTGCTATTGGTATGATATAGCATGCACAATAGCTAGCTTCGTGTAATACATACCATGATACGAGATTTACAAACCGCATGATGCTGAAATGACACATAGATTGAGAGGTTGGAAATTTCGTCTGAGGCGTTAAGGACAAATCAATTATTATTATAGTGGACTGGGACCTAAGCGATTAAAAAGTGTACAAGTATACATGTATATTAAGTACCTCTAAATACGCATACGGAGCAAGTGGGCTTAATTGATAGAGCGTTGGCTTTATAATCGGTCGGTAGGTACTGTATCCGGTTAGATTCCACGATCATGAGAGTTATGTTCAGATTTCTTCCCGACACCCCCCCCCCCAAAAAAAAACAACAACAAAAAAACAACAACAACAAAAACAAAATACACTACACAATATACCCATATGCACACACTGATTTTGACTAAAATCGGTACATGACTGTATAGAGTGACCGGATGACACAAACCTCATGGTATCCCTGCTCGGTGTTTCTGTGATAGCACATGGAATGGGCAGACTTTCTTCTACTGACCCGTCTCCTTGTCCGAAACTGATTGGAGACAAAGGACTATTCGAGAGCATGTCTTCTTATGTGAGCTTTTAAGCCTGCTTTACTGAGGCATGTCGATCCACTTGTTTCTGAGTCTGAATAAAGCTTGAGGTGAAGCCACCTGATCTCAACCTGTAATCCCCGTTTAAATGTTTGATCCCCGAAGTTAAACTTCATCAAATCAACGCCCTAAGTAGGCAATGTTGAGGGTTAAGTGATCAAATTCAGTGGTCATTGATATTAGTTAAGTCTTCTAAATACCACATTTCCTTGTCATCATAAGGACAGTTTTTGACCATTGAATAATCATCTTAATTAACCGCTAAGTCCTTGAAACGCCAATCTGCAGTTCAAAGAGGACACGAGAAACTGAACCGCCCCGAACAAGTTCTCTGTGTCCTATGGAAATGCAACACCTGCCGAGTCATTGTTTGACCATTGTCATACGCTACGGCTGACCAATTCTTGCCATTTTTTATGACTGTAGAGTCACAGTGTTTGGCAATAATCATGACACAACAAATCACGGTGTGGAGGGCCATGTTCACCACTTCGCGTCGATTTGATTTTGGAGACATGTTCTCTCTCTCTCTCTCTCTCTCTCTCTCTCTCTCTCTCTCTCTCTCTCTCTCTCTCTCTCTCTCTCTCTCTCTCTCTCTCTCTATCTATCTATCTATCTATCTATCTATCTATCTATCTATCTATCTATCTATCTATCTATCTATCTATCTCTATCTATCTATCTATCTATCTATCTATCTATCTATCTATCTATCTATCTATCTATCTCTCTGGGAGAGGGGGCGGTAGCTCTGGGGTAGAACATAGACTTTTGATGCAGCAGGTCCATGGTTCGAGCCCCGCTGGTTGGGTCGGTATGAGTTTAATGTGACTGGCTGAGACAGTCATTGTATCCCCAAATTGCCTCTGTGTAGCACCACGTAAACTTGTCTATATTGTGCTGGTATTGGACGCTAAGCTACGCCTCACCCTCTCTCTCTCTCTCTCTCTCTCTCTCTCTCTCTCTCTCTCTCTCTCTCTCTCTCATCATTATTATGTATGCTCATTTAGACTAATATAAAATCAACAAAAACTTTTCTTTCAATCGTCGCCAGCCTACGCGCCCTGCTTTGAGGAAAAAAAAGTATCGTGCGCACGTATGGGTGTATTTATGTTTATGTTCCTACTATTGAGGTCAGAGGGCAGTAATAGCGTTTAACTAATCAAAGATGTAAAACTATGTGTTGGACATAGGCGGCCATTCATGCGGTTTTTGGGGGAGTGGTCCGCCTCCCATCAGATTAATGGTGCAGACATTAGCCAGTGTGATCACAGTACTAAAAACTACTGTAGTACTATTAGTACATGACATAAAGCCTAAAGATCCAGCGTTATAATTTTTCATACTACGGGTGACACGTGGGGTGGATTTTTCTTTTTTTTGAGAGGGCTTGGGGGAGATGGAGAAGATGTTAAAACATTAGAACATAGTAAACTGCATTTGGATTGCAGACAGACGTGTGTGCCCGTCATAGCTTGGGGGTAGCTTGGAGTGGGGTGGGCCTCATGTGTGTGGAAATAGCGGCGAGATAATTGAGGTCATTGATGATCCTCTTGCTCTATGCCCTAAAACCATATCCTTCTCTTCCCTCCTCTTAATCCGTTACCTATTCAAACCCTCCCCTCAGGCTAATACGCCTCTAGCCTATTGTCTATGAGATAAAATAGAGCTATTGGTGTGGACTCTCTCGCGTCCTATCCTTCACCCTCACACTCTTCACAAAGAGTGACCACAGAAACCTCTCTGTCTCTCTCACGCTATACCATCTCCATACCCATCCCCTCGTTTTCATTCCTCCCCCACCCACCTATAATCATCTTGCCCACAGGCTCATTAACCTACTCAATTCCCCAATAAACCATGGGTATTTTAGTTTTAGATTTTATCTCTCCTTAAAGTGACTAGAGACAATACCCTTCTCCTCCTCTGCCCCATCCTACCCACTCCCGTATGATTACCGCCACAAGTAAATCGACTTATCCGTCTCGCTATTAGCCTCTGATTTTGTTTCCCAGAGCGCGGCTATAGTGACTCCCATTTTGGCCATCTCGTATGTAAATTGTAACCACGCCGGGCATGTGGATTACTTGATTGAGTGGTTCGCATCGAGGGAACTTAATTTGCAGATGCATACGGTGAGCTGAACTGTAGCTAGAACCAAATGTGACAAAATCTATTGATGTACTTTGTAACAATGTTAGAAATTCATTAAGCATACCACGGATCATTGAATCGACCTTCAACTCGTAATTTATGATAAACTGCGTTTATTCTCGTAGAATCAAAGCGTTGACGCAACATTAGGTTTCATTCCGGATCTTTACACTTCTAATAACCGTTCAAATCAAATCATTGACGCAACATTAGGTTTCATTCCGGATCTTTACACTTCTAATAACCGTTCAGAACTTGTAGAACTATTGTGAGACGGTTCGAATGGTGACATATCTCTGCCTCATTTTCTCACACTTAAAGCCTGCTGAAAAAGGATCATTTATATTTGGTGAGGTGTTCTAGATATTCAGATAATTATTGGAAGAACTAGCTTATAAATGTTTAAATCAGAATAGAAGTAAAGGCATTTGACTTTGTGATTACTTTTACATCGTTTTGTATTAACATTATAAGTGGAAGTTAGTTTGGCTGATAGGTATCTTGTGAAACTCATGATACATTTACTTTTTTGTTTTGCATTATACTTACCTTTTTCTTGCTTGCAAATCTGGTTAGTCTTACATCATATATGTCTTTGGTCTTACTATAAAAGACTACCTGTCTTAAAACCACTCATGGTCATTAAGACATTTGGATGTTAATTAATTTACAGAGAAAAAATAACCTTTGAAATCGTATCCATATTAATCTTTCTTTTTTTTTTTTTCAGAACTTCCTGCAAACAGTTCTTTTAGCTGTGATTTTCTCACTAAAAACAATTCTTTTCTTCTGAATGTTAAGTATTATGTGGTGTGAAAGGTGAAAATAGCCACAATGATTTAAAATGTATGTCTTGGTTATTATTTAAATGTGTGTCATATATGTAAGTTTTATATCATAAGTTTTATGAAGAATTTTATATGCACACATTGGCATCAGACTTTTGAATCTGCAGAAATTATTTACATGTATAAGTATTATATATCAAGATCATCCCATTATCATTATTATTTACGATTTTGTCTCTTATTTTTCATTCTTTACAGGACAGGTCTTAAAAAGCTAGACAATATTAAATTCGTTTTTTGAGACTGGATTGAACCCGACTGAAAACAAACGTTTGGATTTATTTACATCAGCTTAAGATACATAAAGGAAATATTCATCGATTGTATCAAGATTTTTTAAAAGTCTTTACAGAACACAAAGTAAAGGCAATCAATTTGAGAACGCAACAAAACATCTAAAATTCTATAAATATTAAATAATATTGCTCTTCAAGTTGCTTTAGTACTCTGCCTATTTCATTTGAAAATTTTGAAGTCTGCTTGAAGAGAGTCCTAATATTGTGCGGTGAGCATCCGTTGAGAGGAGTGTAGTGTGTACCGCCCTGTGAGACCATTCACTGCCGCCTGTTTTGATCGAACCGACCTATGTCGTCTAAAGTTGTGTGCATGCCAGACCCGCCCACGATCGGAGCCAGTGCTAAGCTCAAGCGGCAGCAGCAACACCAGAAGCAGAACTGCCTGAACAACAACAGCTCACACCCTCTACCCAACGGTATCAACGGCAGCAACAACAGCAGCACTGCAACATACACCAGCACAGCAACTAACACAATGTCGGAGGAGATCGCGTCTCTAAGTTCACACGCCCCTGGGGTGGCCAGTTTCTACAGGTTTGTCTCTGTCTGATATTTAACCCTGTCACTGTGGATCTACTGCTCTTTATCTGTCTCTCTTTCTTTCTCCCTTTATCTCTTTCTATCTATTTATATATATGGTTAAACAATGGCTTATAGCTGAATTTTTTTCTTCAAATTTTGGTCAGTGTATTTGAATGCCAAAGCTAGTTTAGTTGCATGATCTTTTTTTGTTTTGTTAATAGACTCTTTACGAGTTAAAAGCAATCTGAATCATAAAAAACAATATACAACTAATCTGTCGCATTCACTGCTGTCATTAGGACTTATGTGCTTTTCTTTAACCGTGCAGGAACAAGACCCTGTTGTTGACCGGAGTCACTGGCTTCATGGGGAAAGTCCTCTTGGAGAAGTTATTGCGGTCGTGTCCTGGTATCAGGCGAGTCTACGCACTAGTCCGGCCCAAGAAAGGGCAGACGCCGCAGGAGCGCATGGAGACCATCCTCAGCTCTAAGGTATATACCCTAAAGCCTATATAAAGCTTTGACCCTATAGTTCAATCAAGGTCTCGTACTTACTATTAATACCAGGACTCCTTCATAGCCAGTAACATTTGACTGACACCCTACGGTGATCACCAACCAGTAATTGACGAAATCCGACAAATAACATTTTGTGATCCAACGGGTTAAATAGCAGACATCCTGATTGGGAGCCCAATGCCCGGCATTTGCGCCAGCTTCTTGAAGGCATCAGGCAAGAAAATGGATATTTTAAGTGCCTTCCTTAAGCCCAAAATTATAACATGCCATCGGTATCTAAATAATTTTATTATAATTGTTCACATTTTGTTCAAAGAAATCTTTTTAAGGTCTTAACCCTTTTATGATGTTTTATAAGCTTTTAATTTCAAGAGCAGTGCTTATCGTTTGGGTTACAAAGATGGATAGAGAGTCTTCCCCTGAGTTTGTTTGTTGATCAATGGAAATAGAAAAAGATAAGATAAGCCTTTATTATCCCATGGGGAAATTTTCTTTGGTCGTACGCTTACATTTGGTTCAGTTTTACAACATCAACACACATGTGAGAGAGAAAAAATGTATCCCTTGAGGAAATTTGCTTTGGTCGTACACAAACATTTGGTGCAATTTTACATCAGCACATATGTGAAAGAAAAAGAAAATTAAGTTCATGAATTGCATGGCATTTCTGCATTCTAATCATGCTCAGGGAATATTAAAATCATGCTTTTTTCCCTACCCAGCTGTACTCCAAGCTGCGCGAGGCTATGCCAGACCTGCGCTCGCGGATCGTGCCGGTGGTCGGAGACATCCTGGAGCCGAGGCTGGGCCTGTCTGAGCAGGACGAAGCCATGATCGTGGCAGACACCAACATCGTGTTCCACTCGGCAGCCACAGTCAAGTTTGACGAGGAGCTCAAGTACGTTTTGCAAATTGTCATTTGTTTTTCCCTTATTCTCTTCCTTGATTCCTATTAAGTTCTGATATTGGACGTTAAGTAACCAACTGAACTCAACCCCTTTTCCCTTAGATTTTTTTGTTTCTCAATTTCTTAATCTTTTTGTCTTTTCTACTTCAGTCTTTCTCTCTATTTTTCTCAAATGATAAAGAGCTCAAGTAGGTTTGACTGATTGTCTGTCTTTCATTCATTTTGTCCCTTTTCTTCACTAAACTTGATTTCTTAACCTTTTTATCTTTCTACTCCTGCCTTTCCCTTGTTATCTCTCCCTTTACTACTCTCTTAAAATCTTTTGGTCATTGTAAAATCGGATATATTGGTTGCTTTAAGCATCCACATAAAAATTTCCCTATCTTTTCATGTGAAAACATACAAGGTCTGGCATAGCAGGCCACTTTTGAGTTTTCTTTATTGTTTAACCCCTTGGTGATACAACACATGCTGTACGTCAGATTTTTCGTAACAAGATACCTAGCCCACGTATATTGTACACCCTCAAATTCGCCTATTTAGCTATTCCCCATGGCGCTTTCATGTACATTTCATATCAGTGGATTTTGAGAAAAGGGATATTTATTGAAAAACAGTGCTTTTATTATTGGGTTTCTTATTAAACTACGGAGGTAAACAAAGTTGGAACAAAGATACTTTTGCAAACTTTATATTAACCTCTTTGTGATCTATATGACGTACTTGGTACATAAATTGACCAAAAAGGCACTTAAGCCTTGTGTCCAGAATGGATTAATTACCTTTACAAGCTTATGTTTGTTCAACCCTTGTAAATTACATTTCTCTTCTCCTTCGTTCTGCTTCTCCGTTAGATCATGTCTCTTACTGGATGTGGTGTTCAGTGTGTACTGTACAAGCGTTTGCCTGTCTTAGTAGATTTATCCTTAACTAGATCTTTTTTCTAGGCAATTATTTCATAAATTGTTGTTATCGTTTAATGAAAAAAAAAATGCTGATTCACTGGCTTTTTTATATGAGGATGTTTTTAATAACTGTGATCAATCTAGAAGTGCTTATATATACACATAACCTAACTCCCTCTGCTTTTATCTCTACGTGCAGGTTGTCAGTACAGATGAATGTGATTGGTGTGAGGCGCATGGTGCAACTGGCCAGAAAGATGGAACATCTGCAGGTGAGAAGCTTTAACACCAAGTCTCGCTCCTCTCTAAGAATATATATAACTCATTTGGTCTCCTATGTATGATTTATTCAGCCCAGACGAGGCATTGTTCACGGAAATTGTGTAGGCACCAATAGATACAGATTTAATTATTTCAGTTCTATCAATCTCCAAGTCAAGACGTTTGCTTTAACTAGGCAGTGCCTCTCAAGGCAATGACAGCCTTTTTTTTTTCTAAATGAGTAAGTTTTAATCTAAGAGTTGTTTTTCCTTTTCTGAAAAGGCCCTTCTTACAAAAATTGTGTGGAGTTAAATTAGATCCAAATCCAATTCATTGGTTTTGTGTCAATTCGAATGTAAGCTTGTTTTCTTTACTTCAACAGTTTAAAGAAAGTTTTGTTTCTCTCTATCCATTTGTTCTCTGTTTCCCCCTCAGGCCTTCATCCACGTTTCAACAGCCTACGCTAATTGTGACAAAGAGTCGGTGAAGGAAATGGTTTATGAACCTCCTCTGCATCCCAACAAATTGATAGACGCAGTAGAGTAAGTGACTGATTGCATCAATTTCTGAACAGTTTAAAAGTTGTGTTGAAAGCCTAATTGTTATATCTCAGAAAGGAGAATTTCGAATTTGAAAAAAGATTTGGTTAGAGTGGGAGATCGTATTTTCCTTACTGGTTTTTTAAAGTAAAAATGTCCAAATCATTTTTTTTTGAACCACTCCTTTTGAGAACCAAAAGCAAATTGCATGATCTTTCTGCCTGATTTCTTGCACCTATATAAAAAGAGTAGAGGGCTTCAGCCTTATAAAAAAGCCTTATAAAAAAAAAAGGTTAAGATAAATCTTTATAATATGGGTATAGGCATGTTCTATTCAGATGCCTAAATTCAAGGATTGATCACTTTAGCAACTAGTAGATTTATAATAAAGAGTTTTCACAAAATTATGAAGAGACAGGAAAAAAACAGGTAATGCTGCCTTCTGGACAGTGATTATGAAAAATTATGAACCAAACTCAGGGTAATAAATGATAAATGATTTTTTTAATAACAGAAAATTAGTTTGCTAAAAATTATTTATATAGATTTTAAGAAGTCCAGTCTTTTAGACCATTTAAACCAACAGACAATGGGAATTGCCTCTTCTGTTTTATCGTGTACTGTTCATGTGCAATAATATCTATAAAAAATAAATAAAATGCCACCAGAATACCATTTGAAAAAATAAGCTGAAAAAATTCTCACAAATTTAGCAAATGCCAATGTCAAACTTATTCAGTTTAAGCTGACACATTTTGATGAAATATGATAGTAACAGCAAAAGAACAACTAGCATCTTATTTAGTTGTGTCTCTGATGTAAAATTACCTCTTCCTGATAATTCTACTTTTTTTTCTGTATACAAATCCCAACCCCTCATTTTTTCAACATGGTTTTTGTGTTCTATCACCGCAGGTGGATGGATGCGGACGCCATCCAGGCGTTGACGAGCAAGCTGATTGGCTCTCGGCCAAACACGTACACGTACACGAAGGCCCTGGCTGAGTACCTGCTGGTGGAGGAGAGCAAGGGGCTGCCTGTCGCCATCGTCAGACCCTCCATCGTGGGCGCGTCGTGGTCAGAGCCAGTTCCGGTAAACATCGTTCGACTCGTCTTCCCGTTATATTTGAGGCAGGGATGCCTGATGCATTTGTTTTAACACAAACTGGTTTGCCTGGAGTTAGATTTTTGTTGTTGTTGTTGCTAGCACCTCTTTATATTGATCCGCACACCTTACATTTAAAGTAAGAAATATCATAGCTTTATCTTCTAAAAATTTTTTTAATTCCCCAAATAGCGCACCCACAAGGATTAGGCCTACAAATATGCAATGTTATAGAATAAAGTGAATTGAATGACTCTCAAATGAATATAGATTAACATGTGAGAATAATGATTGGCAGCTCATGTGCCTTTTGTTGAAAATAAACAATAATATTAGAATCCCCAGTTTATGGAAACATCAGGAATAGCAATAACATTTTAACAATACATTGAAAGAATTGTTTTTATGAAACAATTGAGAAATGCTTTGTTCACTAAGTTTTGCCTGATTTTTTTTTTCTTTTCCATGCGCAGAGCACTAATGAAATGCCTTTAATTTTTCTTGAAACATTATTAAAATGCACGAAATTAATTGTCCAACTTTCTGAAAAGTTTTGATGTTTAAAGATTAAATATGTCTCCTTCTTTTTTTCTTTTCCAGGGCTGGGTGGACAATCTGAATGGCCCTACAGGATTGCTTGTCGCTGTAAGTTTCCATGTCCAGACTATCATGGTCCTTGTTGTTTTTTGCTGCATGCTTGTAGGACCTAGTGGGGAATCTAGTGATGGTGATTATAATGATAGTGATGATGATGACAGTGACATCTCTGGTCTAGAGTTTGTCATAAAAAGAACACCCAATTCCCTCTGTCTTGAGTAAAGAGTATCAGGGCTAGAGACTAATAATCATATATGATAACAAACTTTTCTTCAGAGAATTTCCTGTTCTGTGTAGTGTCAGGACTAGAAATTCATAATTATAATAATAGTGATAACAAAATTTTCTTCTGTAGCACTTTATTCCTAGTATAATTAGACTCAGAGTACTTAGCACTAAAAATATATGGCTAAGGTGGGATAGTAGTGGTTGGGAAAAATAACCCATGAAAAGTTTTGGAGACAAAAATACAATGGAGAAAAGGCATATTTGATTTGACGGTACGAAGCCAAAATATACATTCAAGAAGGGGCTACTCGTGCTGATTGCATTCTTTAACAGTCCTGAAGAGGCAAGCATACTTTGACTTAGTACTCTGTTGCCCTGAAGCAATATCATGTTACCTTAAATGATCACAGATTTGCTTTATACTTTTTCAGTCTTGTAGTTGTAAAAATTCAGTGCTTAAGAAAATTTTTTTTGTTTTTTTGCATTGGTCTCTATCCACAGATAAGACCACTACCTGAATTGTTGTTTTTTTTCCTTCTCAGATTGGTAAAGGTCTTTTGTTTATCATGCATGGAGACAGCTACTGCACGGCAGACGTTATTCCTGTCGATACAGCCACCAACGCTATGATAGCAGTGGCGTGGTACACAGCCATAGACAAGTAAGGACCTCCCTCATAGTTGTTCTCCTCTCTGTCTTTCTGTCAGGTCTGCTTGTTTGTCTAACTGGTTAACTGTCTCCCTCCTCTTTTCTATGACTATTTGTCTGTCTGTTTGTTTGTCTCTCTCCCTCTCCCTCTCTCTGTCTCTCTTTCTCTCTTTCTTTCTCTCTCCCTCTCCCTCCTCTCTCTGTCCCCTTCACCTTCTTTCCAGTATGTAAAGTGAATGCCACTAACAAAAAACAACATAAAAACCCACCCCCAAAACAAACAAATTTCTATCCTCATATGATTGTATACTATGAACCAACTTTGAGCAAATTTTCTTGGTGCATCAACAAAAAGCATTGATTATGAATCTGTAACCACCCAGAATCAGTAATGACTGTTGCCCATAGATGCACAAATAAAAGGCAGGCGAGGTTAATAATGTTGAAATGCAATGGAAATTAATTCTAACTTTTTGTCCTCTTTCCCCACTCAGACCAAAAGACGTTCTCATCTACAATGTGACGAGTGGTCAAATCAATCGCTTTACGTGGGGAGCCATGGGTGAGTTAGTAGTTCATTTTGTATATGTTCATAAACCCAGTGATTTCAGGATTTTTTATATTAGATTTTTGTCTCTATACAATAGTTTAAAAACAAGTGGGGGAGTCAGAGCTAAGAGCTGAGCATGGACATTCTTCATCTAGAGTAAAGGACTTTGGATTATTTCATAGCTAGTTGACTGTTAGGCTTAGGATAGAGCTTGAAGCACATGGACCTGTTTTCCTAGTCAATGCTTTTATATTTCAGATTGATTTGATCTACTTTAAAGTCATCTCTTGTTAGATTGACAGGGTCTAGTCTAAATCATTAACATTGAAATCACGGGCATAGAACGACACCTGTCTGGGGCATCTGGAAATAGAGTGTGATTTAACTGTTGTTAAGGAAAATACTAAACGTGTTGTTAAGCTTTTTATTTAAACTTTTATTCCTCTTGGACAATTTTGAATTAATCAGAGACACAGTAGTACCGCACCCCAAAATAGTGCAATACCAACTATTAATGTGTATTTATTGTGGTGTATTTATATGTGGTGTTGTTGCTGTCCCCAGCGGAGCACCTGAGAGAGAACTTCATTCACTACCCATGTCACAACATGGCCAGGGTGCCGAACCCCAGGTTTACCCTCAGCATGTGAGTTTTAACCACTCAACCATTCAACTCCCTCAATGCAGTCAGAATGGCAAGGGCACTGGGTTGGTCTCTTGTTAGATTTTAGGATTGGCAGGAAATGCCAGGTTGACTAGCTGACACAGCCACTAAAATGATAACATATCACAAGATCAACATCTGTTATGAAGATGATAAAATGTCATTTTCTCTGCGGTATTATAATTCTGGAAACATCACCTTCCAATATTAACCAAAGAAAATTTTAAAAAAATCTTTTATAAGTTTAGATGCTGTAAGAATAAGCAAATAAGAAGGATTGTTGTAAGCTGACACGACATTGTACATACAGATCTTGGTTTTCTTTAAGATCCCTATACTAAAGTGCAGGCACAAGCTAATATTTAAATGGCATACTTCCAATTAGTCAGTGTAGAACGCTTTCTAAATTAGCTACAAGCTAACCAAAAACATGTTTGCCTTTTTCTGTTAAGAACCTATGGGCATTTGGATAATAAGAAACTTCATTTATCAATGCTATCAATAGAGTATCAACACAGTCTAAATGGGCACACAGCAGCAAACCACTGTAGCGATCAAGTAGGTCCCTGGCTGCGCACATGATCTTGACATATAGTGACAATGGGTAGGCAAAAATACTTCAGTTAGAAATGAACCATGGGGGTTGCCGAGGAGATGCGACACTGTAACCTACAAACAAAGAAAAAGAAAACAATAAATCGATTTATATGTTAATGCAAGTGATTATATCCATTCAGTTATAAAGTTACTGCTCTATTAAAATCAAACTAAGCGAACAGTCAATATTTGCCTAGCGAGACATTTGCAAACTGTTTGTCAAAATGTCTGTTTTTCCTCTCTTCACAATTTGACAGGTTCTGGCGTGATCTCATGTGGTTCATCCATCAGATGATGCCAGCATACATTTTCGATCTGTCCCTTCGCGTTATGGGCAAGAAACCAATGTAAGTATGCAGTAGCAGAAAAGGATTCAAGTCACTATGTGTTTCTTTGTTCTTTTGAATTGAACACTGATATTTTATTGTCAAATGATCTGTCACCTTGTCTCGATTAGTCTAGAAGGATTCTCGTACCATCAGTGAAGAATTTTTTTTGTTTTTTTTTAAAGTACAAAACAAAATCTATTTTTCCATTATTAATAATTGTATTTGAACACAGTGTCAGTTAAAGACGGAAGTTTCCATTTATTTCAAATGCTGGTTTAACTTTGTCACATTCTAATACCATAATGTACAGTAGGCCTTGTGAGGCAACCAGGGTGAATCAGGCACAAGTTTCTGGTATTAGGTTTGAGCGACAATTCTCTTAACATAGGAAAACTACTCTGTATTGACATTTGCCATTTTCAAATGAAAGTAATCTTTTGTTCTAGAAATGATAGAGTTAAAATTTGTTCAACCTCTTGGAGTGCATTTAATACTTCTTAACTTACTAAAGATAACTCAAAAAGTCAAAATTCCTACTTGCACCTGATTCATAATGGTTGCTTTACATTTGTTGGTCAAAGTTCTGTGTATCTTGACATATTTCCCCCATCCAGGTTTGTGAAAATCCAGGACCGTCTCTCTAAGGCCGTTACAACCCTCGAATTCTTCACCTCCAACGAGTGGACGTTCCACAACGACAACATTTTCCTGCTGCTGAATCGCATGTCGGAAGAAGACAAGCGGACTTTCTGCTTCGACCCGCGCAGCATCGACTGGAAGAAGTATATGCTCAACTACTGCCTGGGCGTCAAGGAGTTTGTCCTTAAGGAGGACATCTCGCAGCTCCCGGCCGCAAGGATTGCCCTGCAAAGGTAATCATAATTATGATCAGTTTTAGATACCATAAGGTTGTCTTTGGGAGAAGGCAAGGTCAGTCGCCCGAACCGGACCTGGCTGCGAAGCTCCGATGCAGAGCTAAAAGCTGTGGGTACTTCATGGGCAGAATTTGCTGGAGTTGCTGCAGCCCTATGTTCCACAGGGAATCAAGAGGCTTAAAATTAACTATACATGGTTTTCCAAAAAACCCTACACAAAGATAGCAGCAGTAGCTTGGATTTGAACCTTGTACCTCTTGGTTATCAGTCAAGAGCCACTAATGCTTCCAGGCGATTGTGGGGAATTGAAGCACACACCTATCATGGGTGTGTTGTAAGGTTCACATCAGGAGTGTAAATATTTTGTTGTTTCCTTAATGGTGTGCATTTCATGCAAACAGCCCTTTGAAACAAGCAAAAGGATAGTTTTTTTATTCTATTTTTTTTGTTGGTTTAAAAGCATTTAAATGATAGTTGTAGCTAAAAATAAAAGATAAGCCTTCCAAAGTCCCTTTGAATCTTACATAAGAATATAGCCAGAATTATAACTCTTTTCTTTCTTTATTTTTTCTCTGTGGATGCTTAATTGATCACTCAGTGTATTCTCATCCTAATGGTTCTCTCCTTGGCCCTCCCCAGGCTTCAGCGCATCGGGACCCTGTTGAAAGTTCTCAGCGGAGTGGTCATCTGGCGCCTGCTGGTGAAGCGCGTGCCCATGTTCCACTCGCTATGGAACTTGTTGCTAGGCTGGGTTCAGTTTCTGTTCACAAAGCTGCCGTCACTGGCGCGGTCCTCCTAGCAATGTGATACCGAGCTGGGGGTAGTTAGGTGTGTGCACATATTTTTTTCACAGGTACTAGATTAATTTTTAAGTAATTTTTGCTTTAGCAATGCTCAGCATTTTTAGAGCAACATTATTCACTGTGGACTCTCGCAAATGACATGCTGGAACGCTGTGGATCGTTCTCAGATTTCTCGGGAGAAGTTCAAGAAGTGTGTACAGTTCTAATCATGCTCCATTTCTTTTCATCTTCCGTTGACTCAAGTACAACTCTCACAAAGACTGACTGGTGCCTGACCAGTGTGGCTGTCTTACAATGCAAAGATTCGCAGGATGAATGTGTCTTTGCATGCTCTGTACTCTGTAGCACCACTCAACAAATGAGAAGTAACATTACTATGTCTGTTATCCTCTACGCAACATTGTGAGATTCTGCAGGAATCCTGAGGGGCGTGAAGCTAGTCAGTTTTACCTTCTGGACCTCTTAAGAATTGACTCAGCTGTAGGACTTCCATTTCAAACCCATATCCAGTTTGCTGGAGGGCTTGGGATGTGTAGTGAAATTCCCAGACAGCTTGAAATTGTAGAAAACTTGAGTGAATAGAATGTGATGTTTAGAAAGGATATGGTCAAGAGAATTGCATAATAAACATTTGATGCGGGTATAGGGATGTGATTAATATCCCTGCGGTCTTTGCTTTGTCACTAAACTAAGATGTTGTTGGCTGGACATTGCTAATGCTAATGATAGTGTCAGGCAAAACTCGCATTGTGACAGTCTGGACGCAAGGTGCAGAGGGTACGACAAAACTGAGTTTTGCTTTTGTATACACGACCACCTCTCATAGTTGAGTGCCATTTTATTGAGTTTACTTTTTTTTTAATGTATGATCTGTTTGAGGTTCATATATCGTATTTATTCACAAGATATCATAATAGATTTATTTTTAATTTGCAGCTATAGAAAACAACTCTAGAGAAATAAGCTTTTCTAGAATGATAGATAGAAAAAACATGAAATTGTTTTGCAATTGGGGCCTCTACACAAAGTGTAACTATATTTCCAGCTCTTTCCATGTGGAACTTGGAATAACGGTTGCTATGCATTGTTTTTTTTTCTTGAAATGTTATTTATCATTTTTTTTTCATTAAGACCTTTTTTAAATATAAACTTTTGTGTCAAACAAACTGTGTTGGTGCAACTGAAAGTAAATGATGTTCATTATTAATTATCTGTGTATTTATTAATTTAAATCTATAAGTACAACCATAATCAAAAAGACAGACTTCACATTCTTGGTCATCTTGGGTTGTTGTTGTTGTTGTTTGTTTTCTTTTAGTTTTTGCTAGTGTGAGCGAGTTTGTATGTACATGAATATATGACTTTTGTCTTAAACTACAAAAGGTTGTTCTTTTTTTAAAAATAATTTGACTTTTTATGTTCCTCTATTTTTTTAAGTATGTGATTTTGTTTACAATGCATTGAACAATGTTTTCCTTATTTATTTGTATAGACAGATTTTGAAAATAATAACAATATAGTGAACTCTTTTACTGAGCCCTTGTGTTTTGAGCCTTCCAATTGTTTTTAAGGGTTTTCACTATTGATGCTTCCATATTATTTTTCCCGTTTTTTTTTGTTTGTTTTATTTTTGTTGTTGTTTGTTTCCTTTTCATTGCTCTTTTGAGTTTTTTGTCTTGCTGCTTTGGGTGCTTTGTTAACATGATGTAGCTGCTGTGCATATCATCATATCATCATCTAGTTGCTAAAGATGCTTTCCTCTCTCTCTCTGTCAGGGCATAATCACTAAAATTCCAACATTTTAAATTGGTTTGGGGGCTCAATGGATTTTCATCCTTTGCAGTTACTGTTTCAATAGTTTCATAAAAACATTTCTAATTGTTTGCTTTTTTTTTGTTTTTGTTTTTGTTTTATCAACTATTCTCAATATCTCAGTACTTGTTTTGTTTGTTGTTGTTTTTTATTATTTTTTTTTATACAATGCTCACAGGGATAAATTAAAGTGTTGGTTGTTTTTGTTGTTTTCTATTTACATTTAATAAAAACATTTTTCTTTATTTTCTCTTTTAACATTTTGGCATATCTTGTAAATATTTTTGAACTCATATTCATATCCTTGGTGCAAACTTAGCAACAGTAAAACTAAGTCCAAGAGTAAAATAATATGCAATCATCGTGAATTTTTTATCTATAGTTACGGACAGTGAGATATAGACAGAGTGGGTGGGAGAGCAATTTGTTTTTCTTTGTTTGTATGAAATCATAACTAATATGGCAGGGATTATTGTTAACCAAATGAGAAGAATTGTTGAAATGTTTGAAAGAAAGAAGTGCGTGAGTGATTTGATGTTATTTTTTATTTTTTTATTTCAACAAAACAAAATAATTATACATTGGTTTTTAGATGAAATAATTATGGTGCAATCATAGTTTATCCTAGCCAATGTTTGGCTTGGTATATTTGCTGAGTATTTGGTGATATTTTTTACCATGTATAAATTAAATCCATTACAATCAGCATGATCAGCAATGAAAAGACTTTGTGAAAAGGTGTTTCTTTTAAGCAGAAACAATGGGGAAGGGCAAATAGGTTTTCAACTTTGTCCTCAAGGTTAAAATTTTATTTGCAAAAATCTATGAGTTTCATGTATTAGAGAATCATGTAAGTACATGCACATGAGATGGTAATTTTTGTTCAGACTAGGAAGATCGCATTTCAGGTTAACTCGATAGCCACGGTAAGTCTTTATGACCAGGATTTGTTCCCCATTTGATGACCATAGTGAAACTTGCAGCGTCGAGGAGATGACTAAGAGGTTAAATCCTGCCTGTATTTAGCTCTCTCTGTTGCTTGAAATGGGAAGAAAAAGAAATAACCTACAAAATGTCTGAATCTCTTAGAGCAATATAGCCGTTACTGTACTGATGTGATGTAAAACAAACTCAAACTTTAGAACTAATGATAGCGTTTCACTTTTCCCTTATTCACGCTTATCTTTAGAAGATCCTTTGGGGACTCTGACACTTCAGTTGTGCCTGATGATCTCTGGGCTCCTTCATTTAAAGTGTGCAAATCTCTATTCACTATTGGTGTGACAAGGTACAGTTTTTTGTGTGTGTCTGCAATTCTTGTTAGTGTTTTATACTTATAGCTGTGTTCAGCTTTTACTGGATCAAGATATCTCTAGTTGATACCAGATAAAAAATATTGAGGCGCAGTGGGCAAATCAAGTGATTTTGAAAATCTCCCAGAGAATATTTATTATCTGTATAAACTTTTGGGAATATTTTAATTACATTTGACCACTGCTTGACTTGCAACTGATGCCTAAATTTATACCTGTTAATTACCACATTATGCAGTACATTATCTTTGACCTCAATCACAATTTCTTTCATTTATTTTCTCAAGCAGAAATTAAGTTGCATAGTGGTTGATCTACAACCACCATATAAGTTATCGGCTCTGAGCAGTTCTTCTCTAGATCAACATGTTCGTCTTTATTAAAAGACAATAAAATTGTTCGTTAAAATCAAAAAGCGTTGCATTTATTAAATAAGGAAAAAAAAGGTTTGTTGCCATCATTTCCAATTTTTTGTACCATGTATCTTGAATCATGATTTAATCATGAGTTGTATATGTGGTCAAAAAGGAAAAAAAAAAATTCAAGAGTAAAATGTTTCATTGAAACTTTTGTGCTCAACCAAATAAATCGTAGTCATGCTTTTCATTTACTCAAAGATTTTCAAATTTGTTTGAATGTTGCTTGTTTTTTCCCAGCACACATCGAATTATTTTAACTGTTTTTTTTTTGGGTTTTTTTTGTTGGTTTTTTTTTATTTGCTTTCAATTTTGATATTTCTACATACCTTATTATCTTAATTCTGTATAATCCAATACTTTGGGTCGTTGATGTAATTTATAAGTTATTTTCTGTTCCTGGTTTATCATATTGCACCACAAGCAGCACATTTTTCAAAGCGTTTTGTATTCAATACAATTTAAAACATTGCCTGTTCATTTTTTGACACTTTTATCATATATTTTGAACTTGATTACTTCGTGTTTCCATTTCTTTTGTATTGTTTATCTAGTCTATTAATTATAAAGTCAATACATTAGAATGTCTGACAGAGATGAAACTTAGCAAATTTGGAAACGTTAGTAGTTAATATGATATTATGAATCTAACATATTGATACAGGTCTGTGCACAGTATCTAGCATAACATTATTGTTATTTTGATACAAATTGTACTCGAAAATGTATTAAGCATTTTAGAATGGTTCAGTGGAGGAATTTGATGTACCTTTACCAGACGTATTTTAACTTCTTGAAACTTTCTTCTTCTTTTCTTCTTCTTCTTCTTCTTCTTCTTCTTCTTCTTCTTCTTCTTCTTCTTCTTCTTCTTCTTCTTCTTCTTCTTCTTCTTCTTCTTCTTCTTCTTCTTCTTCTTCTTCTTCTTCTTCTTCTTCTTCTTCTTCT
>RQTK01000149.1:137154-192549 GCA_003991915.1 Elysia chlorotica | reverse complement strand
TATTATTATTATTATTATTATTATTATTATTATTATTATTATTATTATTATTATTATTATTATTAACACCATGGTACATCAAAAGCCTACAATTTGGAAACAGAAAAAAAACATCAATTTACTCTGATTTTCGCAGCTTATCAAATCACTTTGCTCTTGGAGGGAAAGCGAAGAAAAGATATTTTATACAAGTAGGACAATAAAATTATATTCAATGGTAAAACAGCATACATGTATACTTCACACGGGCTGGGGTTGAACCTAGATTCTCCTGCTCACAAGTCCAGGCCGCCACTGACTGAGCTTTCTGGCCATGTTCTCTATAGAGGGAGGGAGAGAATTCTCTCCCTCTCTCCTGGTTTAACGTCTCCTAGGTTCCCCTGGGGGATCCTATACGGCGACTGTTTTCTGGCCATGCAAAGTTGATCTCATATAATAATAAATATAATTTGTGTGTCTCCAGAGAAGCCCTGTCTATCTAGAGTGGCCTTGCACCTGAGAATCAGTACTGTTGGCTAACCCTTGTGATAACTCGCTGCTGTCCGTGTGCTTATTTGTACATTGTTTACTACTACAATGCTAGAAATGTGCGTTCATCATGTTGGGTTTTTTTATTCTTCTATAGGGGGATCTCTTTTATGATTTTTAATATGCATAATCCTATTTATATTATTATGTAAAATGGCATGCACATTTTGTTTGTTTGTTTGTTTGTTGTTGTTTTTTATTGTTTGTTTATAAGAATCAACAACAGTGTTGAAAGTGTTTAAGAAACTGCAAACATCTGTCTTTTTTGTTGTTGTTGTGAAGTTGTATCATTCTGGAATTTTTCTTTCTTCTTTGATTATTATTGTTTGTCTTGTTAAAATGTTTGTATTTGGTCTTATTTTGTCGCAAGAATAATATATTTCACAATCCTTGTCAAAAATATTATTGTATGTATATTGATTCTTATTTATTTAAAGTTAATAATCACACATTGATCTATTGCTATCAACAGTAAATACATTGTTCATATATATAGGATAAAATCATTATCCTCAGACCTCAATCTGCATAATCACATCAGGGCTGATGATAGTAATTATCAGATGAAATTTTAGTCTACAAATAATATAGCTAGCAAAAAAAGCACATATAAATAGCTTGGGTTTTTTTATTTTTTTTATATATATTTTTTTAAAGTTATCATAAACCACTTGGTTTGGTTCAATTGTTCATGCTTCCACCACCTACACAAACAATAATAGTTCACCTATGTACTAATTTTTATTTGAGCACCTGTGTTTGTACATTTTTTGTACCGGTATCTACTTTTTTTTACATTTACTGTAATTACGTATAACAAATTGTTTTGAGTATAGCTTGTGTTTTCAAGTTTTTACGCAGATAATGTATAGTTGTTTATACTACTAGTAAGATGTATAGGTTATATCTGTCAGTGTGTTGACAATCAGAAAAACAGTCAGGGGGTTGTTTTAGTGTAGGTCATTTAACTGGTTGCAAATAAATATGCAATTACTCTTTCTCCCGCACCCCCTAAAAAAAAAAATAAAAATAAAAAAAAAAGTTTTCCCTTTGGAAGTCCAAAGATCATTTATTTGTCTTTAAACATACCTGATCAGAAACAGTTGAGGCATGTATATTTTGTATCCATCATTGTAGATTGGTATGTGTGAAAAGTGCCGTAGTTTCTTATGAAAATGTATGGGTCTTGTAGAACTATGTGCAGGTCAGAAAATGTGTGACAGTATCGAAAAGTACAAGCTGTTGTCTTTATCTCCTGTTTGCCAATAGTTCTACAATGATCATGACTTTGGCACATAAATTTACCCTCCATCCTGCTCCCAGTGTGTTAATAACACTCTTGACAAGGCAGTATGTGCATGCATTTTTTTTTCTAAACCTATTTGACTTGGGTGACTTGATTTTTTCAGCTGTACAAGAAAACCTTTAGTCCAATAAATAATAAATAGAGGCATTTTTACTTTTATGATGACCATTAGCTTAACCCCTTTTACTTATCTTGTTCTATCACTAAATTTAGCTCATGTTTTTTTATTCACGATGATTCTGTACAATTATTCGTTTTGTCTGAATCTACAATTACTGCAAACAAATTTCTCTTGGAAGTGCAAACCACACATGATTCTATACATTGACTTCATTCATGGATGTACGTAAGCTCAGACATTCCGCTAGTGTATCATCAACATGGGGTCGCTTCATATCATCACAATATTCAAGGTTTTTGTACTTTCTTTTTAATCGTTAACATCACGGGTATTTGTGACTCATCATTATACTGTTTTCTGTATAAAAAGGCACATGTTTATCATAAATCTTCACATAGTCATCCGAGAAGAATCGAACAAACGACCCAAGTGAGTGTCAATTCTGTCCAGAAAGATTGGGGCCATCGACCTGTCGTTTGTCTGCCCTCTTGCTTCAGCGACTGCTTCTCGTTTTGTGTTTTTTTATGTTATTAGTGATTGCGACAGTTTGTTGTCTTAAAGGACCATTAAAATAAAAATACACACAGTTCAAAAAGGCGTTTATTGTCTTATTACATTTAAACTATTTGATAATTTTTTTTTAAACGTTGACTGTAAATCCTGCTTGGTTGACGTGTTTTTTTTTTGTTTTTTTTTATAACCATTAATTTATCTTTAAACATTCTTGTTTAATAACTTCATTAAAAAAATTATGTTTTTTATTTCTCTCATGAGGAGTTTGTTACCGTTACTACAAAGTTTATTTTATATTTCTATGGGGATGGAACTGGTTCAAGTGGTAGAGCGTTGGTTTCCCGAAGTTTCGAAGCCCACACTTGCTCAAAAACTTATTTCAGATTTCACTGGCTACTGTGTCGGTGTCAGGATTTTGTGACCGCATTGACTGGTACGAGATGAAGTCATAGATAATATTGATGCTTGTATGGACATCGTTGGGCTTATAATGCATAAGACAGTTATAACATAGGCATAATTATAACTGCTGCTTTTACTACTATTATTGCTACTTTTACTACTTCTACTACTACTACTACTACTACTACTACTACTACTACTACTACTACTACTACTACTACTACTACTACTACTACTACTGGGGATGCTGCTATTACTACCACTTCTGCTAATACAACTACCAATACGACTTATGCTGCTACAACTATTATTTCTACTGCTGCTACTACTATACCGGTAACTAAGTAGATATGGATATTTTTTTAGGTATTTTTCCACAGTGGTAGAGGTAGGTTTTAGTGAAAATGGCTGAACAATGATTGCACTTTGTGGGATTAAAACCCTGGATTTACAGATACAGCGGCACCAAATCGCCTTGCTAATTAAAGCGATCATGGTTATACCACTAATCTAATCTGAGACTACTACTACTACTACTACTACTACTACTACTACTACTACTACTACTACTACTACTACTACTACTACTACTACTACTACTACTACTACTACTACTACTACTACTACTACTACTACTACTACTACTACTACTACTACTACTACTACTACTACTACTTCTACTACTACTGCTACTACTACCACCACCACCACCATGGTATCCCCGCCCTGTCTCGTGTGTGGCAGCACATAAAATTGTCAGACGTCCGTCTTGGGGCCCGTCCACAATATAGCCTATATAGTGCTGCTGTTGGACGTTAAACGTTAACCCAACCCCAACCCAACCCAACCCAACCACCACCATTACTTTTGATGCTGCTACCAAAAGGACAAATTTCTACAAAAATACCAACACTACTCAGCCATAGCTACTGCTTTAGCTATCTTTTTAACACAACCTGAAGTTGTAAAACATGATTTTTTTAAAGAACTTAAAGTTTTAACAAAAAGCGTTACGTTTTTTAAATTAAGATTTTCCAAACGACAGCCTATTCCTATCAATGTTTAGCTCCGAGCAGTAAGTTAACGTAGGCATTTCACTCGATTTGCACGCCCTTCCTCAACCGCCAGTAAGTTTACGGCACACGAAACAATAGTAACCCTAATCACCCGCAAACATAGCCCTCTGGTTCGTCGGGTACCACGGAGCGAAAAGTCCCTTGATCAGGAAGCTATCAAGACCTAATCGATTTTCCTCATTCTTCCATACAGGAACTAGGAAACGGATTTTTCTCTTTTCTCTCTCTTTTTTTTTTAAATAAAAAGATTTAAAAAAATAGTTGTCGATGTAGTCGTTGCAACCACATGTTTTAGATCTAGACAATTCTTTTTAATAACTCTAACATGGACTAATAGATTGTCGGATGTACATACTAATAGTTGATGTGACCGAAAAAAAAAATACAACCAGCGAGACCAAATCTGAACTCGGAGATATTATGTGAGTAAAATGAAGTATTTTACTTCGTTTATTTATCTTTTTTAAAGTTATCATTTCACTGTACTTTAAAAAAAATTAGTAGTAGTATCAGCAGTTATTGCAGTATTCCGTGTGATTCCTTCCACTAATATTGACAGCATTGCTGCTGCTACCAGTGGTACTACTCTTACTACTACTACTACTACTACTACTACTACTACTACTACTACTACTACTACTACTACTACTACTACTACTACTACTACTACTACTACTACTACTACTACTACTACTACTACTACTACTACTACTACTACTACTACTACTACTACTACTACGATTTTCAACTTTATTTTCTAAAATAATGACACATACAAGTTATTGGTCCTTTTTTATATTCAGTTCCGTTAAAATCCAAAAATCAATCTGATCTCTTAGGTACAAGAAATACATACTTTCTCCAGTTTATCATAGGTTTATTTAGGACGAATAAAAGAATAGAAAATGTGATTAAAACGAAATTTTGTCTTTAAAAAAAGAAAGTTGTTTATGTTTTTGTTTTGTTTTGTTGTTGTTGTTTTTTTTTCCATAAAATCGGTCAAAAAACCGAAGGGGCAAAGTCAGGGAAACATTAAATTTCTCAGCGTTAAAAAAAAACTTTTTTTTTTCAAAAATCCAGAATAAACTTTAATATCTGTGGTAGCGTTCTTAGGTAAATATTCTGCTGCTGATGATGTTGTTGTCGTTATCGTTTTAAATGTTGCTGTTGATGTGTTATTGTTGATGATGCCGGCGGCGTTTCTGTGTGTGTAAGAATATTTGTGTACGTTCCATATTAATTATTATTGCATGGAAATGGTTCGTGTAAAGTTATATTTATATAGTATAAAAACATGATCGTATTAAGTGTGTCTAAATTTTGTTCATACGTTATTCACTTATTATGTACTCTGCCTTTTTCTCTAGCTTTTATCTCCCCTTCTCTCTAGCCTTCTCTTTCTTTACACACTTTTTCCTTTCTTTTTCTTTCTTCTTTTCTTCTTTTTGCCTTTCTTCTGCCATCTCCCTCACTTTCTCTCCTCTTTCTACCTCGCTCACTCTTCACCCTGCCTATCTATTATCTGCCTTTGTCCTTTTCTATATTTTTCTGCCCCCCCTCCCAATTCCCCCCTCTCTCTCTCTCTCTCTCTCTCTCTCTCTCTCTCTCTCTCTCTCTCTCTCTCTCTCTCTCTCTCTCTCTCTTTCTTATCCCTTTCTCTGTTTCTCCTCACAGTCTCTACACATCCCTTTTTATCTCTCCCAATCTCTCCTACTCTCATTCTTTCCTTATCCCATTACCTTTTTCTCCCCATTCTCACCATTTCTCATACTAACTCCCTCACCTCTCTCTTTCTCTCTCTTTCTCCCTCTCTCTCTCTGTCTCTCTCTCTCTCTCTCTCTCTCTCTCTCTCTCTCTCTCTCTCTCTACATATCATTCTCCTACTCTCGGTGTAATTCCCTCATTATCTCTCCCCCACTCCTTCTCTCAGCTTCACCAGTGACTTCACCCCACTATTCTAAACACCCAGAACGTATCGGTTTATCGGTTCAGTCAAGCCATCTCCCCACCAATCAAGAGAATCGATCTCTAAAGCAAGAGAGCTAGGGTGGGCCGTCACGCCAACTTCCTCCGTGAACGGAAGAGCGTCACATCAGATCCATTAGACTCACCAAGTCCATCTGAAATAAATGCGCTGTCACTGCTGCCGCTGTTTACATTGAATTTTGTAACAATTAACCATGAACTGCAAAATTCTTATCTGAGAGTAACAATCTTCTGTTGCAAAAACACACACATACCCCCCCCCCTTTCCCCCTTTCCAACACATATTATGAATATAGCCCAAAGAGAGGTAAAACCTTTGTACGTTTAAACACACGAAACCTGCCTCATTTTTTTATTCGTTATTCCATTTCACGTTTTCAAAACACCATTTTGAATCATTATTCTTCCCTTCCCTGATTATCCTTTCTGTATCTTTATTTACTCCGTTTTTTTATCCTTCTGGCTACTTTCCTCTTCTCCTTGTCTCTTTCTCACATCTCTCTCTCTCTCTCTCTCTTTTTTTCTTTTTTCCACATACACACATACGGCTTTTTGTGTTTGTTAAAAAAAATGAAATAGCGTTATATATTCCTTCTGTCGTTTCTCAAATCATAATCATCGATTTTAGGAACTATAATTATGTTTTGGATGCTTTAGGTATTGTTGATCTAGACTGCTGTTAAAGAAATTAAATCTCTCTTTCATATCCCCTCAGCATCTCTCACTGTCTCCCAGCTTCACCCCACTATTCTAAACACCCAGAACGTATCGGTTTATCGGTTCAGTCAAGCCATCTCCCCACCAATCAAGAGAATCGATCTCTAAAGCAAGAGAGCTAGGGTGGGCCGTCACGCCAACTTCCTCCGTGAACGGAAGAGCGTCACATCAGATCCATTAGACTCACCAAGTCCATCTAAAATAAATGTTCTGTCACTGCTGCCGCTGTTTACATTGAATTTTGTAACAATTAACCATGAACTGCAAAATTCTTATCTGAGAGTAACAATCTTCTGTTGCAAAAACACACACATACCCCCCCCCCTTTCCCCCTTTCCAACACATATTATGAATATAGCCCAAAGAGAGGTAAAACCTTTGTACGTTTAAACACACGAAACCTGACCCATTTTTTTATTCGTTCTTCCATTTCACGCTTTCAAAACACCATTTTGAATCATTATTCTTCCCTTCCCTGATTATCCTTTCTGTATCTTTATTTACTCCGTTTTTTTTATCCTTCTGGCTACTTTCCTCTTCTCCTTGTCTCTTTCTCTAGTTTTCTCTCTCCCTCTTTTTTTCTCCTCTCTCTCTCTCTCTCTCTCTCTCTCTCTCTCTCTCTCTCTCTCTCTCTTTTTCTCTCTTTTTTTCTTTATTCCACATACACATACGGCTTTTTGTGTTTGTTTAAAAAAAATGAAATAGCGATATATATTCCTTCTGTCGTTTCTCAAATCATAATCATCGATTTTAGGAACTATAATTATGTTTTGGATGCTTTAGGTTATCTTCATCTGAACTGTTGTTAAAGAAATTAAATCTCTCTTTCATATCCCCTCAGCATCTCTCACTGTCTCCAAGCTTCACCCCACTATTCTAAACACCCAGAACGTATCGGTTTATCGGTTCAGCCAAGCCATCTCCCCACCTATATAGCCCAAAGAGAGGTAAAACCTTTGTACGTTTAAACACACGAAACCTGACCCATTTTTTTTATTCGTTCTTCCATTTCACGCTTTCAAAACCCCATTTTGAATCATTATTCTTCCCTTCCCTGATTATCCTTTCTGTATCTGTATTTACTCCGTTTTTTTATCCTTCTGGCTTCCTCTCCCCTTCTCCTTCTCTCTCTTCTCTCTCTCTCTTCTCTCTCTTTCTCTTTTTTTCTTTTTTCCACATACACATACGGCTTTTTGTGTTTGTTTAAAAAAAATGAAATAGCGATATACATTCCTTCAGTCGTTTCTCAAATCATAATCATCGATTTTAGGAACTATAATTATGTTTTGGGTGATTTAGGTATACTTGATCTGAACTGTTGCTAAAGAAATTAAATCTCTCTTTCATATCCCCTCAGCATCTCTCACTGTCTCCCAGCTTCACCCCACTATTCTAAACACCCAGAACGTATCGGTTTATCGGTTCAGTCAAGCCATCTCCCCACCAATCAAGAGAATCGATCTCTAAAGCAAGAGAGCTAGGGTGGGCCGTCACGCCAACTTCCTCCGTGAACGGAAGAGCGTCACATCAGATCCATTAGGCTCACCAAGTCCATCTGAAATAAATGCGCTGTCACAGAGAGAGAGAGAGAGAGAGAGAGAGAGAGAGAGAGAGAGAGAGAGAGAGAGAGAGGCAGACAGACAGACAGACAGACACAGACAGAGACAAAGAGAGAGGCAGAGCATATGACCAACTTACATGACTTGAAAGATAATTACTACATCTCACTACATCATGACTAGACCTCATCAATCATGACTAGACCTTACCAATCATGACCAGACCTTGGGGGTACCGTTAGCACACGGGTGAGTGCGTTAAACCACCTTGGTGAAGGTAGTGGGTTAGAGCCCCGGCTAGGACGCACTTTTTTCAGGATAATGTGTCCACCCACCACAGAAGGGGTTAACTTTGACTCTTGTGTCATAGCGAAAGTAAGGTTACGCCAGGAACGTAATAACAACCTACCTCACAAAATGATGTACATGTAGTTTGCCTGGTACAACCAGGACCTCAACTGTTGATTCCACAACGCTCTGTCAAAGAGCATAGGATCAACTTTATTTATCCGACTATACCGTTCATTGCTAAGCCTTGTCGATCATTATCAGAACTTGCCGATCATTACACGACCTAGCCGACGATTTAACGACCTAGGCGACCATTTAACGACCTCGCCGACCATTACTAGAACAATTGAAGATCATTATCAGAACTTGCCGATCATTACACGACCTAGCCGACCATTTAACGACCTAGCCGACCATTTAACGACCTAGCCGACCATTTAACGACCTCGCCGACCATTACTAGAATAATTGAAGATCATTATCAGAACTTCCAAATCATTTCACGACCTAGCCAATCATTACAAGACCTAGGCGACCATACTAGAATATATGACGATCATTATCAGAACTTGCCGACCATTACACGACCTTGCCGACCATTACTAGAATAATTGACTATCATAATTAGAACTTACCGATCACAATCAGAACTTGCCGACCATTACAAGACATTGATGTACTTTGCACGACCTTGCCGTCAATTACTAGAATAATTGACGACCATTATTAGCACTTGCCGACCATTACAAGACCTTGCCGACCATTACAAGACTTGCTGTTCTTTGCACGACCTTGCCGTCAATTACTATAATAATTGCCGATCATTCTCATAACTTGGTGACCATTACAAGTCCTTGCCGTCAATTACTAGAATAATTGCCCATCATTATCATAACTTGCTGACCATTACAAGACCTTGCCGTACTTTGCACGACCTTGCCGTCAAATAATGTAATAATTGCCGTTCATTATCATAACTTGGCGACCATTACAATATTTTGCCGTCAATTACTAGAATAATTGCCCATCATTATCATAACTTGGCGACCATGACAAGACCTTGCCGTAATTTGCACGACCTTGTCGTCAAATACTATAATAATTGCCGATCATTATCATAACTTGGCGACCATTACAAGACCTTGCCATGAATTACTATAATAATTGCCAGTCATTATCAGAATTTGGCGACCATTACAAGACAATGCCGACCATTGCATTACAACACCGTACCGTCCATTACTAGAATAATTGACCATCATTATTAGAACTTCCCGTCCGTTACACGACGTTACCGTCAATAAGTAGAGTAATTGCAATCATTACTAGACACAACCGACCATTTATATACCTTGCCAACTATCTCTAGACCTTGCCAACCATCACTGCATATTATCGAACATTACTAGACGTTACAGACCATTACAACATGACTAGACTTTACCGACTATAAAAAGACCTTTGGGGTGACGATGGCAATTATAGTTAGTGCGTTGCGTCACATTTTCCTCTCACTGGGATCCATTTCCGGATTGTACACAACTTTTCCGGACTATAGTGTCAACCCAGTATATAATTGGTAGCTGAGACTCTTGTGTCACCGCGAGAAGTCTACCTCATCTGTCTGGTACAATAAGTAGGCCTACCCTACATATCCATTCCATAATGCTTGATACGAACTTAACTTACTAGACTTTACCGGTCATTAAAAGGCTTTGGCGGTACCGTCAGCACAGTGGTTATTGCGTTGTGCCACCTTGTTGATGGTACCGGGTTCCATCTCCGACGTCTACACATTTTTTCAGGGCCTTGTGACAACCCAGCATAGAATGGGTAGCAAAGACTCTTTGTGTCACGGCGAAATAACGATGCGAGGAGAAACGCGCTGGAAATCTAACTCGTTTGCCTGGTACAATCTGGTTCCTAATTATTGTCAAAGAGAAGAGGATCAACTTACTTATTTGACTATAACGATCACTACTAGACATTACCGACCATTACTAGATATCACTGGACATTAACGGGTTATTGGAGACTGCTGGGATTTTATCACTGGGAATTCCCAGACCCTGCTACTGACCCCAACAGGTTGGCGCACCGCTGCCTAGCAACCTTGATATTAGATCAATTATGGATGAAAACCAGCCACGCATAACCCACAGAGCGTGTCCTTATAAACGCCGTAATGGCATGTGGAAATGATGGTGTTTTGAAAGTTAGAAAAGTAAAGTTTAGTTTCTATGCTTCTCGTAGTATAAGTGATTTCCACAAATATCCGGGAGAAAAGTGGTGCTAGTTGATTGGTTCGCTTCTAAACGTCCATCACCAGACATTAGGCTATCTCGTGGATTGACTTCAACGCTTGTGTCTGTATCTTTTTACGTGTTGCCACACAGAGGCATAGCGGGGATACCACGGCCTTCTGTGTCAGACAATTACATACTTGTACTAATACTGAACTGAACAGTATAGCATTGGTTTGTGGTTAGACTTTTGTGGCCTGTGCATAGTTTAACTAATTATGAATGACAAGAAAATCCCATTGTAGTTGGATCTTTCCTGGATGAGAATCATAGTATCAATTAATTGCTTTTTATAAATTAAAATTTTATAGGTTTAGAACTTTGTCAAAATTGATTTTGAAAATATATTTACTTTGACGTGTTATTGGAATTAATCGTGCGTTCTACTATCTTTCACGGCAGGTAAATTGAATCTTCCATTTACGGGCCATTAACTTCAATACAATCTTTGTGATTACCCTTTCGCGTCGACTGTGACTCATTAGAGGAGAAACCCATCGAAGGGTAATAGTCTTTTTATACCGTGACATTCAATCATGCCCTTTTTATTAAACACCAGCAGTATGTTTTTTTGCTCGAAATCGATCTTCTACTATGAAACATCTTCATTAGAATGCACGAGGTTAGCGTGCCATAAAAATAGACAACGCACACTTATACACATTGCTTTATAATTTTTTACCTAAGAAATGTTGTGTGCCCCTTTACAGCGCATATATATTACACCCTTACTATGCGCTTTACATTATTGTTTATACTAGAAAGGAGAAAAAAGCATACACATACACGCAGAAAAACACACAAAAAAAGCATTTGATAATTATAGATGTTAAGATTTATTGCGAACGAATATCATAATGCCAATTTTGTCATGAGTGTAGCTCTATTTCACAATTTACTTTTTAGTTCTTTTATAAATACCTAGAAAGACATTGCACGAAATCGTCCAATCACTAGCGGTGGCTTCAGAATTGAAGACATCAACAAAGTCCCTCCTAATACAAACTCACGCACTCGTAATAGGGAGATTTCAAGGTCGATGATTTAAATCCCAAAAGAGGACAAGTTCTCAGAAGAAACCAGCGGTTTTGTCTCGGACGGGTCAAAAGATTTAGGTCTAACAATTATCACAAACACCTGTTGCCGCATATACACAGAGCGGATATGCACGGATTTTCTTTTCAGTGAGTCAAAAATTAATTATACTGACACAACCCAAGCAGAAGAGGACTAGGCAGCCTGGTTGGAATTTTCCAGGACGGGAGATCATGTTGAGGGTACCATTGCACCTGTACAGTGAGACCATGGGGCGGCCTGAGGTGAGTGAGGCCGATACCATTATTAAATTAATGAGATTAAGAAATTAGGCAAACAAGGGCCAAAATTTGGTCCGTCCTAGCGTGCGTTGTTGAGTTGGCTTAACGCCCAACGTCAGCACTTAATGAACTATAATTATTGTGGGCGGGCCCCAAAGCTGACGTCTAACAACTTTTTGTGCTGTCACACAGGAGGCAGGGTGGAAGACCTTGGCTCCTGTCTCAGACGGTGCCATTATACTGACACTGACCGAACCAGTTGCAAGGGAATAAATGGGACAAATACATTATTGGGACTTGAACCGCGGACCCTCCAATCTGTAGATCAATGCTCTACCATTTCGACCCCCCCCCCTTGTCTCAGCGTGAATGATGGGAAAAGCTGCAGTTTTGTAACATTATGGATCCATAAAGGAGTAAGCCAAAAAAAAAAAAAAAAAAAAAAAAAAAAAAAAAAAAAAAACTTTACCTGAGTAAGGCCCAAGGCCTCTTGAAACCTAAATCCGACACTGATTCCTGGGTCTTTCCTTAGTGTAATTGTAAATCCCAACTCACTGATTGTTTATTCTTTTTCTCTATCCAAAAAGTTGTTACCGAACCAGTCTCTTGCCTTACTCTTAATGCACTCGTCGCTCTCACACTCATACTGAGTTCTCTCTCAGTCTTGTTGAAGACGTTTTTAAGCCAGCGGCTGAAATGAATTTCAGTGCAAGGCGTTCGCATGTTAATAAAAATGATGCTGAGTTTAAGAGTTGTGCTGAGAATAACTTTTTTTTTGTCTCATTCGGCAACGAAATAAAAGCGCGTTTCAAAGTGTAAAATCTAATTAGAACGTCAGGTAAAATTGCCAAATTTGCTTTGAGAGAAGAGCGTTCTGAATTTCATTTTTATACTGTTTTTTTTTTGTTTTTGGTTTTGGGTTGTTGTTGTTTTTTGTTGTTTTTTTGGTCGATGCTATTTACCTGGTTAAAATTGTGGGTTTTAACAACTGGCATAAAGCTTTACTAATTTGTTTAACCCCACGCAGTGTTTTGGTTGAAATACTTACAACGTAAAAAGTGAAAGCTAAAAATAATACAATGTTGAAAAGTAGAAATGCTTAAAACCTAGATCTAGATCTACGGTTTCTTCCGGTGAAGTTTCTGTTTTTTAAGTGTTTGTCTTCGCTCAGCCGAGATGTCCAAACAAGTTGGCCAAATAATTGAAAACTTTGAGGTGAGTCCAGTGATATTTTATTTCCTTTTACGTAAATGAGTGAGTCGTTACATATCTAGTTTATAGATTGAGCAGTCTTGGTTTTGATGTTCTTTAACAACATGCATCTGATTCGTCTGGTTCAGAACTGCAGTGTACAAAAAGGAGCCAGGAGTCTCTAGTGTGAAGGGGAATACAGTCAAAACAACCCCTTCGTCATTAATCTATTGTAGCCGTTAGCTGTTTATAATTGTAACGGCATTGACTAATCGTTTCTAGCCAATGACTTCTAAGTAAAAAAAAAAAAAAAAAAAAAAAAAAACTTTACCTGAGTGAGGTCCAAGGCCTCCTGCAACCTAAATCCGGCACTGGTTCCTGGGTCTTTCCTTTAGTGTCGATCCCAACTCACTGATTGTTTATTTATTTTCTCTATCCAAAAAGCTGTTGTCGAACCAGTCTCTTGCTTAACTCTGAATGCACTCGTCGCTCTCACACTCATACTGAGTTCTCTCTCAGTCTTGTTGAAGACGTTTTTAAGCCAGCGGCTGAAATAAATTTAAATGCAAGGTGTTCGCATTTCAATGAAAATGATGCTGAGTTTAAGAGTTGTGCTGAGAATAACCTTTTTTTTGTCTTATTTGGCAACGAAAAAAAAACGCGTTTCAAAGTGTAAAATCTAATTAGAACGTCAGGTAAAATTGCCAAATTTGCTTTGAGAGAAGAGCGTTCTGAATTTGATTTTTATAATGTTTTTTTTTGTGTGTTCTTGTTTTTGGTTTTGGTTTTGGGTTGTTTTTTGTTTTTATTTTTTGGTCGATGCTATTTACCTGGTTAAAATTGTGGGTTTTAACAACTGGCATAAAGCTTTACTAATTTGTTTAACCCCACGCAGTGTTTTGGCTAAAACTAGACACGCAATCTTTTCACATGAAACAGATGCCGTAGATCCTATTGATGTGATAGTGGATAGTTTTCTCTTGGTAATTTTTTATCCCAGCAGTTGATAATTTTTCTGAATAATTTTCGGCAAGTTATTTGTTTTTCAGTGAAGTTATATTAGGACAGCTAGAACAAAAGGATGATGATATTGTCATAATAACAGTCATATACATTCATAAAACACTATTTATTATTCTATATTCGAAATCTATCCTACCTGTTATTGAAATAAAAGTAAAAAGAATTGAAATACCATAACAGTTTTTTCTCGACCCACTTGTATTTGTGCTGGTATTGCATACATCAGGATAAGTGTAGATATCAGGAAAACAGGTCTATGCGCCCTCACCAGGAATGCAAGGGACCGTCATAATTATAACGTTTCAAAATTATTTCTACCGCTGATTCTGAGAGGCGCTGTGTAAATTGGTTTATGTGACGGACCAACAGTCAAGCTCTTATTTTCATTACAAACAAAAAAAAAAAACAGTTATTGTTGAAATACTTACAACGTAAAAAGTGAACGCTAAAAATAACAATTCAATATTGAAATGTAGAAAAACTTAAAACCTAGATCTAGATTTACGTTTTCTTCCGGTGAAGTTTCTGTTTTTAACTGTTTGTCTTCGCTCAGCCGAGATGTCCAAACAAGTTAGCCAAATAATTGAAAACTTTGAGGTGAGTCCAGTTTTATTTTATTTCCTTTTAAGTCAATGCGTGAGTCGTTACATATCTAGTTTGTAGATTGAGCAGTCTTGGTTTTGATGTTCTTGAACAGTATGCATCTGATTCACCTGGCTCAGAACTACAGTGTATAAAAAGGAGCCAGGAGTCCCTAGTGTGAAGGGAAATTCAGTCAAAACAAGCCCTTCGCCATTAATCTATTGTAGCTGTTAGCTGTTTATGTTTGTAAAGGCATTGACTAATCGTTTCTAGCCAATGACTGCTAAGTCAACGCAGTTCTCAATATCCGGATCCCTGCTTGAGATAAACAATTGGAACACACCCAGGGCGTATCACCCACAACTTGATGGTATAAATTTTGAGGTAAGTGCCATTTAAACATAGAAAAACTACTCTATGTTGACCTTTTTCAATTTTAAATAAAAGCGAAGATTATCCCTGTTTTGTTTTTGGTTTTTGGTTTTTTTTTTTAGAATAACATATTTCAACGTCTAGGAGTGCACTTAATGCACTGTAAATTACTCCAGAGGTGAACATTCCGACATGTGCTTGCCTCTCTCATGCTAAGCCTACCTGGTCTTGTCTTGGCAGGGAAAGTATCGCATAGACGCTGGTGTTCTTGTATTTTTTCCATCCTTTTTTCGTTTTATACCGTTATTCTTGTTTTTCTAGGCGCTGTGTTAGTTAAACATTTTAATACATCTTTTTGTTTGCTTTTCCTTTGTTTTTATTTTATTTTGTTTTTGTTGTATTTGTTGTTTTATTATAGCTTAGAGTTTATCAAAACTAGTGCCAACAGCCAGGTGACCTTGACCTTTACTTCACACATGCTAGAAAGAGCTGAACCTGCCCACGACGACCACCGAATATTATCAACAAAGATTATCGCTATAATCACTAATCAGTGGTCGTGTTGTGCAGCACACAGCAAAAAAACGCATTAACTACAGGTACCATTTTCAACCGATCTGATGCACGAAGATCTATACCTTGCATGATGTTCGAAGACGTTTTAATTACCAGCATTTTTTTTTTAAATAATTCGATATTATTTAAATTTTACCATTACGAAAAGTTATCTTAACTATTCTTTTAATGCTGCGGTTTCTTCAATAATAGAAAACTCTGAGCAGTAGACAACTTACAATGAAACAAAGAAAAAAGATAATGTCCTACGTAGAATTTTATAATTAATTTTATTAGCAGTAGTGAAGCATAATTTGTGGCATTCGCTCTGGTTATTTTCTGTGCATTCCAGCCCCGTTTCACAATATGAAACAATCAAGGCTGCGAAAAAACAAATGTGTGAAATATTTATACTACTGTATTCCTAGAAATAAAACTGAACTTTCAGAACCATCCCATATCCCATCATTCCACGTAATGCAGTAATGCCCTTGAAAGCGAGAGATTCTATCTAGTGGTATTATAATAACCGTTTTATCAATATCGGACTAGAATGGCACTAAAAAGATTCCAGTAATTTACGAAATAGAATAGCAAAAACATTTAAGAGTTTTCAGTGCATATTTCCCAGAAATAAAGCCTATACCCCAAGAAGTAGATATGATTATGGGAGGAAACTAAATCACATTTGCCTGTAACTGGCCTTTGATTTAAAGTTGTGTCCACTGAGATGTATACCGCCCACTAATGGTTAGAATTTCTGATCTAGGCTTTGTCAATTTCAACATTAATTGCGATGTCCTTGAACAAACAAGGCGTGGTGTTGGCGTAAGTGGTAGATCGGTGGGCTACCAAGCGGGAGATACCCGGTTCGAATCAACGATATGGCAAATTTATTTGTCGGATTACGCCCCATAACGGTTGGGTAGGTGCAATAATGTGACTGACTGAGACAAGAGGTATGGTATTCCTGCACTGTCTTTTGTGTCTGCATTTGTCAGACGTCAGTTTTGGGGCCCGTCACCGAAAATGATAATTATCTGAAACCTGAGAGTCGTTACAAAAGGCGAGAGTTTCTCTCCCACAAGGAAGTTTGGCCTTGAAGAAGCCATATCAACCAGAGAAAAATGGCAGTATGAAACGATAGCCACTGGTATCATTTGATCAATAAGATCATTTTTACAAAACAATTTCAGCGTTCTTTGGTGATGTTTTTCCTTTTATGTTAAGTATTTAGGACGTGAAGTAAAGATGCAGATTATATGCCTAAGGGGTAGGACCCAGCCCCACCTATGGCAGAAGTAAAGGGTCGAAAGTACAAGGTCTCGAAAGCATACGACTTGTCTCACGCGTTCTTATTTACATTGTCATAAAATGTGTCGGGTCGTAAACTTACGACAACATTGTACTTACGACTCAAGGACCAGCAGCTCTGCTCTCCCTATCCGCCTTTGCCCCGATTCTGTTTGAAAAGAGAGATAATCTCTGGGATGGGTTTTTATTTTGTCACAAAAACATATAACTGAGTTAGTGCCCCTGGGGCCACTGCTTAATCTATCATAAGTATTGTGCCTGTCTTTCTATCTTAATCCTTTTGTCTCTTTTTACTTTTCTCTAACTTCATTTGCATCAGTAGTGCTTCTCCCCCTCTCTCCCTCTCTCTCTCTCCCTCACTCTCTCTTCCTCTCACTCTCTCTCTCTCTCTCTCTCTCTCTCTCTCTCGCTCTCCTTCTCTCTTTAAATCACTGGGTAAAAGAGAGACAGTAATGGAAGGACATTTGAAAGTTGTGAAGAAAAGAGGGAGAGAAAAAAGTAAATTTATTGAAAAAGAGCAAAAGAGTGACAGAAAGAAAGAGGGTGAGATAGAAAGAAAGAAAAACAATCCACCAGGGAATCAGGTAGAGATAGAGTCAATTTGCTACTAGGTACAACCATTGTTAGCGACACTTTCTGTAAAACTGAATGCAATGTAATTGTAAAAATTGTTCCTTCTTTCTCACTGATTACCTTGTCGTAGCGTGTACACTGTTCAACATTCAACAACTAATCTTAAGGCAGTCAAAGGTTCGGAAGGGTTGTGAAAGAAAAAAAATATAGGCTAAAAAATTCCGACGATTTTTCTACCGTATGACATCCTTCATCACTTGATGAAATTAAATGACCCCATCAAATATCCTTTACGTACTCAGTCTACAGGCTGGGTGATTGAGTGGGTTGGTGTCTTAACGTCTTACGTCAGCGGCAAGAGTATCTCGTGAAAAGATCCCAATAGTAACGTCTGACAATTTTACCTGATCCCACGCAGAGACAGCGTGGGGCTACCAGGACTCCTGCCTTAGTCGCCTATACATGTGTTTATACTGACACCATCCCAACCAAAAGGGGGGCGAAATCAGACAAATAAACTCCGTCCGATTTGGGGTCTCGAACCGAAACCCTTCCGATTGAGCCACACTAATATTATTAATATTATTATTATTATTATTATGGTAAGATTTGTTAGCAGTTACATGTGCACAAACAATAGAAAAACTTACTGATTAGCAAACATTTTTTTATAAAATGTAAGACAGTACAACTCCATCTTTCAAATGACGTCGTCTACTCAGAAGTGCTGAACTAATCAGTAAGTTTTTTACTATTGTCTGTGTAATTGTAACTGCTAACTAACGTACCCCACGTCTTTGAACGGAAAAATCATTAAGCGCAATCGTATTCAATGAGCATGACTACATTGAGAGTCATTCGGGATCGGGCACGAAATGAGCATTCTATTCCCAAAAAGAATAAGTACAAAATATTATGTCTATTTAGATCTAGATCTACACTCAGATAGGCCTAGGCCTAGTAGGTTATATCCTTGCCAATCTATGGGTTAATTATGTCGGAAAAGTCTCACAAAATAAAACAAACAAAAACCCAACCAAAAATACAGAATTAAAAACGTTAAAATTTGATAAAAATTTCCATTTACCTTACAATCAATACGTGTGTGAATTTTTTTTTTACTTTTTACTGTTTAACACACCTCTTTTTTTCTATAACTATTCAATAGATTTCCGACCGGTAGTCGCGGTGAAAATAAGGTTGATTGGTAATTATAGTTGATAACATTGATTAATTAAAAATCGATTAGGCGTCAAGGCGTCCAAAAATCTATCCTTGGACGCCTTGTTAGGCGTTGATGTTATTAGTTTTATGACTCATAAATCTTCTCTGGCTCAATTGTAATTTTATTGTAAAATTTGGGATCTTAGGTTCGAGCGGTTTGGATTTGATCGCATGTCTAAGTTTGAGACGAAGACAATTTTATATATATATATGTGTATAATNATGTAACTGCTAACAAATCTTACCTGTTCGATGAACAGGGCATTGGCTAGTTATTATTATTCCTTTTAAAAGAGCTTCCATCCCCCAAAATAATTTAAAACAAAAATGATATTTATGGAACGGCTGGTAATGTTAAAGTATTATGTGTTTTTGGCTGAGTCTGCACCACTAAATAAAATATATGGTTGACCGTCAAAACTTCTTTAGCATGACAACACACACGATGTAAAGGTATTTTTTTCAATAAGCATGTTAAGTTAGTGAACTGAATTCATATTGGGTAAATAAGGGATAAACACGAAACAGAACGAGGAAGTCAAACTATAATTATTTATTCTTTTAACTCAAAATCCAAACGCAAACATATTAGGGATATTTTGCTTCAGTTGACAGATTTTTAAAACAATTAACCTCCTTTTTAAAATAAGTCGAAGACAACCAGTAGAACATATCATCTCCTATATTTGATATTTGGTATTTTTTTCAATAAGCATGTTAAGTTAGTGAACTGAATTCATATTGAGTAAATAAGGGATGAACATAAAACAGAACGAGGTAGCCAAATCATATTTATTCTTTTAACTTTACACAAATTTTAAACGCAAACATATAGTGATATTTTGCCTCAGTTGATAGATATTTTTTGAATAATTAACCTCCTTTTTAAAATAAGTCAAAGACAACCAGTAGAACCTATCATCTCCTACATTCGATATTTATATAATTTGCCAATCGAATACTCTATGTCAGTCATGATGGCGCCGTAAGTCTAGTGAAATCGTATAATCGAAGGCTAACTCCCCCATCCCAACTCCACCTAAACACACCTAGCACATAAACAAAAACAAACAGAGAACAAAAAAAACTTACGCCTCAAACAGATGATTAAAACCCAAAAAGGAGACTTGAGACAGCGAGGTGCCTTTTTCTGATCTTTTCTTTGTTTTTAAAATAATGAATGCTTACATCATGCGATATACCGAAACTCTGCCAACACCGTCCTCATCGCAGAATTTTTAAACATGTTTTACATGACATGTGTTACTGAATACTATATCGAAAGAACGTTTGAATATAGGACCTTGTTTCAAAGAACAGAAAAACGAGATTTTGCTTGTGCCCAGGCAAAATTTATTCCTACATGCAAATTAAATTTGAAATTTACGAGTTACCGAAGAGAGCGAGGAGCAGACAGAGAGTCAGCAAGGGAGATAGATTAGTGGAGGCAAAGGCTGTCTGTGAAATACGAGGACTGAGAAATATCTAGGTTCATGGTCATCAACGCCAATCAGCACAAACCTCCACAATGATGATGATCTTAAATTGGAACCTCACAAACAAACTTCGCACCTGCGGTGCAGTGCCAGTCGTTGCTCGCATTAACACTGATTCTCATTTCCATGCAATCTTCGTTTCCGTTGTAATTGTTGGGCTGTCCTGGATGCCAGTTAGGATATTTCACAGTTTGACCGCTATGCCAATAAGTCCACACTCCCTCATTAGTAATGTCATTTGCTCCAGTGAAGAAATTGTCGCCGCCCACTCCCTTTACAAAACTGAAAACGAAGTCATATTCCGCCTTGTTCTCTATCTCAAGAAGATACCCTCCCATCACTTCGCACCGGAGGTCGGCTGTCCGAATATCGAAAGGAGCCACGGTCTTGCTGACAAAGTATCGCCTCCCTTCAAACTCGCTAGAGACGTCAAACGTATCCAGGGAGGGTGCAAATCGCGCAAATCTGAGCCCCTTGAGGATCAGTTCTTGGCGTCGCAGAATGATCGAAGTGTAGTTCTCCAGCTGTTCCCCAATGTAGCCCACAGCATCTTGGATCGAATCCATTCTAGAACTCAGGTTTCGCTGTATTGAATCTGTGATCGCGAGTCCAGTAGATGAAGAGTTGTTCTGCGGGTTGTCTGAAGTGCCGAGATCCGACGTGGTGGTGGTGGTGGCAGATGAAGACATGCCTGTGGAAGCGGTGGAAGTTGTGATGGAGATCGTAACAGCACGCCCTACTCTGTCCAGCCCGTTAGCCACGCACTTGTACTGCCTGGGGCTGTCGGCGAGCTGGGGGATCCAGGAGATCCCTAGCTGTGAGACGGGCGGATCCCTTCCTCCTCCTATCCCGGTATCCCCTATCCCCCCGATCTGCCCGAATACATTCACATCAGCTCCGCTCAAGCCACCCAGAGCCCGGGCTCCGAGAGTCCAGAGGTCAAAGGTCGCAAGAGGGTCGAACTGACCTGCAGCACCGAAAGATTTAGAGCCGTACAAGGTCAAGGCCGTGACCTTCTCCAAAGAGGTTAGAGTGGGATTCAGGGTACACACCACAGAGTGAGACCTAACCACAGCCGTGCTGTCCAGTCCTGCGTCGAGAATGATACGGATGGCTGGGCCAGGCAGTGGTCCCCCTGCGACATCTCCCAGGAAGAGAAGTGGCGTGATAAGGCAGAAAATCAAGGCGAACTTGTAACTCATCATTATGTCTGGAGGAACCAGAAACACAGAATGGAATGTTATATCAATAAAAGACATTTAAAAAATTCTTAAATACTTCTTTCATTTGTATGTGAAAATAATATTGGAATAGTCGCATTTAACAAAAAGATAATTTTCAACAACTTTTGAGAAGCATGCTGCAAAGTTTCTTCGAAAAATCTTCCATAGGGCCGACGTGTATATTACAAATATAAAATGTAACATTCAGGTATCTTCTGACAGCTTTTGCGATATGTTTGTTTACACACTTTTACTATAGGTAACTTAAAATTATCATTTGCCCCTTTCTGTATAATGATACCGTTGCAAAACACCCAAGTAAAATGAAAAAATACAAATTTTGTTTCCTCTAAAATGCATGAATATATCTTAATTTCTAATAACTAAGTTTCAATTTTTTCGTTGGTCTCTGTTTTATACCATCATCATCATCATCATCATCATCATCATCATCATCATCATCATCATCATCATCATCATCATCATCATCATCATCATCATCATCATCATCATCATCATCATCATCATCATCATCATCATCATCATCATCATCATCATCATCATCATCATCATCATCATCATCATCATATTATTTTTATGCCTATTCCTGTTGTTGAGGACATTGTTTGTGTTATTTAGTTTATCGGATTTCGTTTGGTATTTCCTACATGGTTGACAATTTTTTTTCCGAATGTTGCTTTATCACGTTATAGAAAGGAGCAAAATTAGGTTTTAGACAATAAATAAATCAACATTAATTTTGCTGATTTTGCAAAGAGTGTCAATATTTTAGCTGATAACTTATGCCTTAATAATTACACCAAAGATCAGGTAATAACCTATTTTTTGTTGAGTTGTGAAGTCTTCAGGGGAGTTAAAATGGGTAAGGACGTATTTTGTGTGCCTTTGATTTTTAGTCTTAGAAAATAAGACAACTGGCCCTATATTTACTATCAAACCAGCGTACTTATTTAATGATAAACGTCTGCCGTAAAAATATAAAGTGTGAAACTGAAACTTTTCCGTACCAATGAGCAACACCGATTTACCTTTAAAATAAGTCCATATGAGAAGATCACAAATCTTTGTTACTGTGGGTATAGTCAGCGTCCCTCTTGATCTAGTAAAAACTTATGCTGGACTCCCAGTGTGTGAGCCTGACTTGATTTTAGACTCCACCCAGTCAACAGGGTGTAAGTACAACGTTGTAATAACATTGCGACTCACTTTTAGATATTCGGATAAGAAGATTTACTACCAGTTATGTGCTGCTGTGACGTTGTACTTACGACATGAGAGCAGGGCATGAGTTCTCTCCCCTCCCTTTCCCCTCTCTCTCTCTCTCTCTCTCTCTCTCTCTCTCTCTCTCTCTCTCTCTCTCTCTCTCTCTCTCTCTCTCTCTCTCTCTCTCTCTCTCTCTCTCTCTCTCTCTCTCTCTCTCTCTCTCAGTTTAGATTATCTGTCTGTCTGTCAACAGAGCTCCTCGCTCGAGTTAGATAATACATAAACCATCTTTACGAACCATAAACAATGTGTTTGATCTCCGCACTTCGCATGATTTGCGTTTGTTCATCTTTAATACTGTTGAAGCTCTGGACTATACCCGCATTTTTTACGTATTAAAAATGGGCTTTTCCCTCTCAGAGATTTGTGTTATTCTATAGATCTCAAGATTTCAGCTAATTTCTTCACATACAGATACATGCAAGCGTTGCTTTTAGTGATCTCTGGTTCTTTGTTTTTTGGTTGTTGTCGTTTTTCGTTGTTGTTTTTTTTTTGCATCATCGGCCAAGGGATGGTGTCTGGAAATGTCGGTAAAACGCAGTGAGCATTTAACTGTTTAGCTTTTTTTTAATGCCAACTATAAAACTATAAGCATTTTCTACACACACAAAAAACCCTCCACTTTACTTAAAATTGCTTTTACAGAAATATGTCGAACCGAAAAAAAATTACTTTAAAAAGCACACTAAACATTCTGTTTTAAGAAGGGAAGAAAATGGAATGCGTATCAATCAATTAAAAACTTTTGATTACTTCCATTGTCGGATTGCATATCACCATTCAAGTTCCACCAACCTCGCTACATGGCCAAACTTTCTGCCACTTTTAATGACGTCAAATAAAATGGATCATCAACTCATTAACTCATTAACCCATTCCGTGTACCGACATTTAATGAACTTGGAACGAGTTACTGAGGTATGTGGAGATTTTAAAAATCAGTCACAGGCTGCCTAGTTATTCACATAAGTATTTTCTACTTTAAAAGAACCAAAAATGACAACGAACTAACACAGATAGAAATGTAGATTCTGTAGTATACCACTAGTATGCCTCAAAGAGAGGGAGGGATGAGTAAAAGATATCAAAATATCAAAATAGTTTTCCACTAAGGTGCTTAGTAATAAATCAGTCTGGACCAGTGATATAATGTTCCTTCTTCATTACCTTAGGCTGTTCTGCTTTATATGTGTTCTGTAATTATAGCTTTGAACATTTGCTGTGGAGTATTTCAATTTATTCGGCAGTTCCGTATATCCCCTTTTCTTTCTTTCTTCATTGACTTTATACTATATCCCCTTTTCTTTCTTTCTTCATTGACTTTATACCGATACTCTATATTGAGAAGAAATGTGTTTCTCGCTGTTGTCAGTTCTTTATTGTTCGTAAAACCAACTAAGTTGCAGTGTAAACATGACATTTACAATAAACGTTACAAGATCCCACATACAAATCCTTCAACATTGCAATGTGAGAGCGCTCTGAGTGGTAATATGTGTGGGGCAGAAAGCGACAGAAATGAAATGTATTATTTTTAGTTTACTCAAAAGGAATTTGTAGGAAAGGTGTTAAAAACTTACCCAGTTTATATGTACTGTGCAGCAGATTTTGTTCTGTGACCATTCAATCAGTTGTCCAGTGTTGACAGCCCTGTTGTGACAACGTCAGCTGTCAGAATAATTATCTGATCAGGGATCTTCCCAATATTCTGAAAAACACCGCGGCTCAGATAGCCTAGCCAGATGACAGCAATCCTGGATAATATCGTGTTGTTGTTTTTTAGGCAAGATAAATAGTCTTGCGCACGTACTATTTTGCTATCTTTGACAAGTGGGAAATAAATAACCAATCAAACTCATGACACGTTTATCAAGACTTGGCCAAACCAATCAGTAGAGAGCTAATACAAGTGGCACTTGAACGATCGTTTTGTCTGACGTCTTATTGCTGTGATAGTGCTCAACATGAAGGAGCATTGGTTGTGCTTGATTATAATATTTCATTGTCTGTAGAGTGCTCAACAAAATGAGCATGCAATGATTATAATAGAATTAAGTACCTGTCGCGACTCTAGAGTTTAGAGCTACTGCTCTCGTCAGGCGACTTATTTTTTCTGTTTGACACCAGAAAACGTTTTCTGTGGGTGCAGTGGGAAAAAATTCCTTTCTTTGCTTTAGGGTTAGATAGATAGATAGATAGATAGATAGATAGATAGATAGATAGATAGATAGATAGATAGATAGATAGATAGATAGATAGATAGATAGATAGATAGATAGATAGATAGATAGATAGATAGATAGGCACACACAAAAAGAGAGATAGCGAGAGAGGAGACTGAGAGAGAGAAGGTGATAGTGAAACAAGAGGATAAATTTAGTTCAATAAATTAAATTTTCTTAAAACGTTGTTATAATCTCCAACGTCAAGTATCGCTATTAAAAAATTAAGTCTGAGCTCTGGGGATTTGTATAAGATAGATCTAGGATAATATTTTAATGGCTTGCATGGAGGACTACTAGCTAGCTCACTGCATCTGTTTGCGGGGGAGGTGTGTTTGTTGCATGGCTTGAACAGGCGAGAGAAACATGACCAGTGCATTGATGTGTAATCAAATGCTGATGAGGGATGCATGGACACAAGGAAGATACCGCTACTCTAAGGGTGATAGAGGATAATGGTTCCTGGGGAAATAAAAGGGAAAGATGTACAACAGAAATGATGAAGGGTATCTGATCTTTGTACGTAAAAAAATACGATTAGTGGTGAGGGGTTTGTTTGTTTGTTTTGTTGCCTAATGTCCACCTTTAGCACTATATAGGCTACATTGGGTAGGGGGGAGGGGGAACTGGAAGGGTGATAATGGTATCTGGGGGGAGGGGGGGGGGGTTGAAGAGAGGGTGGCATCAGAGGAATGTAGCTGTCTAGCTGAGCTATGAGCAGAAGTGGCTGATGTTTTAATGAGGGGCTCAGGTGTCGAATGGTTCTGGCAGACCCTGGTTCTGTCAGTCAGACTGAGTGTTAGAGAGTGCTCACCTTGGGCTAGTACCTCCACAGTTCACAGTCTCACGGGGAGAGAAGTGTGAGTGTGTAATGAGTTAACATTGTAGTTACATTCATGTATTCGCTAATGGAGTGAGTCGTAGGCAACAGTTGCAATGAGTGCATAGTTGCATAAGATATAGAAAAATTGTTTTCTCGTGGAATTCGAAAACTTGGATTCATGATTGCTAATGTATATAATCGACGTAAATTGAAGGAAATATTTTGCAATGGTGCAACTGCGATTTGTGGAAAGTAATAGGGTTTGGTTTTCGAGGAATTCCACAAATTTGGATTAATCGTTGTTAGACCAGTTACAGAACTTGAATTTCCCCGCGGTGGTTTTATGTTTATAGGCATGGCCTGAGCAACGGAAATAATCCGTATTGGCTAAGGTTTACAGAGACCTGTCTAAAGATAACTATTGAAAGTTGTTTAATCCTTGTTAGACCAGTTGCACACAGAACTGGAATTTCCCCGCTGTGGTTTTATGTTTATAGGCATGGTCTGAGCGTGTTGTAGATGAGAACAGAAATAATCTGTACTGGCTAAAGTCTACAGAGTATTGTCTAAAGATAACTATTGAAAGTTGTTTATTCTGTAAGAGAGGGTTAATTGAAAGAATATTGAGTGCATTATTAAAACGTTTTTTTTTATTGTGACAATTAAGAAAAGGGAAATGTTATGCTTGTGGATGAACATGGGTGGACTGAATTTCGCTAAAATGCCCATTAACAAATTTATAGTCACGAATGCTAAAGTGCCAGATAGGGTATAAATTCAAAATGTTGTGGTGGAGAATACACAGCTTGAAACTTCTTAATTCTCTAAACTAAACAAAATTATATTATATAAAGTAGAGATCAACGGGGCTGATGTTAAAGGTTTTTTGTCAAACCCATATCAAAAAGTGTCACGTTTTTCAGACACTCTAATCGGTTTGAAATTCTAAAAAGCAGAAAATCATTTTTTTGTTTATAACACTCTCACGCGTGCGAAAATAGGCTAAATTTTAAGCTTCTTTTTGCGACAAGCTTTGTAAAAAGTGTTTAATAGCTGCAAGACCCCCCCCCCCCCCCCGCAGTCTCCACGCCACACTGTAGCCAACAGCAACAGCTGTGTAAAAAAGAAGTTATAAACCAAAAACCCCCCCCCCCCCCCCCCCAGATTGTCTGTACACATGTAGCATACAGAATGACTCTATCCAGGTAAGCCCAGCTGTTCTTTATGAGGAAATTCTGAGCATGTCTGGGGATGTAACAGCCGTATCTTTTCATCCTGCATTCCTTCCTCTCTCTCTCTCTCTCTCTCACACACACACACACAATTTGTCTACCTTTTTTAATCCCGCTCCTCTTTCAGTGTCTATCTCACAGGTCATGTCTCTCTCTTGCTTAACCTCTATTCCTCCCTCTACCTGTTTCTTTCTGTCTGTCTTTCTGTACGTTTCACACACACAGCTTCTCTCTCTCTCTCTCTCTCTCTCTCTCTCTCTCTCTCTCTTTATCTCCCTTTTCTCTTTGTGCCAATCTGTCTTTCTGCATGCCATTCTACTGTCTGTCTGTCTGTCTGTCTGTCTGTCTGTCTCTCTGCATGTCAGTCTATTGTCTGTCTGTCTGCCTGAATATCAGTCTACTGTATGTATGTCTGTCTTTTTGTATGCATCTTAGTCTACTGTCTATCTGTATGACTGGCTGTCTTCATGTTAGCCTACCGTCTGTCTGTCTGGATGCCAGTTTATATCTGTCTATCTGTCTCTCTGCATGTCCGTCTACTATCTCTCTGTCTGTCTACTGACTGTCTGTCTTCATGCCAGTCTGCTGTCTTTATGTATGTGTGCATGTCCGTCTACTGTCTGTATATCTGTCTGCATGTCAGTCTACTGTCTGTCTGTCTGCATCTTAGTCTACTGTCTGTCTGGCTGGCTAGTTGTCTTCATGTTAGCCTACTGTATGTGTCTCTGCATGTCTGTCTACTGTCTGTCTACTGTCTGCGTGTCTGTGTGCATGTTCGTCTACTGTCTGTCTGGCTGTCTAGTTGTCTTCATGTTAGCCTACTGTATGTCTGTCTGCATGCCAATTTAGTCTACTGTCTGTCTGTCTCTCTGCATGTCTGTCTACTATCTATCTTTCTGTCTACATGTCAGTCGACTGTCTGTCTACTGTCTGTCTGCATGTCAGTCTACTGTCTGTCTACTGTCTGTCTGTCTCTCTGCATGTCTGTCTACTATCTATCTTTCTGTCTACATGTCTGTCTACATGTCAGTCTACTGTCTGTCTGCATGTCAGTCTACTGTCTGTCTACTGTATGCATGTCTGTGTGCATATTCGTCTACTGCCTGTCTGTGTGTCTGTCTTCATGTCCGACAACACTTTGTCTGTTTGCATGTCCGTATACTGTCTGTCTGTCTGCATATCTGTCGTCATGTCAGTCTAATGTCTGCATGTCATTCTACCGACTGTCTGGTTTGTCTGGCTGCATGTAAGTCTACTGTCTGTGTGTGTGTCTGTATTCATGTCCGCCTACTGTCTGTCTGTCTATATTAATGACGCCATATGAGTCTACTGTCTGTCTGTATGCATGTCAGTCTACTGTCTGTCTGGCTGTATGCATGTCAGTCTACTGTCTGTCTGTCTGCATGCATGTCAGTCTACTGTCTGTCTGGCTGCATATCTTTCTCACCCCAAGGCACAACAGTTATCGCGTAGACGGTTGAAACGCAGTAAACATCTCTCTGTTCACCATAGCATTCTATCCACTCTGTTATCAAGGCACTCCTTTCGTTGCACGTGCCTGTAGATTACACTCAATCTTCACTACATCTCGAGATGTCGGTAGTTTAGCCGATTACCGCCTCTTACACGATTCTTCTCGAAACGTATGGGACGCAAAAACTGTTTGAACTGAACTCGCATAATACTTAACTATATATTTAAAAACACTTAAAACCTATTCGCATACCAGTTGCAGTAACATTTCTTGTTGTCACAGTGGGCGCGTGAACGAAGCCGCATTCATAGTGCACAATCAGTGGCTCACAAAACTACGTATGTTTTCAATTAGACGCTAAACACGGGAGGTTTTGTTCGCGACTCTTTCACTGCTGATGGATGCAGTTTAGACATATACAAAATTATAATTATACCAGGATGCTTTAGTGGTTGACTGGCACTCACCTGCCTTGACAGGTGTTACTACTACATAGGGTTGGGTCCATGACAGGAAAGTCTGACGTTGATTGTCTACTAGTGTCTAGTGGCGTTTAGATCTAACCAATGCCGATTGTCTTCAAAAGTGTTTGTTGTTTTTTAAACGGAACTTAATACATGTCTTTTGCACGAACGTACTGAATTGTTGTGTTTTTAAAATGATGATTATTAGCATTTTTTGCACTGTTCCTGAAATCAATGTCGATAAGCAGATGTCGAAGTTATAAGAATATTGATACCTTAATTTATTTGTTTAGTTTATGAGCTGCGTCATTCAAAGCCGAGCGAAATAAGTAAGCCTAGATCTAGAAGCCTAATAATCTAAAATGTATAAAATCTGAATGTTTTATAAGTAATACGTAAAACAAATAAGGTAAAAAACATCTGATTGTTCTTAGGTGAGTTTTTTCTTGCGTTTCTAACTCACCCTAGCCTTGAAGCTACGCGAGGCTATATCAATAAAATATTAGGCACAATTAAGACACTTTACATTCTTAATCTAGTAATGTAGGCTTGTTGGACGAACAAAAAACACCCACTTCAGTCGGTTTGGTAACTTGAGGTGTAATTTTTGGGAGACCTTCAGCTACGGTATAAAAAAATATATATAATCAGTAAACGTTCTTTTCGGACAACCGAATCTTAGCGGAAAAACGTTGAGTGAGGTTTTAGTTGTTCACTTTAATCTTGGCATCTAGCGTCCGCCTTATCGTCACTCTGGTATGACCAACAGGAAAATTAGCACTGAGTAGCGGGCCATCAACATGCATGGCTGTAACCAGGAATCAGCGATTGTGATGGAGGTAGTGGTTGCGTGAGCAGTGTTGTCTGGAAAAAGGGTGTATATAAATAGGTACTAGTAAATGAAGGGGAAAATAAAGGAGTTAGAAATAAAAAAATAGAGAGAGAGAGAGAGAGAGAGAGAGAGAGAGGGAGAGACAGACAGACAGACAGACAGAGAGAGAGAGAGGGAGAGAGAGAAAGAAATTGAGAGTGAGCGAGCAAGCGTGAGATAGAGAGAGGAGAGTAGAGAGAGAGTAATACAGAAAGAAAGAGAGAGAAAGAGGAGAGGTAGTGAGAGAGAGAGAGAGAGAGAGAGAGAGAGAGAGAGAGAGAGAGAGAGAGAGAGAGAGAGAGAGAGAGAGAGAGAGAGAGAGAGAGAGAGAGAGAGAGAGAGAGAGAGAGAGAGAAAGGCACAAAGAGTCAGATATAGAGAAAGAGTTATTAGAGTTCATTATCATAAACCAATAAAGAGCTTTCAAAGCCCAAAGCTCAGTACGAACTCCCATAATTACTTCCTGTCCATCTGCCAAACACTCCGAGTCTGCGCGCGGCGCTTGCGCAAGAGGCTATTATTGTGTTCGACAGCGCACGTTTTATATAATACATAGATAGATAGGTAGAAAGATGGATAGATAGATAGATAGATAGATAGATAGATAGATAGATAGATAGATAGATAGATAGATAGATAGATAGATAGATAGATAGATAGATAGATAGATAGATAGATAGATAGGTAGATAGATAGATAGATAGATAGATAGATAGATAGATAGATAGATAGATAGATAGATAGATAGATAGATATTTTTCGCGTAAATGGGAAACCTTCGTGTAAAGCCTATTTTGTTTCTCTTTTATTTGTTGATTTGTGTTTGTGTGAGTGTTTTGTTCCTTTTTTATAGCATGCGATACAAAGTTAAAAACAGTTGGATTTTTTTTAAATTTTCAAAAGTTGAGTACAGTCATTTTATTCCTGGAGGAGGATTTCTTTTCGAGGATAATTATAACATCAAGGGGTAAGAATAGAAAAAACAACAACTGCAGTAGCTAGACCTTGAGAGCACTGCAACCAAAGATGGCCCGATGTGCTATTATCATTATTGTAACGAACTCTAAGTTCCATGTAAATGGCTACGTTCATCAGTTACTAAGTAGTTAGGAAATCTATGTCGAGCAACCGTTAAGTAAATAATGTAGCCAACATCTATTTTTGTGTAGTTATTGCCCGCGTTAAAAGCAACATACGCACCATTTCGGCCGTCATCTTGAAAACCTCTCGATTCATTAAAAAATGCGTCTAAAAATAACTTTATATTTACATAAAATATATATATTTTTAAAGTAATTTCTAGTCTTTGTTTATGTGATTCGATGCATTAAGCATTACAGAATGGTTTTCCTTTAATAAATCTAATCAAGTATTATTGTGATTTCTACTGCCGCAAACTTAGGCCAAATCTATATCTAACGTTGAACTGCAGCTAGATGTAGCGTTATCAATAATGACAAACTAAAATCTAAACTTTATTTGAGCTAATACAATTTATTAAATAATTTCATGGTCTATTGGCCTAAATTTAATGTAGCCGCAATAGCGGCAGAGTGTGTGTGTGAATGTGTAGTGTTTGGAAAATGAGGGGGAGGAGAAAGGGGGTTCTAAAGGTCAAGCCGGTCGACTTAAATGTCTATTAGGTTGACGAAGCTTAACTTAGCTACACGCGTAAAAGTCATTTGCAGAGACTTGACTTAAACAGTTACCATTTATACTTGGCGTAGGTTAGTTCAAACTTAATCTTGGGAGATGCTTACAGAGCCTGGTTGTGGGATATACCTGCTCCAACACTATGAAGACTAAGCAATGTCCAAGGATTCTATGGAAAAACCAGTGATTAAATCTCTTCTGATTCCCGCGTTTTGTTCTAGGATTCTATGGAAAACCAATGTTTAAATCTTTTTTATGGCCGCGTTTTGTTTTAGGGTTCTGCGTAAAACCAATGTTTAAATCTCTTCTGATGCCCGGTTTTCTTCTAGGGTTCTACGGAAAACCAATGTTTAAATCTCTTCTGATGCCTGCTTTTCTTCTTTGGAAAAACCAATGTTTAAATCTCTTCTGATGCCCGCGTTTTCTTCTAGGATTCTACAGAAAAATCAAGGTTTGAAACTTTCCGGCTGACCGCTTCTCCTTCTAGGATTTTAACCAAAAAATGTGTCTGCGTTTTGTCCTAGGATTCTACGAAAAACCAATGTTTTAATCTCTTTTCTGATGGCCGCTTGCTCTGAAAAAGTTCTACAGGAAAACCAAGGTTTCTATCTCTCCTGATGCTCGCGTTTTCTTCTAGGATTTTACAACAACAAAAAAGTTCAAATTGATAATCTTCTGATGTTGCCGGAAATATACTCGAAGTGAAACAAATCAAACCAAACAGAATCTCGACTATGGAGGTCAATCGCCAAGTTAACAATAACATGGAACCTTTCAGAGACGGAGTAGAGGAGAACTCTCCCGCTTTGGAGGCCAAGAGTTTCTGCTGTATGGGGATAGCACATCTTTCTCTGGAGGTGAGTGAAGGAGGATTCCGTTATCATCCCTTATTGGCGAATAACGTGGTTCTTGTTTGAAAATCCATTCATTTTGTGCGATGTATATATATATATATAATAGAGGTTGGTCTTTTTACGTTTAGTTGTCTTTGCCTAGATCACAACTAACCATACTAACTTGTGGATGTTAAGCAGTTAATGGAAGTTGAGTTAGACGCTGGACATTGACATCTTAATAGATGGAAAATTATATCGGGCGTCTAAATATTCTTCCTCAACGTACTTAGTACCCGAGCACGCCAACATTCTAAGAAAGTTTAATCTGATGCTTCTGGAATTTATTTTGCCTGAAAAAAATAGGTTCCCAAGAATGTGGCATGTTGGCTTGATAAAACAAATAAGCCATACAAATGAGTGATTTGCCTGGCTGTATAAACTCTCTAAAACATGGGCGCAATTAAAACCGCAACTATGCGGACGTGCGGTAAATAAAAACTCCAACTTTAACACTGTCTGGCTCTTGTGGCTAGGTCGACAGGACCGAGATTGCACCCAAGACTAACATGCGGAACTGCGCAAAACCCTCAAACCATAATCTCTTCTTGACGCGGTTTTATCACGGAATTAAACTGTGAACAGACACGGCCTTGTTAACTCAAAATGCTCTCGGTCTAATCTCACCCACTGCACGCGAGCGCGGGGAAAGATAAATCACGTACATTTTGCTGTAACAAGAGCTGTGGCAGAAGTCGGGAGGGTTATCGGCCTGGCTCGTCTCTGTGTGTGCATGTGGGACAAATCCCAGCCATTATCTCGGGGCTCGAGTCTTCTATCCACTCGACCATCTGGCGGGTGAGTGGAGCTAGCTGCACTCTTTGACCCACCCTGTTTGGGCGTGCAGCTTTTAACCGGGAGACGTGGGTTCGAAACCAAATCAGGCTTCCTTGTTCCTAACAGTTTGGGTCAATCTCAGTATAATGTGACTCATGGAAACTGGAGGAGATGGTGTGAGTCCTCTCTCTTTCTCTCTCTCTCTCTCTCTCTCTCTCTCTCTCTCTCCCTCTATCTATAAATCTATCTATCTATATATCTATCTCTCTCTCAGTTGTCTGTCTGTTTGTCTCTCTGTTTGTCTCCACTCTCTTTCTCTCTGTCTCTGTCTCTCTATCTCTGCCTCTCTTTGTATGGCAGTACGTGTAAATGTCAGACATTAATCTCGAGAGCCATCTTTAAGATAGACCAGTTGCTGACAAAGTGGAGGAATACAAGCCAAAACAAACAAACACTGTTCGCTTTGACATGCTGCACATCACTCAGTCAGGCCGGGGCATTCTGATCTTAACTAGATAACACACACCTGGGTTCTAGGAAAACAGCAGCAACAACAACAACAGCAACAACAACAACAACAGCAACAACAGCAAGAACAGCAACAACAACAACAACAACAGCAAGAACAGCAACAAAAACAACAGCAACAACAACAACAACAACAGCAGCAACAATATCAACAACAACAACAGCAATAGCAGCAATAACAACAAAAACAACACATTTTTTTTTAAATTGATAACCGCTTTTTCATTTGAGCACTAAGCTTATCCTCTCAACAACAGCAAACATCATAAAAACTAACCCATCCATTTCTCAATGCCCCAATTGTTACTCTTTTGTCTGGAAAGATCAGAAAGAGTCAGGCTAACTTTATTTTTGTGACGAAAATCAAATCACTATAAAATACACGTTATGTCCATTCCCCGCACCATAATATGGAATCTCGGTTGTCTGTTTAAAGGTCAAACGCATTAGCTAATGGGCGACGCGGCCTGCTGAGTTAACCCTTTGAAGCTTATCATATCAATCTGACTTTCGGAGACTGGCGGCCGTATTGGGGTTAAAGCGCAGTACACGTACGTGTGAACCAGGAAATCGGTGATTTTTGCGATATCACCGGGCAAACACCAGGCCAGGCATAAGATCAAAGAGAGAAGGAATGTCGAGTGCATAACAAATAAATATGGTTTGTATGTTACCAGATAGATATAAAGAGAACAAAATACATAGTTTTATAAAGATATGGGGTTATGTATATAAGTACTTTAATAGATAGAAAAAGAGGAAGATATGCAGATAGATAGATGGTTAGGTAGGTAGATAGATAGATAGATAGATAGATAGATAGATAGATAGATAGATAGATAGATAGATAGATAGATAGATAGATAGATAGATAGATAGATAGATAGATAGATAGATAGATAGATAGATAGATAGATAGATAGATAGATAGATAGATAGATAGATAGATAGAGAGAGAGAAGGAGAGAGCGAGAGAGAGAGAGAGAGAGAGAGAGAGAGAGAGAGAGAGAGAGAGAGAGAGAGAGGCAAAGGAGGAGGAGGAGGGGAATTGGAAGGACTAGCTCTGTATGTTATAAACTTAACAATAATATTGGGTTGTTTTTTTTTTACATTCAATTTCTAATGGATTGGAAATGTGCGTCCCACTATGACATTATATACAAGTAGAAGTTTTACACTAGAATTGATCAAACATTATTTGCTTGGCATCAGTTGTTCATTTATTTTTAATGGATTGGAAATGTGCGTCCCACTATGACATTATATACAAGTAGAAGTTTTACACTAGAATTGATCAAACATTATTTGCTTGGCATCAGTTGTTCATTAAACACCACCATTTACGATCTTGTTTGAGTAAAACTCTTAGCACTAGAGACCACACGCTAGCTGCAGCCAGCAGCACAAATTAATGTTTCCGGAATTCCCGGAAATGTTCTGAGTTCGGTTTTTCCCCTTCATCGGATATGTCCGGTTTATGGGTTAACTCTCGTTGTCTCTCTTCTCCAAGTATTGATAGGGCAAAATGTTTGCCCGTGATTTGAAAAATAAACTCTGAAAGAAAGGGGTTTGTTGGGTGATGAACGCTTCACGTGAGCACTATGTAGCCTGAATTTTGGACGGGTTCCAAGACTCACGTCGGAAAACTTCATATGCTACCAGACACGACACAGGGCGGGAGACATGGGCTTGTCTCAGCCGCTCACATTATATTGACACCGACCCAAACAGTTGGAGACGAAATTGGACAAATACATTTTTGTAACGATTGTGAGTGTCGAACCAGGGATCTTCTGATGAAGAGATCATCGCTCTATCACTTGTAGCAAAAGGTTAGATTTAATAGGGCTAGTGGTGTTCAAAAAGACAAACACAAAATATGACTGAAATTAAAATAATAAGCGAAAACAATTTCTTGGTCTAAAAGCAAAGAAATGAATAAAAACGTGTGTTATAATAAATTATAAAAACAAAAGAACTATTTATAAAGAAAAAACATTCATTTATTAAGGCGTAGAAGATTATTTTTTTTTAAAACTGAAGATTTTTTATATCCACACTATCGGTTTCAAACGAGGCTTCCAAAGAGAATGAAGTTGAATTAATTAAAAAGCCTTTCGCAAACTACGAAAGCGATTTATTTATTGTGATTTGTACCATAGATAGGACAATGTGATGATTAGAGGGTGTTTTTGTGAGCCTACAAGCATACTAGACTCAAATGTAATCTATCCTATCTGTGTGGGCACTATTTGGGGGATTTCTGCAAAAAAATTAAAAGATAAAGAATTGTATACTGATTGTTGCAAAATAAAAGGAGCGCAGCGGGATGCAAAGACGTTCAGTTATGTCGACTCTGGCCCATCTCGACTCTAATGGTTTTTGTCTATTTCAATGACACTACTTTCTATTTTGAGAAGCCTTAGTTTCAAACCTTCATTAAAGGAAACGGATTTGTGAGACTTGCAAATCAAAGAACACAAGATCTCCCATAGAGAACTTTGTGGTGCCGGAGTTAAAGCATAATTATGTTTTTGGTGCAAAAGGTGCGTGGTGGATCCGGTGTCCGTGTAATGTGACAGCCCGTGTCCACAGAATCCCGCTGCGTGGTAGAGATTCTGAATTAACATTTTTAGGCCCACTAGGTTTTAAACTAGGCAAGGTGTTCGCTTTCTCCGACCAAAGAAAGCAGCTTGTTCGCTAGTTAATCTCGAATTATTTGGATGATCTCTGAGAAATCTAAGAGAGAAGTCCTGGTATGTCCAGTACGGTTCCTAAGTACAACGTCGCAGTAACTCACGACTCTTCGTAAACCTTCTTATTCGCATACTCTTACGTCTTTCTGTAAGCCTTACAGTGCTGAAGTTCCATAAAAAACAAACTCTTATCTGCTTATTCTTACGACGAGTTGTAAGCTACCGCGGTTTTTACTTACATTCTGATAAATTATTTCAGTGTGGCACTGCCAGCACGTCAAATTATCCGCCTCTTTAGACGTCCACGACGAACCATAATTTATCTGACTTTGCAGGCGATTGGTGTTTGGAAACATAACATCTGACAAACCACTCACTTGAATGCCGATAGTCGACTCAATATTTAAATACTTTGGATGTGTCCGTGTGTGATTGTGTGATTGTGGGACTAGAGGGGCGTAAGTACACCGTCGCAAAAAGCTTACGTCTTGTCCTGAAACATCTTATTTGCAGTGTTTAAGATTCATACAGTGTAAGCTTACATAGGGTTGCTATGGTGCCCAGTAGTGGTGAAATTAGGAGTTCAGTTATGGTGTACTGAAAGGGGAGGGGGTGGGGGGGGTCTGAACTGGTACAAGTGGTAGAGCGTTGGTCTCCCAATCAGGAGAGCCTCGGTTCGAAACTCACGATAGGTATAAAATTAGTCTCTCTCAAATTCCGTCACCTGCTGATTGGGTTGGTGTCCATATAAAATGAATCAGCTGAGATATGACTCCAGGTATATCCTCTGTGTCTCTGTGTCGCAGCTCGTACATTTATCAGACGTTTGTTTTGGAGTCCGTCTAGAATGAAGCCTATACAGGGTGAAGTTGGAATGTTAAGCAACTAACCCAAACAAAATCATGTATTGGCGACCGTTCTTCTTACAGTACTTTTCTATTTCCTGTTAATTTTGACGGTTCTTCTGACAATAATTTTGTGTTTCTCTGTCAGTGATGGCGGTTCTTCTGACAATACTTTTGTATTTCTATGTTACTAAGGATGATAGCCGTTGTCGTATTATCATGATATCTGGTGACGTTGTTTGTGTTTCTTTTTTCAAATTTTATTATAGTTTTTTTTGTTAAACTAACATTGTGGTTAACCATTAAATTTTTCTAACTTAAGTATATCGCCGTAAATAATTTTCTTTTTATATTTCAACGCTAATGAAAAAAAAATGATATTGGCTTTTTTCTTTGGCATATAGTGGTGTTTGACAAAGTGCGTTTGTAAAAGGTTAAATTTTGCTTTCTTTGAGAACATTCAAAATGATTGATTTCTTTTTCAAGCTGACCACTAGCAGAAATCTTATGACTTCAGAAAAAGCCTTCAACCAGTCATATTTCTTACCCGTCTACGTATTGCCCGCATCCCCTTCCATGATCCATCTTGCCAAACGCTTCTAAAATTAAATGGCAGGATCGCAAAAATATACAAACATAGTTTTAGAACTGAAGTGAGCTATATCAATAGCATATTAGGTACAGTTAGAGCAGTTCATATTCGAAGTCTATTAGGATTGTAAGCCGAACAGTATTATTCTGTTCTAACTATGGTTATAATTTAAAATAAATAGATCACAATTACCCTCTTTATGCAAAATTAATGTCTTCACTTTTTTCAATTCGGTGACTTTGCCTGTTTTTTAGCTAGCCTCGATCTAACATTATTTCGTTGCATTTTATTTTTTTAGTATGAATATTTGTTTACCTTGCCTTACAAAAAAGTAGACCATGAGTATGAAAATTGCCCAGTTCCATGAAGACTCTAATTGTCTTGAAGCGTTCTCACCCGGTTAGCTAAGCTCATGTTCCTGCGATAGTGGGAGAACTATTGGATATATCTAGCCCACTATGTCTGTATCTGTCTGCCTTTCTATATGCCTGCCTCTCTCTATGTCTTACAGTCTATAATCTGCCTCTCTCTCTTTCTCTCTCTCTCTCTCTCTCTCTCTCTCTCTCTTTCTGTATCATTCTCTCCCCCATCTTTCTGTCTCTCTGACTCTCTGTGTCTGTCTATTTGTCTGTATGTTTCTGTCTGTCTGTCTGTCTGTCTGTCTGTCTGTCTGCCTGTCTCCCTCCCTCTCCCACCCTATCTCCCTCTCTCTGTCTGCCTCTATGTATAGGTCTTAGAGTTCCCCCCCCCCCCCCCCTCTCTCTCTCTCTCTCTCTCTCTCTCTCTCTCTCTCTCTCTCACTACTCTCTATCTCTCTCTCTCACTACTCTCTATCTCTCTCACTACTCTCTATCTATTTATCAATCTCTTCGCCCCACTTTTTCCTTTTATATACGTGTAGATATTTGTTAATTCGATTTCAACGCATCCACGCTCAAATCAAAGATGCAACTTTGTGTAAATAGTCTGGTTTGTTTACTCAGGAATATTGAAAATAGGAACTGTCATTAGAAAATGCACCAGTATTCTGCAATGCGCTTTTGAATATATTTTTGTTTTCCTTTTTTTCGTTTATTTAATTATGACGTTATGATTAGTGCTTTACCTTGTTTAACCGCTCTAACTTTAGCTCGAGAATTCATAATAGTGTAGAACTATGATGCACAGACACACAGAGACGGAGATCTACGAAGAGGATGGTAGAACAATAATTGTATGATTCAGGGAGAGAGATTAAGACACTGAGAGAAAAGAAGAAAAAGAGAATGCAGAAATCTACGAAGCTTCTGGTAGAATAATATGATTCAAGGAGAAAGATTAAGAGACATAGAGAAAGAAAGAATGAAAGAAAGAGAGAGAGAGAGAGAGAGAGATTTTCTCTCTCTCTCTCTCTCTCTCTCTCTCTTTCTCTCTCTCCATACAAAAATTAGAGGGATTAGTATAAGGCTGTGACTGAAACATAAGGTATGTAAAATGGTTTGCATCGCAACTAAAACGCTTCCTAAAAAATGATGTTAAGTTTTGTTGTATAATTTTTTAGTAGCCACCTAGAACTAAGAGTATTTTTTTTTCAAAAGTTACTGTTACTATTAAGAAAAAACAATTTGCAAGAATTATGAAATCTTAAAGGAAGTGGCTATTTACCCGGTAACCGGATAAATAGCCAAAAGGCTATTTCTCCGGTAACCGGACAAATAGCCAAATGGCTATTCCTCCGGTAGTCTTGGATTGGAATCTAGGCGTGTACAGAGACCAAGAAAAAAATTGTGGCGTGCGAAAGTGCGAGGAATGCACTATGCTTTCCTAGGGTTCCCCGATCTATTTTTACTACCCCTTGCTGTTCTTGCTCTTTTTCTACTGTGCCTTACTAGCTTCCCCATCCCTAGATCTAAGTAGGCCTAATGGAGAGTGTAGATCTAGTGTAGATCTAGAGTGGACTTTACGCTTGTGGCAGAGAGAGAGAGAGAGAGAGAGAGAGAGAGAGAGAGAGAGAGAGAGTGTGTTAGAATAGAGCGAGAGGGAGAGGTTAAAAGAGTAGAGGGAGAGAGAGAAGTTTAGAAAAAAAAGACAGAGTGGGACGAGCGGGAGAAAGAGAGAGAGAGAGAGGAGAGAGAGAGAGAGAGAGAGAGAGGGGAGAGAGAGAAATAGAGAGCGTGATTGAGCGAGAGAAGACAGAAATAGGTAGAGAGAGGAGGGGGGGGAGAGTTCGGAACCAGAACAATAATAATAATTATATACTACTACTACTACTACGTTACCGGGTAAATAGCCACTTCCAAAAAGAAATCAAAGATAGGATTTACATTCACAGGCTGGTCGGTTTCAATGTCTGTAGCAACGTCATGAAACTGGGGTAATGGCCTGATTCCGAAAGCAGTTCCGTTGGAAATAGGATGTTTGGACGTCCTCAATGATTTTCCTAGCACGGCCCAACCTGTCTGTCCGCCATAATGGCAGAATATTTGCATTTTCTTATTGAATTTGGCGTGAGCAAATAAAAGCCGAGAGATAAGCGATGGTGTTTTCTTTATACTATTTTCGTAGATCTAGTTGTGGTTCCTTTTCCCCGACTCTTCAATGGAGAGCTTTGGAAAAAAAACTTGAAGTAAAAAAGGAGTTTGTTTATTTGAGTCCAGGTTTTAAATGTTAGAATCTCTAATCATCTCCAATTGTTCAATGTCGACGATTTCTAAGCCTCTGTGCAAATAGGACGGACATGTTTATTTGATATCTACAGGTAGGAATAAAAAAGTAATAACGTTTATTCTTGTATGTTGAAGTCGTTAAATTTTATTTGGAATTACACTTTAAATGTGTTGATACCATTTCATTTAATCATTTAAATATTCCATTTGCACAAGTACTCTACACAAACAAGGTAGGCCTTCCACTTATCGAGTAGATTAGTGCTCTGTGACTTTGGTAAGAGCAACGATCACTCTCTGACGACTTGTACACAGATCTAAAACTGTATTAAAGTGACGATAACAATGGCTTAGTTAAGGCAAGCACTTGAACTATAACAGCGTTTTGTTTAGCTCTATTAGGGCTTATTAAGCTCTATGATTAACTCCTCTTCTACTTGCCTAGTTAGCGCTGGCAATGAACAAACAGTTTCGATTGAATGATGTGGAAATAATTATGTAAACAATGAGGTGATAAGCCTAGTGCAGGCTTGTGTTGGTTGTCTGTTAGTTAATTAAAATCAGGAGGAAGAGTTTCCACAGAAGCACAAGCGCACCTGCTTTGCCCCTGCATGGCGTTAGAAAAAGTGGTCCGACGATATTTTTGGAAGCCGTTTTCAAGATAGCCTATTTTGTTTTTTTGTGATGAACACCAGAAGGATATCCAACCAGCCACACACAAAAAAACCAAGCAAAGAACAGTACCGGTTAATCAACATTTTTATGAAACAAAATTCGTTGTTCAAACATTGATGCTCTGTTTTTAGTAAACTCGATGCTGTCTTTCTAAGAAAATTGATATGTCAAGACGGCCCAGACACGTTCATTCCTATATAAAATAATCAAAACCCCATCAACACGATAAACACCAACCACATGCAACCCAACAACATTGCTGATGGCTAGTTTCCGAATTTTGGCATTACAATAATTTCCACAGGCTGCTGTTTAAAGAAAGGAACTAACCAAGCTAGATGACAACAGATATAATAAGATATTCACCCCCATCGCTTAATTTCAAAATGCATCCACAATGCACAGATCTGGAGAATCGCCCGACCCTTTTATAGTTTGATTGGTTAATTGGTTTATTAATAAAGCCGGAAAGTAGCCTATAATTAATAACGAACGGTTTCCAACCGGAAAGTAGCCTATAATTATAATAAACGGGTTTCAACACCAAGCTCAGGTAATTGTAAAGGCTATCAGGCAAGAGAGAGAGAGAGAGAGAGAGAGAGAGAGAGAGAGAGAGAGAGAGAGAGAGAGAGAGAGAGAGAGAGAGAGAGAGAGAGAGAGAGAGAGAGAGAGAGAGAGAGAGAGAGAGAGAAGAGAGAGAGAGAGAGAGAGAGAGAGAGAGAGAGAGAGAGAGAGGACACCATGATTTATGTTACAACATTTCACTTTATAATAACACGATCCCAAAGTGTAAGAGACGAAATTGGAAACACAATTTTGCCTGATGATGAAATTGAATCATAAACCTTGTCAGCTCGCCAAATGCGCCGGAGTTGTTTTTGTTGTGTTTTGTCTTTCTTTTTGTTTGTTTGTTTTTTTGGTTGTTCTTTTCTTTATTTTTTGTTGTTGTTTGTTCTGTTTTTGTATTTTTTTTTTTTTTTTTTAGGGGGATTTGTGTTGGTTTGAGTTTTTGTTTTTGTGCATATTATGTTATTTAACAAAGTGACTTCCGTCTCGTTACCCTAGGTTAGGATAGTATAATAGTTGCTACTACTGCAAGAAGGCTGTACTCCTTTTCTGTTACCAAACATCACTAAGCTGTGGCAATTAAACCACAATAAACACAGCGCCCCCTAGCGATGCGCGTTTACACAGAAAAATGAGGCTGTTTCTATGAATTTTGCAAAAGCAGCAGCAAAAGCAATAAAAAAAACGTCCCAACTGCCAAAATTAAACATTGTGTACACAAGTTGCACTAATTTATTCTCATTTAAATAAAATTCATATTCAAATATAACAAGTCAACTAGATCCACAATTTTAATATTATTTTGAAAAATGTATATAAAAGATAACAGATACGTTTGAAAAACCATTGCACTTCGAGCATAATAATATTGACCGAGAGATATATGCATGTAAAAATTCCTGCATTATTAGCAGATAGCGGTTACTAAATCCATCGATCCAGTAGGCCTATGTAATAAGTTTGTAATCGCCTCGCTAGGGAACTCCTCATAACGAAAAATTTCATCAGGAATTCCTTGTTATTGTTAATAAACAGTCTCTCCCCCGCATCCGAATAGCCTCCCAATACAGTTAGTGCATCTATTCTTGCCTGCATCATAATAATTATTTATATTAAATGTCTTACTATAGACACACCTCTAGATTTGTATCCTTTCTTATTCCTCTGGCCCCATTCTTCTTTTTCATTTTCTGAGAAGAAATTGTCTCTCTTTCAGCATTATTTTCAGCCTAAGCCTATTCCTTTTGAAGACTGAATAGTGAATAGATCTACATTCCCTAGCTCGATCAGCAAATATCGTTCTGCTAAGCGCAGTACTAAAACGTCGCGGTAGCTAACGACTCATCGTAAAAATAATATATATAATTATGAGGAAAAGAAGTCTTACGACGAGTCGTACGCAACATAGTTAGGGTCGTATGCACAACGTCGTTGTAGATTGCGTCTGGACGTAAGTCTTCTTATTCGCAAATTATTACGACGCATCGCAGTCTACCACACTGTTGTACTTAATATCCCTACCGTGACGTTTTTGTTCCGGTCTTAGATCTGGAGAAACTAGCTCTAATTCTAGCAGATTATTAATTGGTCTAACTTTTTATACCTTTCCTCATTACTAGCTTTCAAGATGGAGTTATTTGAAATGTTTTAAATACTATTCAGATTGCACTATTGCGATGCACCCATCTTCACACTCGTCATACATAAGTTCTCGTGCCCTCTAGAAGATAAATGTCATAGTTAAAAGAAATTATAAAAGCGTGCCAGTTTTTCTGCATTAGTTATTAAATTTTACGAGATGTGATTGGATTGGTTCCTTGATGTTCAACTTCAGCACTATTTGTTTAGGCTATTTTGTGGACCAACCTCTGACAACTGTATGTGCTGTGACACAGAGACAACGCGGGAATACCTTGACTCCTTTGTCACCTGGCCCCATTATACTGACACCGCCAGTAGCTTAGTAATAATATAGTGCTGTGGACTGACGAGCACGAGGTCTGAGGTTCGAATCTCCACAATTGAGGACCTGTTCGTATAACATTGTTGTGGGTAGCTTGGTCGGTTGTTTTGGTTTTTTAACACCTAATGCCCATCGTGAATGTTGATTAGTGAGAATTGGAAGGTTGGTTGTTTTAATGTCTCTACGTCCAACGTCATCATTAAAATATATCGCGAACTAAAGAGGAAACTAAAGCCACGTAAGACCGACCAACTATTACGCTTTTAAAATCTGTGCTGCTAAAACTGGCATTGATTTTGTCACGCCCAAGTTTATTTTAAACCCTTCAAATTGGTTTGTCGACTTTGGCCTGGAGGGAAACAAAACGCAACAAGCTATGCCCAGTTTTGATCCACCCCGCCGTTTAATGATGGATGGCACGGATAACTGTCGCACTTATTGGACAATGGAGAGCAGGCTGATCGTGCCCCAAGAGGAATTCCCGATCACGCAGCGGAAGAGGCCTGGTTCCGGTACAGCAAGATAGTATTCGTAGTAATTGTGCGGTATTTATGCTTGTTGTTCCCTCTGTCTCTCCGTCGGTCTCTTTCTCTCGCTATCCTTTCAATCTATATTATCTCGGATTTCTCTTTTCCTCTCTCTTCGCCAAACACTCGATCTATATGTCTCTATGTTTCTGTCTCTCTGTTGTCTCTCTGTCTCTATCTGCATCTCTGCCTGTCTGTCTGTCTGTCTGTCTATCTGTCTGACTCTGTCTCTGTCTCTTTATGTCTCTCTCTCTCACCCTGCCTCCTTCCCGTTCTCCATGGTTATCTCTGCTCACCGCTTACGGTCTCTATCTTTCCCTGAAGCAAACACAAATATCGGAGTATGTTTAAATTCTAGTCTTTAATACGAGATTATGATGCAGTCATGATATTTTCAATATTGATCTTGCGGGCTTCAATTATTGTGAGAACCTGGAAATATTAATTTGTTTTGTAATTCTTTCTTTTTATATGAGCACTGCTTTGTAAATTTGTTGTTTTTTTTTGGGTGGGAGGGGGAATTTAAAGTGTCACAATGATTCATATCTCCGAGAGCTCTTTAAATAGTGCACTAGACGAACGATAAGAAGATCGGAGGTTTAAATCTTAGGAGTAGAATGCATCTCCATTTATGATTGCTCAGATATCTTGGGGTACGTTAAAACTTAAAAGATAATTATGACTTTTTGTATATATTTAAATATTGCTGATTGTTCGGGTCAACCTCTAAAACATTAAAACCTAGGTTACCTAGGAAAAAAAGAGACTGATGGTTGTTGGTTTTGTTTTGTACCTATGTGACATGCATTAAGTAAAATAAACAAGATTTTTTCATCCAAAAGTACAGATATTTATTCAAGTAGGAAATAGTGGATAATGTTTTTGTGAAGAAAAAAAGTTCTAAAACTTATTATCAATCTCTGGTTTAATAGAGTAGCTCTGTCTTAAGAAAAGAGCCCTCTTGATTTCAAGGAGCTACGATATATACGATACCGTTTGGCAAAACTAACTCCTGACCATTACATTTGCTGCAACACAGTCTAAAAAGCTGTGTGAAAAAATAGATGTTATCTTTTTATACATTAGCGAATTTTGAGATTCCGTCATTATTCCTATTAAGCGTCTCGTTAATGTTTTTAAGTACTTCGATTGTCTAGACCAACAGTGACACATAACATTTTGTCTCCCGTATAAATAAGAATAGGCCTAACTTATATTTACCACATTTTCCCGCTTTGCTACAAACCATTAAGGCCAAGGATTAATACCACTTCTCTGGAGACCTTGATACATTTTACATGCCTGTGCGTGTGTGTATGTGTGTACAGTGTGTGTGTGTGTAGTGTGTGCTTGTGTCTGTTTGTACATGTGTGTAGTTGGTTAGATGGTTGGATTGAGGGACAACCGATGTAGCTAAAATTTGTGAGTGCTGTCCCTACGGTAATACAGAAATGTTTTATGAGCCTACCTGGAGTATTTTGAGCCTGCCATTAACGCAGATTGGATCTACGTGCGGATCAGCAGGCAGAAAGCTATGATCTCCGACTCCGAGTCATTTCTGGGTTTAACAAGTTCACTGCACACTTCATCTCTTCTGTTTGTCATCCATTAGGTACTCTGTCTCTTTGTCTATATAGACCTATGTCTGTTATCATATCTGACTTTTTATTTTAAATCTTGTGTGTATCTCATTTTGTCTACTCTGTATCTCTCTCTCTCTCTCTCTCTCTGTCTCCCTGTGACATCATCTCTTTCTGAATTTAACTCTCCTTATACAAGTAGCATCTATTTCTTTCTTCTTCAAATTAGTCTATTTCTGTCTTCATCTGTCTCTGACTCTGCGTCTGTCTGCCTGTCCCTCTCTGTCTCTCTCCCTCACGCTCTCCTCACCTGTTTCACCACTTCTGTAATCCTTTTTTTTTTCACTCTCTCTCTCTCTCTCTGTCTCTCTCTAATAATCCGCGTCAGATCAAGATCTGTCCCTCTGTCACATATTGCCGGGACTTCCACCTCTCATTTCCTGCGCATGATTATCGTATTCTCCTAATGAACTAAGTGACCTTGGTTGTATCTCTCTTCTCTCTCTCTCTCTCTCTCTCTCTCTCTCTCTCTCTCTCTCTCCTTCTTCTCCTGCAGATAAACGAAACTATTCTATTTATGTAAATAATTCATCTAGATATGCCTGTCAACTTAAGCAAAGTTTACAATAATTGTCATAATTATAATGTAGTTACTTGTTTGGTCGTCTGAGTATTGGCAACATCTGACGAGCAGGCTCATTTTCAAATGACTGTGAAACACACAGCAGTCCTGCTCACAATTCCAGAGAACTACCGTCTGAGCTAAAAGGTACTGCCGATGGTGAGGGAGAGAGAGAGATACAGAGAGAGAAAGGCAGACAGAGAGAGAGAGAGAGAGAGAGAGAGTGGGGGTGGGGGGTTTAGGGGATGACAATCCTGATAAAGCGTTGTTCTCCAAGGGAGATATCCCTGGTTTGAAACTCACGATCGGTCGAATATGTGTTTGTCGAAATTCTTCCTCTATCTGTTGGGGGGACTTCTGTCCATAATGTATCGCACTGCTGCCGTCGATGTTTTTCACACATATAAACAGCGGGAGAAATTTCCCTCGGACGATGAATGTAGTCACCAGCATACGTTGCTTCTATTAGTTCTCTAAAAGTCCAGGTTAATATCTCTCCGTCATTTCAAAATACCTCTCTTATTTGATATTGATGGTTATGATAGAACCTTTTGCATATAATTATTCATTTTCCAATGCTTATTTTTTGCAACAAAAAAAAAAGATATATATCTCTTTCATATGATTGAATCTACTGACGGACCTATGTTTACTGGTGAGCAGATTCTTTTTTCATTAGAGCTACGAGATCTCCGCCAGAATTAGAGTGGTTTTTCTTTAGCTTTGTTTCTATACGTTCGACGACTGCAACAAGACTTTTCTCTGGACGGATCTCAAGACTGCTTTACTTATTGTCACAGAGAGAGGAAGAGAGAGAGAGAGAGAGAGAGAGAGAGAGAGAAGGAGAGAGAGAGAGAAAGAGAAAGAGATAGAGAGAGGTCGAGAGAGAGAGAGAGAGCGAGAGAGAAAGAGCAAGAGAGAGAACGAGTTAGACAGAGAGAGAAAGAGAGAGAGAAAGAAAGCAAGAGAGAGAGCGAGAGAGAGAGAGACAGAAAAAAAGAGCGGGATAGCAGTACAGAGTACTTATTTAACAGTGGCTTTTTGTTATGCATACATCGGTCCAGTACTTATTGGTCATAGAACCTGGGATATCATTGTTTGCTTATACAAACCTAACCGGCTTTTATTTTATCATTCATATAGATTTAGTATAGCTGGAAGTATTTCTAGCCATCTGTGACAAGATTTATCTACAAGTATTACAGCAAAAGAGTAACCAATAATCCTTTGCATGCAAAGAGATAGCACACCTTGTATCTGGCAACTTTGTAATTTTTATTTTAAAATGAGCTCCGTATTGTAAAGCTTTATCGACATACTTCTCCTATTTATTACTTACGCTAAAGAGACCCAGATGCATTACTATGTATTGAAAAGTCAGTTCATCTTTTCTTCAAGCTGAACATGGGATACCACTGTTTACTTATTGGCCATAGAACCTGGGATACCACTGTTTACTTATTGGCCATAGAACCTGGGATACCACTGTTTACTTATTGGCCATAGAACCTGGGATACCACTGTTTACTTATTGATAATAGAACCTGGGATACCACTGTATACTTATTGGCCATAGAACCTGGGATACCACTGTATACTTATTGGCCATAGAACATGGGATACCACTGTATACTTATTGGCCATAGAACCTGGGATACCACTGTATACTTATTGGCCATAGAACATGGGATACCACTGTTGACTTATTGGCCATAGAACCTGGGATACCACTGTTTACTTATACAGAACTGACCTACTTTTATTTAGCATGGTATAACTGGAAGTAATTGTAGCCATCTGAGACAAGATTTATCTGCAAGACAGTATTACACCAGTAAAATAATCCTTTGTGTGCAAAAAGATAGCTTTGTGTGTGTGTGTGTGTGTGAGAGAGAGAGAGAGTGTGTGTGTGTGTGTGTGTGGTAAAAATGAGCCTCGTATTATTAAACTTTGTCAACATGTTTGTCCTATTTCTTACCTACACGAAATAGACACAGATGCATTACCATGTATTGAAAAGTCAATTCATCTTTTCTTCAAGCTTTGTATCTATCGATCTCGGTTTTCTTTATATCTAGATTACAATTATCACTTTATCCCTCTATCGGTCTATATTTCGTTCTCCATCTGCCTTTATAGATCAATGTGCTAATCTCTATTAAGTTGTCTCTCATAACTTAGTATAACCGCCTTATCTCTCCCCATCTGGTGCTTCTTCTAAGACTTATGATAAAGCACCTAGACAACGAGATATGATTCACATATCTGATCTAGATTAATCCGTTATGGTTTTAACATAAAACAAATTTAGGATTATGTTGAACTTAGTGATGAGTAAGGTTAGGAAAAAAAGTTGTTTTCTTTATAATAAGATATTCACTTATTATAATCATACTACGGATTTCTTGAGCGAACCACTGATTTGGAAGGTTCGAGCTTGTGTAAGTGGTAGAGCGCAAGGCTTCAACTCGGAAGGTTCCCGCTACGATCCGACGATCCAGCAGATGTACTTATACACTTTTGTCCCGTTTCGTCCTCTTTACGTTTCGTGGGCGTCATTATAAACTGAGAGGATGAGACAAAAGACTTGGTATCCCCGCACTGTATATGTGTGGCAGAAAATACAAATTGTCAGTCATTTGTCATGAGACATGTCGCCGAAATAGCGTAGTAGTTAACTTTAGCCGTTAGGAAACCAACCCACCTACTACGCATAAAGAGGAGGGTTATAGACACAATTCTTTGCCTCATGCTAGGAGTGAGTCCTCTGAGTACAAAGTTGTCTTGACTGTCCAACCCCGCCTTTTCCTTTCTTCCCGTCGGCACATCAACCGATAGTACGATGTTGAAATCCTCGAAAAGCTGGAGAGAGATGCAGAGAGAGAGAGAGAGAGAGAGAGAGAGAGAGAGAGAGCGTGCGAGAAAGAAAGAAAGAGATACACAGAGCGAAACTGACATAGACAGAGAGACAGATAGATGGAGATAAAGAAGGAGAGAAAGAGACAGTCATGGAGAGAGGCTGAGATACGGATACAGAGAAAGAGGGTGAGAGGGGTAGAGAGAAAAAAGAGACATGTAGACACAGAGAGAGAAACAGAAAGAGACATAGACAGAGAGGTAGAGAAAAAAGAGGGGGGCATGGAAAAGGAGACAACAGGAAACATAGAGAGATGAGCACTAAATAATTTATAAAAATATAGAGAACAGAAATAGTGACATAGAGTTATAGAGATTAGAGTCGGAGTAGGAGAGAGAGAGAGAGAGAGAGAGAGAGAGAGAGAGAGAGAGAGAGAGAGACAGAGACAGAGACAGAGACAAGCATACAGAGAGAGAGGGACAGACAGACAGACAGACAGACAGACAGACAGACAGACAGACAACGAGAGAGACTTAACGAGAGACAGAGAGAGAGAGAGAGAGAGAGAGAGAGAGAGAGGGAGAGAGAGATTTGGAGAGGGTGGTTTTGCTCTGCACTGCCTTGTCTGGATCACCCAGCTCCGTGCCAAGCCTAAGATGTAGGCTAACCATGTCTGCGGAGATTTAGCGGGAGATAACTCCACCTGCTCACCCTTTCTAGAGGACAAAATCGGCCAATTGATTCCCACAGACTGATAGAGTTTGCGGACCTGTGGTTTCATGTCAATAAGTTATTGTACACGTAATGTCTAATTGTGTTATTCAAGGTCTGGGATTTTAAGATTCTTGAGTAGGCCTATTTCCAGTTTCATGTGCGGCGAGATAGATGTAGATCTACCATTATTTTGTGTTTCTTATATCTGTCGTTCCATTGTATGTCTGACTTTGGTGTTATTCTTTTTCTTGATTTAGAATTTTAAGATTTTTTTTAGTATTTCTAATTTTACGTTAGGCGAGATAGATGTAGATCTATACTTGTTTGTTTTTACCTCGATCTGTCGTTCCATGCCAGTTAGATGTAGATCGAACGTTTGTTTGTTTTCTAGGTTTGTTGTTTTGATATTCTTGAGTATTTCCAGTTTCGTGTGCGGCAAGAGGGATATAAATCCATCATTATTTCGTGTTACTTCAACTTTTAGGCTTGGAATTCTAAACCAAACTGTATGGGAGTATGGATGTTTAGTGTGATTTGGTTTGCCTATAGTTTCGCTAAGTTTCGCGTTTTTCGGATGTAGACAATTAAATTGTTAAATCATCTAAATTTAAGATTGTTGAATGTGCTCTACGAAATGCGTATATTATTAGTTTGTTTTCGATCTTGAACCTCAATGGGCATTACCATAGATTTTAGTGGGGTTTTTTCATTTTAATTGCTGTTGTTGCAACTTTATGAATTGTTGACGCAGTCTATCTCATAGTCAAGCTGTGAACATAATCTTTCAAGAAGTTTCATCCAAAGTGATGTGGGACAATGGAAGTTATCTCTATATGAGCACGTATTTTTCAGTAGATAAATGAATGCTAACATGACATTTAAAAAAATAGAGAAGATTCTGCGTTCTTCTATTCTAAAAAAAAAGGACCACATATCACAGCGTTATGGTTTGAGACTAATCGATACAGCGCAGGTCAAAGTGTTTAAAGTTGACGACTTACAGTAGCACATTGTCTGGGACGTAAACGTTACGTCGCAGTCTTATCTTCAGAGACCTTACGGTCCATCAGAAAGTGTAGAGTTAATCATGCCGATACACTTAAGACCAGAGTATGGCCTTAACGATATCTCGTTAACCAAAGTATAGAGGAAATACCGAAACACTTTAATCCTGAGTGTGGAGTTCATGACGATACATTTTATCCCACTGTGTGAGGTCTTCACGATACGTTGACCGATATTACAGAACTTTGGCGATACATCGTTTCTCAAATCTCAGATACAAGGCGATAAATCATAGCACAATATGTTGAGACTTGACGACACATCAAGGCCTAGTGTGTATGTAACTTGACGATAAATTATAGCGAAATAAAAAGAAATTTCAAATTACATCTTGGCCCAACTCGCACCTTCTTAACGTTGTATAGTAGATCAAAGTCTAAATACATGTACTTGACGATGAGTAGAAGTTCGATATGAAGAAACTCGATGAAAAATCGTAACCTTATGTACACAATAAACTTCACTAACGCCACACATGTCGAACATCGAATGTGCGATTTGTAATGCCGCCATAAATCGATATGCGGCATGACAATAATGTTAGGTCTTTCCTTCTTATTGCTTTTTGAAACATAATGTTTTCCAAATACCCTAAGACCGTTATAAAATCATTATTTGTTACATGTGTAGACGCAAGAATAGCAGGCTCTATAATATAGTTATTCAGCATTATTGACCTATTTTACTCAAGAATGCTACTGATACGTCTTAGATTTTATGATGACAGCGGTTGTGTGATAAATCACTCACACATCGATCGACTGATTGAGTTAGGGGTTATGTCAAACGCTCCAGCGCTCAGGCTATGTCTACCTGGTGACATGGGGCTTTTCTTCCAATGGGAAACCAATATTCTGGTCAATAATATGTTTGCGGATTTCGTTTCAAAAACTTGTTTTAATTTAAAGGCATACAGTTTTATGCAATTCAATATTTTAGAGCATAATTCAAGCCAAATATTTTAAAATATGAAATTCAAGGCGGGCGGGTTTTCTGTGATTTGATAAATATTCATATATTGATCGCGAATTTCAAATTGGTTTTTCTTCTTCTTTTGAAACAGATAACATCCTATGTCATTAAAATCCAAAATGTTATCCATGAACGGTAAGAAAAAAGGTTGTGAGTAAAATGGTTGACTTAAACCTGTAAGGTTTTTTAAAAAATTATATTCCTCTCTTACATGGACATTGAAAGTAAGCCAAATCATTGCACGGGTTGATATCGTGCCGTTTAGACTATTGAAAAAATACTTTTCTTGAAATGTTTTTCATTAGTGAATTGTTTAGATCTCAACTATTTTTTATTTCCCTCTCAACACGTATTAATATCAATTTTACCGTCCCTGTGTCTTTTTTTGTATGTTTTTTTTCTCCAAGATATACAAGTAATATACCCTATGTATAAACACGGATTTTAAACATCATAAACGCGATATAGAATATATACCAACAAGTAGCTGAAAAAGTATAAAGCAATGCAGGCCAAGAAGGGATTTTAAACTTTAAAAGCAATAAAATACTAGAGACCAATAAATTACTACATCTAGAACTAACGAAGACTGGACTGATATTTTAGTGGTTGTTGCCGATAATCTCGAGCAAAATTTCAACTAAAACCCAAATATTATACCTAGATCTAGTCTCCAAAGTGTTATTACCCTTTCTACTCTTTTTTTTTTACTTCTCTCCGACTTGGTAGCATACCAAACACACACAAGTAACAAGAAAAACAAACAAAAAATCAATATAAAAAAATAATTATTAATGGGGTTTTTATCCACTAATTTTTAGTATAAAACCTTCTTAAAAGTACATCTTTTTTTTTTAAGTTTATCGATTTTTCTATCTGATGATATTAATAAACAAACTATTCTAAATAAATTCATTGCGACAAAAAAAAGCTTTTAAATTTGTGGAAGGGAATTAGATTGATCTCCCTTGTCTTAGTCATTGTATAAATTTAATAGGCTCTGAGTGGCTTTGGGTTTGTAGAGAGGCAGCCCTAAAAAGAAGACCAACGCGGAACTTCAAGAGTATAAAAAACCAATATAGACTATACCAACAAGGAATCTCTATCAGTATCAATTTTAGCATCAAGTGATAATCAAGTTTGTGTGACGAACCCTAGCGACAAGTTAGTCTGGATCGATTGCGTTCAGTGGGTTAGATGTTACCCTACTTGTGGATAGACCCCGAAATGCACTTTGTTCCGGGATGCGTTCAGTAACATCAGCACTCCAATAAAAAGATCTGTGACGGGTTCTTTGTACTTGTAGTTTATTTCTCTCGTTTCACTAGGATTTTTCAATTATTCTTCCTTTTTGTGCTCACTCAAGGATATTGCCGGGTGAACCAGAAAGGCTTTGACTTGTGACGGCAAAGATAAATATTGATTGCTGTAAGTGTGGGCTAAAACAAGAGCCTTGATTGTACACATCAATCAGTGGCAGGGACCCAAATTGTGCTAGCCTGGACGTATCTATAGATCTAGCCATGCCAACAAATGATCTACTACAGTTTTGTCCGTTTATTGTAAGTGGACGTTGTTTTTCAGATGTTTGTAACTTAATGCTCCCATATTTCCACTTTTTTCCAAAATGACACTAGTCTCTTCATTTGCAAGTTTCTCAGTCTATCTGTGTCTGTCTGTCTGTCTGTCTGTCTGTCTGTCTGTCTGTCTGTCTGTCTGTCTGTCTGTCTGTCTGTCTGTCTGTCTGTCTGTCTGTCTGTCTGTCTGTCTGTCTGTCTGTCTGTCTGTCTGTCTGTCTGTCTGTCCGTCTGCCTGTTTTTCTATTTGTTTTTCTACCTGCTCCCATCTTTTAATCTGTTTTTCTGTCTATCTGTATGCCTAGCTGTCTGCCTGCCTGTCGGTAGATGTATGATTTCTTCTTTCATTCTTTTTCAAAATTGTTTTTTCATTTCTTAACTAAATAAATTGTGTCTTTCTTTAATTCATAATTTGTAATTAGCAACCTCTGATGTTACGTTACTGTTTATTATTTTATATGTTTCATAATATGCTGCAGATCTTCTTTCTTATCTATAAACTGCCTAGTACTAATAGTTCATACAAAGTCTGTTCTTTAGAATCTTACCTCTACACTTTGTAAGTTTCCACAACTAATGATGCATTAATTTTCATCTCAATGAAGTCGTCACGGAGTAAACTTATCTTGCCTGTTATGCAATTATTAAAAAAAAAACATCTTTTCGGTCTAAAGTCTTGACCAAGTGCAAAGCAATGATTCCATCATAGGACTGTAAGTACAACGTCGCGTATGCTAACAACTCGTCGTAAGAATATGCTTTAAATGAGGCTGACGACCAGTCAAAAGTTATCGCGATGTTTTCACGACCCCTACAACTTATCAAAATTGTAGAATAAGGTCGATGAACATATTTTACCTGTTGCATTAACTATTTGAAATAAACTTAGGTCCATTGACCAACCGAAAAGATGTACCAAGTGTTAAGGTCTTTTGACTTATTAGAATTCAAAAGTAGATTATTCGAACCATACACATTTCAGTGATGGGTTCTTTCAGCTAATCGGCTACCAAATTTTAGTATTTGGTCCTAATACACAATTAACAATCAGGACTTATCGAACAATACAATAATTATTTTGTCCAATCAACTATCAAGTGTTTACGTCATTTTACCAATTAAAAACCAAATGTAATGTCTCTCTACGAATTAGTTATCTAAACTTCATTTATCGACATTTAGCATTTACATTTTTTGACCAATAAAATTTCTTGTTTAAGGTCTATCGCACAAACAATTATCTAGTCTTAGATCGAATTATAACTGGAATTTCTAGTAACTGCTACTCCTACTACCACTACTACTACTACCGGAATTACTGCTTCTATTATTACTGCTACCATTCCTACTACTCCTACTAATACTACTATTACTACTACTACTACTACTACTACTATATAAATGTATCCAAAAAGGAAACAAAAGCACAACACTTCTGAGTACATCTACTCAGTTGCTAAGGACCTAACAGTAGATTCACGTGCGCAAGAAATAGGAATAATATGATAATAAATAGAAGAATACGCACAACTTAGCAACTGAGGGACACAATAAATCAAACACAACTAGAAATTATAGAGAAAATACATGAAAACGTTTCGCCTTT